>CM029614.1:10309876-10854179 GCA_017311315.1 Dendrocalamus latiflorus | reverse complement strand
GTAATATTTTCAATTACAAGTATTGTTTTATTTACTGTATTAAAATTCAGCAATGTTCAATCTATTTACTGTATTTCTTAATGTTGTTTTATGCAAACTAACCCTATAAGCCTTCCTTTGAAGCCTTTATCATTATGGTGCATTTTCCCGTGTGACTTGCGGAGTACAAGTTTGTACTCACCTTGCTTTTTCCACACAGAGGAAGACGACTTCGACTACGGAGAAGACCAGAACGAGTAGGCCACGTCTTGCAGTTGTTTGCCTGTGGGCAGGCTTGGGCTTCGCCTTTTCAGCTTCGCTTCCGCAGTTTCTTTGCAATTATTTTTTCCAATGTGCGATGATGTAAACGCTGGCCATAAGGCCGTACCTTTAAATTAAATAAATGTCATTATGCTTGGTATTTATCTTTGTTGTCCACTGTGTGCACTAGCTGATCCTGGACTAGTGCGATTTACACAGAGGATCCTGGAGTCGTTGCTCCGGGTTCCGACACTCAGCTATGGTTTAAGTCCTCAACATATTCGGCATGCCCATGCACTTTCTTAATCCAACCACATCGAGGGACCCAAAGATATCTCTCCCGTTATATAGGTGGGGTAAATTCCATATTGATCTTCACATTCCTCCGTATGCTTCAAAGTAAACCTAGAAGCTATCTTTATGACCACCCAGTTATGGATAGTGTTTCACAACCTCTAAGTTAAACTATTACACACATAGGAAACTGTGACGATCTCAGGTCTAAGGATGCTACTACACTATATATGAGACCAACTAATGACACTTAAGAATATAACAATTCTAGCAGTATCTCGTGGTGGGTCAATCCAACACCATGTTTTCTAACATGTGTCCCATTATTGATTTGATATCTTTATATCTATGATCTGTAAAATATAATCATCACTCAATACATATTGATCTATAATCATAATTGTCCTATGTAATGACATAAGATTAGGGATGATTTAGAATAACATTAAAACATGAATAATAGTTCCATAAACAAGTCGCATACTTGTTGATTGATATGAAAGATATTTATTTAATGGACAATGTAACATATTATTCAAAAGATCATAAATATAGAAGTGATACAATCATTTTCATAATTACCTATAGATCATATCACTAACAATTCTGTCGTGTATTCCATGCTTTCCACGTGCAAACAAAAGCTATGCTCTCTCACACACAAAATTATTTTCTTTATTAGGAATTTAGAAATTAATCCAAGATGACCTTAAAAATAGGGGTTGCTTATCGTTTTTTAGTCATACTTTTTTAGGGTAAGTCGAGAGCTTTCATTCATTAACAGAAGTTGAATTACAATCTGAATGGAGGCTAGATACTAAGAATGGAGGAGTCACACCAAGACACTCGTGTGAACCCGATTACATACACGCAAAATTATCAAAAGATCAGACTATGGATGGATTCTTTTGCACTTATACTTTGGTTTTGGCTTTAGCTTCTGTTACTATAGTAACTAGCTTTTAAATGGTGCGTTTTTTTCAAGATAGGATTTATAGGTAAACTGTAGTGGATACTATGCTAGTTCAGCTATACCGGTCAAAATTACATGTGTATTTCTCTCTGCGTATTGTCTCTCATGAATCACCAAAATTTAAAAACCATAAGCCAAAGCTATAAGCCGTAGCTCAAAGAACCACCCTAACTCTTAAACTTCTTGTAGGATGCATGCCACAATGGATGTACCGCCTTTTGCATCCAAAGGGAGACCACTTCTTGACTATCAGTATCCAATAGGGAAAAGTTTATTTTTATCTCTGCTATAGTCTAAGACTAGGTTCTTTTGGGTTTATACTTGTGGCTTTTGACATTTACTATGGTAATAGCTTTCAAATGGTGCATCTTTTCAAGACAGGGTCTACAAGTCGATTGTAGTAGATACTTACTAACTTCAGCTATACCGGCCAAAATCATATACAACTATCTCTCTCTCGTACTCTCTTCGCAACACATGAATAGCTATAATTCAAAGCCATAAACCAAAAGTCATAAGTCACAACCTAAAAAATCCACCCAGTTTCAATCTCGAATGCAAAATCAAATATGTTGCAATCCTTAACTGTCAATACCATTTATTTTATCCCTCTAGGTTAACTGAAAGTGATTTTGCTAGAAAAAAAGATGATTGGGCCCGCATGTCATGCTATAACAAACAAAAGATGACATGACACCCTTCTCCTCTTCTCTGCTGCTTCTCATGTAGGCTAGTAATGGGCCAAGATTTATAGGACTGAGAGGGGTGGCTTCTAAATGGGTTGGCTTTGGGTCATACCAAATGGGCAAAAATAGAAATAGGATGGGGCTAGGATTTAAATAGGCTAGTAATTTTGGGCCAAACCATAATTTTAGCCCATAGAAGGAATAGGGCTGATGGAAGGAATAGGGCCGAATCCATGCACCTCAACGCTACGTCCCTACGAGCAGCACACAGCCTTTGCCAGTCTCTAGACTCCAGGATCCATGAGCAACGCGCGAAGGCGCTAGTGGCGCTACGTCGTCCGGCCATCTTCAACAGCAAAGGTAAGTAAATTTCTCTCTCTCTACGCGCGATAGATCGATTCTTGGTTACTGGGGTTGGTTACCTAAGAGCTAAGCCCCTTTCCAGGTGCAACCATCACATAGCTCTCCCCAGTTCACTACCCTGTCCAGACAGGCGCACTCTTCCGCCATCGGGATCGTGCATGATCTGCCACGATTCGCTGCAACGGTCGTGATCTGCACCGAGAGGCAGGTCACGCGCCACTAGGTATATTTTTCTAGTCTCAGCTTGCTGTGCGTGCGTGCATATCTTTCTTGTTTTGTCGTGTGGTCTGAACACGCAACTACTAATTAACGTGGTTGGCTCCTAATCTTTCTTGTACCGAAGCATGATTAGTAGCAAGAGTAGGCCAATCGCTTGTTGTTCGTTGCTCTGCATCTTGTTTCTTGCTCTTTTACACATTTGTGAAGCATTCTTGTATGCTGGATCATTAGCATTTCTTGTACCGAAGCTTGATTAGTAGGAGTAGGCCAATCGCTTGTTGTTCCTTGCTCTGCATCTTGTTTCTTGCTCTTTTACACATTTGTGAAGCATTCTTGCATGATGCATCATTAGCATTTCTTGTACCGAAGCTTGATTAGTAGTAGGAGTAGGCCAATCGCTTGTTGTTCCTTGCTCTGCATCTTGTTTCTTGCTCTTTTACACATTTGTGAAGCATTCTTGTATGCTGGATCATTAGCATTTCTTGTACCGAAGCTTGATTAGTAGGAGTAGGCCAATCGCTTGTTGTTCCTTGCTCCGCATCTTGTTTCTTGCTCTTTTACACATTTGTAAAGCATTCTTGTATGCTGCATCATTAGCAAGAAGAATTTTAGCTATAGTTTATTTCGATTGAATTTAGTTAACAAGTATGCATGTGACAGAGTGAGAGAGAGAGCATAGATACATATTTAGTTTTTTGTGATTGAATTCCTGTCAGTATGGTGTCCTCCAAATCAGCGTTCAGTGCTGCTGGCAGAATTAGTGGTAAAAGTAGGACTTCATTATCCCCTAAAAGCCTTGAGGCTCTAATCTGTAGCAAAGATTGGTTTATTGGATTTAATAATGATGATGATGAAGGTAAAATGACAATTACTACAACAGTTCACTTTCAGTTTGAGTAGTACTTGTACTTGTACATTCCAATAATATGAACTATTTTCTCGTGATTCAATATGCAGGAAAAGCAATGGAAGGATATAATGCTTGTGAGTTGCAAGAGGATATTTCAAGGTATTGTTCATCACCACATATCATTAAATATCAGATCTGTGTTGTTTATCACCACAAATCAGTACCATGGATCTCTTATGCTGTTTTATGACAGATCTTTGTTGTTGACCTGCTTGGTTGACTGGTTTGTGTGAGTCATGAAATACAGTTTGACATTGGAATGATACTGATTGTGTCAAGTCCTAGGTATATTAATTCTAAAATGGAAGCCCATCCATGCGTGGATCCATGCTTTCCTGAATTTCTTGTTTCTTACAAATTCCGTTTGTTCTTATATACTCATTGATAATTTCGAAACCACGAGGTGTTTATCTAGGTAGATTTTCTACTAAGTGCTATCTCAATGAACCTGCTTCGAGCCCACATGTAGAATTTGAGTTAGATCTGGCAGGAAGGTTAGAGTAGCAGGTTTGACTGGTTTTGGTCCTAGTAGTACATGGTTTTATTTCTACTTCTGCAGAGTAGTTTTTTTATCCATCCAGGACATTTGCTCAGTGACAGTAATATGAAGTACTTTGAGATTTAAGCATCAAGGAAATAACTAATAATGGAGATGCAATCCTTGCATTATCATGTTCAGTATGGTGATCACATCAGGATTTGTACGGGACACAGCATGCGACTGTAATGTGGAGAAAGTCAATGACATTAGCTACCAACCTAACTGCATTTATGTACATATACCTGATAAGCTTGAGGCTAAAAGCCTAATGTACAATGTGGTTGTTTATGCATATTCTACTTCTTTGTCAATAGAAGAACTATCCAAGCATAGCTGATTTTGTTTTTGAACCTTAAGGAAAAAGAGGCTTACCAGGTGGACTATAGGTTCAGTGAGATGGCGATTTATTGCTTTTCAGAAAATTTAAGATGATAACTTGTAGCTGCTTTGTTTGGTCGGAACTGCAATTGTAATAGTTAGTCACTTTGAAAATCTTTTAATATAACTAGTTGGATGCCCGTGCGTTGCTACGGATTAAAACATAATCGTAACATTTAAAAAGTCTAATTGCAAAATGATAGGGAGCAAAGAAAATACTCTAAAATTAGTCTATCAAACAAGAACACTATAGATCAATGGCGAAGCTAGGAATAAAATTGAGGCTAGGCTGAATCTTTTGTCGGACTAAACTAAATTGACATAAATATAGTGTTTTACTTTTTACAGAATTTCAAATTCATATAGAAACACACAATTAGAGACAAATAATGCAAAATAAAGAAATATAAAGTAGGTACCTCGAAAGTCGATAATACGAAACGCATACTCAAGAATATATAATTATTCTACCATGAGTGCAGATTAGCGATATAATAATAGGAAGAAATATATGTCTTGTGGATATTTTCTATCTGTCAAATGTCAAATTGTTCTCCTAGCTAGTGCGAGATTTGGAGCAAATACCTGGATGAATTGGAAAAAAATGTGGAACCATCCATAACTAAGGAATAATTAGATTATTCCCTGACCAATCATACATACCAATTACCTTTGGTTAAAAACAAGATTAGCTTGAGTTAATTTCACTCAAATGGAGAACGAAATATGGTAAAACAACTATTCTATTGGATTAATCATTAGTGCTTCCATGATATTCAAGATAAAATGACTAATTAATATGGTAAAACGAAAACAAGAAGCATTGGCCACCTACTCAAAGAATCTCATGTAAATATAATTAGCTTCAAATTTTCATTCACTTTTCTTTGTGATAGCTTATAATTTAGTCCTTGTTGTTTATTTTGCCTCAATTCATACCGAGAGATATATCTTTGCCCAGTGTGGAGTTGCAGTTGCACTTCCATGAGATAAAATCCAAGGACGCCCTTTGGATAATGCATCATTGTCTCCATCAAGCACCTCACCAAGGAGCAGCTTGGTCTACACCAGCCCGAATGTCTACTACGCCTCCACGGTGACGCCGAGCACCAGCTGCAACTCCGTAGCGCTCGATTGCTTGAGGTCGCCGACTGGGGAAGGCTCCAGCGAGAGGTACTGCACCAGCGACAGCTGCTCCGTCAGTGCCCTCGGTGTGCCTGCGGCGGAGAGTTGCGAGCCTCCTCTCTCCTTTTTAGTTCCTAGTCAATGTAATGAATATAGCAATGTAAGAATCACAAACTGACAAAACTTGCATGGCTCCTATCAACTACGTCGCATAACACAAGGAATACACTGTGCAACTACAAGGCTGAATTTGAAAGGAAATCAACAGTGCATTATGATCCTAAATAAATTTTAAGAAAGTAGTTCACATTTAAGCATACTATTCATCTACCAAGCTTGTTAGGTTATGACTCATGAAAAACATCATATTGCATCAACCGCTTTCCTAAGGGTACGAAAAACATCTCCAATGCACCTCCAAACAAGGCAGAATCGTATAGTAATTTGCTCATTTGCTTTACCAATTGAGTAGTGACTTATGTTGTTGAACGGGATACAACAAACAGTGAAAATGTGAAATAGGAGAGGGAAGTGTTAGAACTCACTGTCTGCTGCTATTTTCCATTTCTAGGTAACACCAAAACTATCAGGATATTTGCATTGATTTACCGATTTCAGTTCACAATTATCCATTCAAATCAGTTTCAAGTCATCCGCAAGGCAAAAGTTGCATACAAATACACAAGTGTCAAGATCAGGACTGAACAAAACAGACGAGTTTGATACCTGCGCCTTGGAGTGGATTTGATATCAGAGCCGCTTCTGGTTCGCCATAGCCTCAATGTTCACTGTCGTCCGCAGCAACTGCTCCTTGGGGCTCCTCTCGGCACCTCCTCCACCTCCGATTGGGGTTCGCCATAGTAAGGTGCCCGTGCGTTGCAACGGATCTTATACAAACAATGTCATAAGTGCTAAACTGTGCCAATGTTGAGACAAATTATATTAACAATGGCTCATATTTTTAAGTATTTGGAAACATGTAGGGTTGCTTCCAACCTTTGTTTCTCAACATACGTAAGTTCCATGAAAACTATCAGACATGAGCGTTAAAATACTTGCTGATAGAATTTGGAAACTGAGACATTCCAAAAGGAATCCAAAACTGCATGCACCAAAAAAAGTAAAATATATATGTTTAGGAATGTTCATATGTGCATACATGGCAACCACATCTACTATAGCTTTATATGAAATTTCAATTCTGCACATAAGGATCTGTAAATAGTAATATGATTTCTCAAAGACTGGAATAGCTGAATGCTTTTATCAAACAGTGAGATATTCCTACTTTGTGCCTTCACAACTTAAATCCAAGGTAAAATTAGGTCCTAACAAAGCACTTTATAGGAAAAGAGAATAGAACAAAAATTGGGAATGGCATGTGGGTTACTAAAATAAATAACTGAAAGATAAAAATGCCCATCTGACAACATATATATATCTTAAACCACATATCCTTGTATGAGAAAAAAAACCAACCTTTTCCTCTGTTTAAGTAAAGGCTGAAGAAGCATATAGAGAAAGCACAATACTTGGTTATAGTCTATCATTCTAATTTAAGGCCATATTCACTGAAAGAAAGAAAACAATGTAGGCTCGTGTCACTGGACTTATGTAGAAACATGGCTATCTGGTCTGAATGGTAACTTAATGAATAAGTAAAGTTTTTTATACACAAAATGATTTTTATACACAGAATCTTTTCAGTTATGGGAAATAGGCCATCTTTGCAAGTGAAAGAGCCGGCTGTTATAACAGCCAACAAAAGGCAATGATGTTTGTTATAGAACAGTAATGTAGCTATATAGAACATTATAGAACAGTAATGTAGCTATATAGTTATCATCCCAAACAAACAAAGCAAGAAGTTTACCAAGCAGACAGATGCAGAGTTAAATTTCCAAAAACACTACTGCTCTTTAATCATTGCAACAACATACAGCTTTCATATTCATTTCAAGAGCAGGAAACATAAATAACAAAACAACAAACAAGAAAATGACATGGCCAAAAGAAATTAAGCTCGCCAATTGAGATTACCTGAGTCCGCATGTCATCCCCAGTGGCAATGTTACCCACCATGCGCAAAGCTGGAATGAGCACTAATGCTGAAGGATGCCTAAATTAAATAAAAGAAATTAGAACTTCAAGCATCTATCATGGTCCTTAGGTAGCTCAAGGGCAAAATACCAAGACAAAGAAAAGGTACTCACATGAGAAGCTCCACAAGGCATGGGAACACACCAGATTCATCACAGCTTGTATCTTGTCATTAGTTCCATCAGACAAGTACGAGAGAGCCCAGCAGGCGTCAGTCAGCACCTCCTCATCCTGGGAATGGATGAGGCATTGCAATGCTGAAAGCGCTGGTTTGACCTGCTCAAGCACACATAAGTCAACCAAATCATCCTAAGGATCAACATTTACAATCAGTAGCACAAATGAGACACCAGCCTAGAATTAAACCTACTCAAAGTTCAGCTGTGGCTTCCCACGGCAAAAGTTGGACTGTGTCCATGTGGCGTTCCTTTGCATCGAAAGCTTGGCATGCTCATTGAGCTGCTGCAACAATGGGAATAACCCACCGCTCCCAAGCACCAAGCCACGACACTTTGGAGAGTCACCAGCAACATTCCCCAGAGCCCATACTGCCTGCAAATCAAATAAGAAACACATTAACCTAAATACCATGCAGTACAAGTCTCTTAAGGAAAAGACAACTCTTCAATAAATTATTCTCATGCCTGCTCGCGGACATCCTAGCTGGGGAGCTTAGGAGCTCAACAAAGATGGGCACAGCACCGTACTCAACCACGACTTTTGTGTTCTCTGATGTCGCTTCCCTCAAGCCTTAGCACATTTCCCGAATCCACTTTCTACCCTGTTTCCCCTTATCCACTCGGCTTAACCATATTCGCCGCCGCCAACTAAGAAAGTATGCGATATAGAAAAAAGATTGAAACAACTAACTCCTGCTTTAGCTTCCAACTATACTTGCCCTTTGAACCTCCTGCAGTGCTAAGGCTGGAAGTTGATGCAGCTGTAAACGGTACACATTAAAGATGTTAAGTTCCCGATATTAGATCATCCAAAGCGAGCATTTCCATGATGAAACAAGGGCTTACTGTTAGAAAGAGACCTCCCATCAGGGCTTTCTATGTCCTTCTGAGATATGTGATCATAATTCTCCTTTAGATAGTACAGGATAAAATAACTTGTTAGCACACAACACCATTGATGGAAGTATAAGCTTATTGTAATGCATAGAACTACCAAGAGATACGGTAAGACATATTGCTAGGGCCTGACTTTTAGCTCAGCACCTCGCTACTAATGGCATATTCTGAAATAATATATGTGAATTGAATAGGCTGAATAGAACCAGGAGATTCAAAGTCCATGCTAGGTTAAATAGAGATACCATGAAGCTAGCAGGAACAAGAGTAAAAGAACGAGGTTATTCTTTATGAACGCTGTCGGGATTTGCATCCAATGTCCAGGGGTGACGGGGTCGGTAGGATGTGCAGACCGAGTGTCATCGTCGCCGGAGCACCGCTGCCGAAGCCATGCGTAGGCAAGAACACGGGCACCGCTGCGTCTACCGCTATCGATGACGACCGGAACTGGGCGCGGATGCGCTGAGGAAGCGGAGGAGGATGGCAGATCAGTGGCGGCAGCTCCGCTTAGGCCATGGTAGGGCTGAGGTTGTTGCCGAGCGAGGAGGCTGAGGGCGGGGGACACCGGCGACCGGATCTTGGCACGGATGCGCTGAGGAGGATGCGGTTTTTTAGGTGGTTCCTAGACGTGGTGGCGAGGTGCAGCGCACATGTGTACGGGGAGTCAGGGAGCGGAGGAGCAGGGGGAGGAGGAGGCGGCGGAGGCGAGGGCGGAGCGGAGGAGTGGGGGGAGGAGGAGGCGGCGGCGGCGCGGGTGGGAGGGAGGCGAGGAGGTGGCGGCGCGGGGTGGGGAGGAGGCGACGGCGGCACAGGGTGGGAGGGGAGGCGGCGGCGCGGGGTGGGGAGGAGGAGGCGGCGGCGGCGCGAAGGAGCGGGGAAGGGGGCGGCGGCAGCGGCGCAGGGGGAGGAGGCGGGGAGATGCGGAGAACGGGGGAGACGGGCGACGTGGGGAGAAGATTCCGCGCGGGGTGCCCCCAACCGGCGCCGCCCCCGCCGTCGCCTCCTTGGCAATAAATCGAACAAACCAACAAAGAGACCGGCGGACTCACCGGGGCCGCGGGCGCCGGGCGGACTGGCGGAGGCCGGAGGGCGTTGCACCGAGGTGGATGCCGGAGCAGCCGAGCAGGTGGCGGAGGGCGGAGCCGGAGCCCGGAGGCGGACTGGCGGAGGGCGTGGGTGCGTGGCCGCAGAGCTGGCGGCTGGCCCGGCGGAATCGGGTGGTGGGGCGGCTAGGGTTGACGGTGCGAGTATGCTGTATGCGCCACAGAGACGGGTATCGTGGGGTGCGTGGGCGCGGGGTGGGTTCTGGGTTCAATGATGTGCATGATCCGGGTGATTTTGGCCTTAGGATCTTCAATGAGTAAGAGAAGAAGGTTTGAGGAGAGATCCAGGCCATTCATTTGTATGAAGTTGGATTACTTTGGTACACAAATCTGGGTGGACTTAGATTAGGCATGACTGTGGGGGTGGTTGAGAGGGGTGGATTTAGTAAAGAAAATTTTGGTGTATTATAAAGTAGGGTAGACTGTTGAAGAAAATGCGTACCGTACTCACATCTTAATTCGTTTCCAAACCAGCACTGGGTGGTTTGCCGCTTGCGTTTGCAGCCGTGGATAGCGCTCAAGCGCTTTCTCCCCGTCAGCCCCTAAGAATGTTTTTCAAATCTGCACGACAACCTGGAGAGGATTATAGTGTGGTGCCTACATAGAACATTTAGTCAATTTTTTTTAAAAAAATGGATTGATCAGAAGGTTAAGAATGCATTACTTTTCACCCTGGACCTCGAGGAGAAAAGTAAATTGATTTTAAGTTATCTTTTCTTCATGATAGAGGAGATGACTCAAAGTAATTGTAGTAAAATATGCGGTATTAGCATGAATTCAGTTTTAATTCCAATTATATTAAACATATATTCAACATATTTTCAGCATAACATGAATGACATAAATTGCATATAATCATGTAATTCCATTCAAATACATGTAAATATTCAAAGAATATAACCACAAAGCTGCTATTAATGACATGTCTCTCAGTTCTATAAACAGGGAAGCAATTAAATCTAGCATGAGACAAATTAATTGCTTTAACATTACTCTCAGAACAGAGTTGCGTAAAATCGTAAATCTTGGCCTTCTCATGCTAATGTCAAAACTCTTCACTAACAATCTAATAACTAGAAATCAGGATTTGAGCTCTAAATATGTTTCTACTGTCAGGACTTAGAAAACCAGTGAACAGTAGAATAAGCTTTCGGTATAAATGTTCACATACAATTAGCATTCAAGCAGTAATCAGACTGAATACAGAATTCTACATGCAGCATATACTATGGCGCTAACATGCAGTTTCAGGAGCCAAACACAAGAAAGAATCCTGTTCTGGAATACTGCACAGCAAAAGTCTATTGCACATGAACAAATCTCATCAGCCGAAAGACAACTAAAGCATTGACAATGGAAACCAAACCACTAGAGCTCAAAATCCTAATCCTGTTATCAAGATTTATCTTAGTAATCGACTAGTTCATCACAGAGCAAGAACCGAGCCCAGAAATCATAGCAATCCAAGTATTTGAACTTTAAAACAAAAATTAAAGAACAAATACATTTGCTGCTATTTGAACAAGAATCAAAATATTTATGGTGCAGATGGCATTCGAAGCCGTCCAGAAGCAACTCAAGAATGCGAAGAACAAGAAAACCAGGGCAAGGCACGCTCACGGCGCTGACCCAGAAAACCTAGCACCCCCTTGTGCCGCTCGCAGTAGAGGAGTGAGGTAGATGAAGATACAATGCCCACTCCAACCTCGGTTGCCGAAGCCAGAGACGAAGGTCAGGGTGATGCCGCACAAGACCACAAAGAAAGCACTGGCCAGATGCACTCAAACAACAATGGGGATTGCCACTGCGTCTCCTCCCCCGAGTCAACTTTCACCTTCTGATTTCCCCTCAAACCCCACCATAACTCTAGGGTTCACATGGGAAATCAAAGGCAAAAGCTCCAATTGGTGATGGTGCAAAAGCACCAGCACCCGCACACCCGAAGACAAGAGAGGAAGAAGACCAAAGAGGAGCAAATCGGGATCGAAAGAGAACACACCCCCACGGTGGAAGCACACAGCCTTAAGAAGAGGAAGCGGGAGGTTGCGGAGAGGTGACGCAAGCGGCCGGCTCCGAGGAACCTGGGCCAGCCCGCGGTTCCATCGCCGCCATCCATTCGCCGCTCCCTCCATGCGCTGCCAAAATTGCCGGATCTGGACGAAAACAAAACGGCCGCACGGCTTGCGCACACGCACGGGCTCTCTCGAGGAGGAGACGTAGTCTCCTCCCTTATCTCTTTGCGCAACTCACCGACAGGTGGGCCTCACCTGCAGCTTCTTTTCCTTTTTTTCCCTTTTCTCAATTGAGAAATTTTCAAAATGCCCCCGCATAACAACAGTAATCAAGGTACTTTAAGTTCAGTTTCTCTTTTAGTGATGTCCTACATAAGCAGTGTTCTTAGTCAAATGATGATGGAGAAGTCTAATTTGGTTCAAAGCTTTGTTCTCTTCACTATCCCATCAGCTTCATGTTTGCAAGCTAACCTTAACCTGTTTTCCAAAAACACAAAACTTACAAAAATCCAACTCACAACTTTTAATTCCTGCCAACAGGTTTCTCTTTTCAATTCCATCATCCCCAGAACACTAACATGACCTAGCTGCGTATACCAAAGTTTTGCTAAACCAATTGTTGACACATACCGTTCTTTTTATTTTGCCGTATATGAGCGGTACACAACATATTATGAACTAGACTAGATAAGACACTATTTAATAACTCGACGCATGAGTTTGAACAATAGCTTCCGAACTTATATTGTGAAATAATCTGGCATCTACGATGTCGTGCTAGCTTCTACGTAAAAATCAATTTGATAGTTGAGACCGAGCAGAATTGGTACTCCACTAAATAACAACCGCGGCAACTCTTGGACTGCTCAGCTACTTAAGCAGGAGTAGGGGTGGAAACGGATCGGATACGGTCGAATAGTCTCAAATACGAATACGAATCCATATTTTTAAAACGAATACGAATACGAATTCGAATATTTTCAAATACGGATACGAATATTCTCGAATACGAATACGGATATTTTCGAATACGGATTTTCTCGGATACGAATATCGGATAAAACGGATTCCTAACGGTTTTACCGATTTTTCATCGGTTTTTGACCGGTTACCAATTTTAAACCACCTAAATTCAAGTTTTGAATCACAAAATTTGTACGGATTTTTCATGGGTTCTAGAAACGGATCGAATACTAATCAAATAGTCTCGAATACGGATACGGATACGAATATTCTCGAATACGAATGCGAATACGAATACTCTCAAATACGGATACGAATATTCTCGAATACGAATACAGATATTTTCGAATACGGATTTTGCTTACCATATTCGGATTTCTCTCGGATACGAATATCGGATAAAACGAATTATCTGTTACCGTTTTCCACCCCTAAGCAGGAGAGAACCGATGTGTTGGATGCCTGGGGTAATAGAATTCTTTTGTAGTGATAGCCATGACCTACCCTGCAGATAAATATCCAAAGAATTAGAGAAGGGAGAGGAAGATGAAGAAATTTCTGAGCGCTGCGGAGGCAGCAACTGAAGCTATGAATGTTGCTTCTACATAAATTAGGCTTGTGAGGCATCGAGAGCACGAGGCGTTCAATCGTGAAGTATAAAGTGTTACTGTTGAGCAAAATGAGTTGCCTCTCACATCTTATTTTTGCTTCCACACCAGCACTGGTTGGCTTGCGTTGACGGCCTTCACGTCTACAAATACACCGCGGATGGCTCTCAAGAGCTTTCTCCCCGTCAGCTATGTAGAAAGTCTTTCAGGCCTGCACAAGAGCCTGGAGAAGATGGTGCCTACATAGAACATTTTGTCAAATTATTTTAAAATGGATCGATCAGAAGGTTAAGAATGCAAGGAAGCATATGAAAATTAGTGCTAATTTCTGTAGCAAAAGAAATAAAAATTAGTTTATGAAGCGCTCAAGAAAAAATAGACATCTAAAGATTGCAACCAAGATGATTATTTCAGAAACAGGATTAATGACAGGAACTATTGATGATTTCCCTGTAGAATCGCTCATAAGTTTCTTCTTTTGTGGCATTTTTTAAGTATTGAAAATTTTATAAGTTCATAGCAGTAAACCCTACTGTGCGTATAAATGTTGCACCTGGCAATCCATAATTAAGTAAACTTATCTTCTCTTCACCACATAGTTAGTTCATTACATTTCACCCTGGACCTGGCGGAGAAAGGCATATGTTTTCTTCATGATAGAGGAGAGGACTCAAAAGAAATCAAGGAACTTAAGTTCAGTTTCTCTTTCAGTGAAGTCCTACATAAGCTGTGTCCTTAATTGATGATGGAGATGTTGGTGATATGTCCTAGAGGCAACATGGAGATGTTGAATATATCACATACTATGTTTATGATACATTGCTTTGTTTCTTGAAATAGACATTATCATTATTGATCAATGAGTATGTGACTTATTCATGAGACTCTTAATGCCAAAATGTTGCTATTTCTAAATGATACCTGATTATATATCATATGAGGAACAAATATGATTCAAAGATCAGCATATGTATTTATTGATGATCATGTCTCATGGATCATGGTATGGAGATACCAAATCAATAATATGGACATGTGTTAGTGAACATATGTTGGATAGACCCGCCATGAGACACTGCAGAGATTCCATGTGTCATCAGTTGGTCTCAAGTAGTGTTTATGTAGAATCCTTAGACTTGAGATCATCATGGTTCCCAACATGCGTAGTAGCCTATTTTGGGACTACTAACCACTACTCCGTAACTGGGTAGTCATAAAAGTAGTCTTCGGGTTTGCTATGAAACATGTAGTGGGATGTGAATGATCAAGATAGAATTTGCCTCTCCTTATGGGAGAGATATCTCTGGGCCCCTCGATGTAATGGATTATGAAAGTGCATGGACATGCCAAGGTGATTGAGGAGTCAATCACGAGTTTATAATCCATCACGGAATCGAGAGAGTGATTGAGCTATTAAGAGGATGACACAGGTCTCGCCTTGAGCTCAATCTATATCGTGAGGCAAAGGAATTCGTACATGAGAACATTACAGGTTCAGCCGATATGATCTTTACGTATACTTTGGGGTTAATATGTCTTACTAGAGGCCGCTATTAACAGGGTGACCGGAAAGGCGTTTCCGGGTCGCGACCAAGTATACGTGAACCTACGGGTCGCACACTTAACGGGTTGGAACACTAATTCGAATGTGATTTGGATATGGGCTCAATTCGGATAGAGATCCGGATAGACTCCTATTGGGCCTCGGTCCACGAGGCCCAAGTGAGGAGGTCTATATATATGGAGGCGAGGGGCTGAGGGGTATATGCTTCTGTTAATCCTAAGCCAAACCCTAGCCGCCACCTTCCGAGCCAAACCCTAGCCGCTCGCGAGTGCTAGTACACTCGCGACCGGCGTTTCAGCCCCGGACGTGTGGATACCGGTGGAGGCACTGCTCATTGCGGCGTTGATCGGCATCAACAATCTACAGATTGGATCTTGCACGTGGTGTGGTTGATCGCGTGGAGGAGACGATCTGTTCGGGACGATCGACTAATTCCACTACTACCTCGACGCGCGTGGTTGGATCGGCTTCTCCAACTCTTCTTCCGCTGCGCTGCGCGTCTAGTGGTAACGATCCATGATCCCTCTTTAGCATAATATCCTGGTGTGCGCGGTAGAAAAGTTTTTGTTTTCTGCTATCGTAGCCTACGCGCATTCCTTCAGGAGAAGTCTAGCTAATTCGGTTCAAATCTATGTTGTGTTCAAGATCGAGATGACCAATCGACATTGAACAAATACTATAAAGACTAATCAAGGACAACATTCTCTTGTACTGTTGCGTCTTTTCTTTTTTCCCCCCTTTCACATGTTGGGTGAACAATCACTTCCAAGCTTAGATGCTGCAAATAAAATGACTTCAGTCCTCCGTAGACTAATTTCTTTGTAAATTTCCGCAATAAATGCAAGACAATTGCATGGTGGATGCGCAATATTTGAGTAATGCACTCCACAATTTATCACTTTTCATAGGATCCAATGAATTTTGTTTCACAGGACTCAGATGGAAATAATTTTTCATGTAAACAAAATTTAGAGTTAGAGCGTGCCTTTTGCTTTCTTTTCAAAAACAGCTTGCCATCAACATACACAGAGGCAAGTGCTGTGGGCGCGATCTGGTCTAACCAGGGGGCTTGTGCCCACTTTGTCCTTCGAGAAATGCTAAAACAAGCCTTAGAAATGATTTGGATGGTTTGAGTTTTTTTTAACAACAACAGTTGGTTAATTACTTTTAGTTATGAAATGCACAGCAAAAATAAATAATCCAAAGGACAAGTGTAAAATCGACGAAGGTAATCAGATAAAGCTAAATGATTGTAATTCATTTTTTTAGATAAAGGATATAAAATCCGGCCTCTATATCCACAAAGGATATACACAGCCAAAAGTTACACGAGCTCTTAGGCTCAAACCCTCAAAACTGAGGTACATAAAACAACATGAAAGATAGCTTAAGGACTACGAAAAGAACTAGAAAGGCTAAGCTTCAGCACTTTTGCTCCGTCCTTGCTTACAACCAAGCCCCTAACCTCATCCGACCGAGCCACCCAAACTTCGGTCTGCTTTGCATGAAGATGGACCTTCGAGGCGACGTCTCCAAGAAGGCGACGAGAGTCACCGACGCCGCCCGCCTCACCGAGGCAAGGCTTTCACCTGGAGGTCAGTACACATGAGAGCTATGTAGTGCCACGACACACCTTCAGGAAGGATAATGGCGCCCGAAGGCGTCATTGATGTCGAGACCGGTAAGATCACCGGCAAGGCTTTCACCAGCACCTCCACAGCACCCCACGCACTACCCCACACACAAAATAGACCGCCACCAACACTCCGAAGCCCTAATAAAAACATTTGTACTGTCTCCTATCACACAGCAAAAACATTAAAGAGATAGAGATAGCGAAGAGAAAAAGGACAATTTTCTCTTTGATGCTGTAGAAAAACTATCCGTGGTACTGTAGAAAACAGTACGATTACTGTAGCAGTAATAAAAACGAGACGTCGCTTTCACATGTTGAACGCTCGTTGGAATTTTTCCCTAATCCCTCTTCCCAGTCCTCGCTTAGGGCGTCCGCAATGGTAATAGCTAGTACTAGCTATATAGTCAGCTGACATGGAGGTGAGAGACAAAAGCAAAGACTATTTTATACTGTTGGACCCACATGCTCCTCTCTCATGTTCTTGGACTACGTGAAATAGATCAGCTATTTGCTCGTCGCTATTGACTACTCTTTCTCCTACTTTTTCCTTGCCACATCAGATCTAGCTAACTAAATAGCCAGCTGTTGGAGACGCCCTTAGATCGAATACGGATGGATAATATCTTTATCATATTCTCGGATGCAGATATGAATACGGATACCTCGGATACGAATACGGATATGAATAATTTCGAATACAGATATGGAGTGAATATGAATCAAAATGAATATGATCATGAATATTTATCGGAACATGAAAACCTCTTAAACTATACATCCAAAATCAATAAAAGCACATAAATAATTTATCTTACCAAAATATTCATGAAATTTGAACAAGGATAAATATGTTCATCTACAAAAGTACATGTCATCACGGACACGTAGGGTTAACCCACGAAGAAATCAGACTTCCGAAAGGGCCAGAATAGAAGAAATAATAATGGGGGAAGGACTGGATTGCAATTTCAAAAAAGTGAGAGGGCTAAATTATAAAAATGCAAAAATCCCCAATCTCCCTCAAATCCCTAGCCAGCCGAATCCCAAATTCTTAAGCCCAGCACTGTTCTTCATTTCTTCTTCCTACATCCCCTTGCTTCTCCTCTCCCCTCCCCTTCTCCACCGTCGGCTCCGCTCAGGGTCAAGCCATACCACGAAGCAATATTTAGCAAACCACCAGCACG
This sequence comes from Dendrocalamus latiflorus, assembly GCA_017311315.1. Lineage (NCBI taxonomy): Eukaryota > Viridiplantae > Streptophyta > Magnoliopsida > Poales > Poaceae > Dendrocalamus > Dendrocalamus latiflorus. The sequence continues at coordinate 10,836,204 of CM029614.1, read as the reverse complement.
TATAAACACAAAACTATCAACAAAGCAGATAAATAAATTTGGGTCTTTAGTAGTTTATAACCCCATTAAAGTCTAAGTATGTGCAAATGACCTCCTGAAACAAATGCTCAATCATCAAATGACATAAGCCAAAATATCACCTATTACGCTGGATAAATAGTGAAGAATACATATCATAGAATTTGACATGCTCCACATTGAATACAAAACTCGGCTAACAACGCTCATTGAAATAGCAACTTGCACGTGCGGCCACCACGTACATCAAAAGTAACTAAATTCCATGACATGGTTAAAACTGCCCCTATAAAATTATCTGATGAAAGAAACTGTTGTACCATTAATAGAGTATGAATTGCAATAGACTCCTCATATCGAGCTATGACAACTGAAAAGTTGTAGTATCCATACAAAAAATAAACTCTTTGCATTTAAATCATTCTTCTCATATTGAAATTATAGCAAAACTTTCACTTTCAAATAGCAAAATTTCGAATAGCGTCATACTAGACAAATTGACATTAATTTTTTTAGTCTCCTCGATCAAGCGTAGCCCAAATTAACTCATTGTATTGAAAACCTGTAACTTCACCTTAGACTCTACATGTGTAGATCTTGCCATAGTAACCCACAATAGATGATGGATCATCGAAGAAAATCGGTAATGATTAATCCTGCATAAATGATGCCAATAAAGACACAATAGCTTGAATTGCAATGAACTCTATTTCCAACAAAAAACATATAGAGCTGACAACACAATCTCTTGATAGAAGATGATGATAGAATAGAGGAAGATCATCGATAGAGGTGACGTAGTACGGCGCCAAGACATGGCGTCGGGCGATGCAGGTGATGATGCTGATGAAATCAGTACTGAAATAATCACTAAGGTAGAACACAGGTCAATGATCAATATTAAGTCGCGAAGAAATCACGGAGTTGAGGCTGCTGAGAATATCCTAGTACGGTTTCTTGTGTGCACTTTAGCTGTAAGCGCAATCACAACGTCTGTCATAGCGTTTCTTGTGTGGACATAGCAACGCTATTAGAATCTTTGGTACCCTCTGGTGTGCACCAAGCAAAATTCATCGAAATCAGAACAACCACGAACCGGACGCGTGCTGGTACCTTGCTGTTCCACCAAATCAAAAAAAGAAGAAGAAGAAGAAGGCCCGCAAGCCCTTCGAATCAATGCGCTGCCCCTCATATCGCCATGCGTGCTGGACGACTGTTTCCTGCGACTTGCGGCACAGCTCTTCAATTTTTTTTTTCTTCTCGTTGCAAGAAGCTCTCCTTGGGGCTGAGCACTCGACATGCGTCTTGTCCTCGGAATTTGATGTTGCAGACGGCTTTACGTTTCGTTCATTTTAAATTAAGTTTCTGATTTTTAATTTATTTTTTATTATTTATAAAATTCGTTTTTTCAAAACTTTTGGGTTTTTTTATTTTTTTACGGGTTTTTTCCGTATTCGTTTACGCTATTCATGATGAGCTAACATATTTTTTCTATTTTTAATTTTTTAAATTTAATTACGTTAAATAAGTTATTTTTATCTACAGTGTCAGTTATAGTATAATTTCGGCTATAAATTACTATTTTTCAGTCCAATCGAGTGACACTTTAATCGGCAGGGCCGAATTTCTCTGAGTGTTGGCTTCGGACAAATCACGTGGAAGCAAGGTGATCTTTTTTCTCTCGAACTCGGCCACGCCAACTTGAGTCAACGAAATAGAAGTTATCAAGTCGCCAAAAAAAATTGCCGCGATTTTTCATGTTGCAAACGACTCGCCCATAAGCTTGGTGGCACCGAAGATTTCTTGCATGACGTGCCTTGGATGTTGTGCAAGTGCCGTCGTTGGCTCGATGCCACACCTTGATGCAGCCGGATGCCGTGGGAATCGACTCGGCTTCGGAATCGTCGAGATCGACCTGGAGAAGTCACCATATTTTTCTGATCGGATCCCCTCCTGTGCTCGGCTTGATGCTGTGCCACTTGATGCCGCGTAGGTGCTGTCTCCCAGGTGTCATCACCTCCTGGAGGCACGTTTAGATTTTTTGGAATCCAAATTTGCGATGCCATTTATTATAAAACATATAAAAAATAGATAATCAAGAGAGTAAAAAACCTTACAGGAACACAAAGATAGAATATCATTATATAAGAAAAATTACAAGCATAAAAAACTTCAATGCATCTAAACTATACAACTATAAGGATGCATATATAAATTAGAAAACAAGAATCCTTAACAGAAAAAACTGAACTAACAATGGATATGCTAGCTATTGCTATTAGGGGTGGATATCAAGCCGGTTCGGCTCGTGAAGGCTCGTTAGGGAGGAGGCTCGGCTTGACTCGTTAAAAAGCTCGGCTCGGCTCGTTAGGTGGAATATGCAAATTGACTTTTTTTAAAAGCTCGAGCTCAGCTCGTTAGGCTCGTTAGGTGGAATATGCAAATTGACTTTTCTGAAAAGCTCGAGCTCGACTCATTAGGCTCGTTTTGACTTTTGAGTGTCTTTAACCTTTCTTTTTATGTTTCAGATTTGTTTTTCTGAATGATAAGTTCTATGGTTTCCTTTCCATATGTGAAATTAACAGAGAAAAGATTAACGTGTACTTTAATAATACCTCTCAGTAACAAAAAAGGTGCGAAAATTGGCATGCATATATACATACATACTACTACTGCCGTATTGAGCCGTTCACACGTGATGGGCCGGAAACGCTGCCGAGCTGGGCCGACCGAGCCTACCGAGCCTAGCGAGCGGCTTGCGAGCCAGCTCGGCTCGGCTCGTTTGTGCCACAAGCCGAGCTGAGCCGAGCCGAACTAGCTCACGAGCCTCGAGCTTTTTTACCACCTCTAATTACTATATCTAACATGGCTTAGTGTACATATCACTTAGCATCATATCTAATACAGTGTCCAGCAAAACATAATAATAAATTCGGATCACACTTTAACGCTTTTTTTTCACGCAGCTGTGTTACCCCGTGCAATGATCCGTTGCGGACAACCGGAAATTACGCCTGCTATGGCATTATATGATGTTGCTGATGTTAACTATTTTCTTTCTCACAGGGGCAACTAACAATTGTCTTCTGATTTCTGCATCAACTTTTTCATTCTGTTTTGTGAGGAAAACTGCAAATGTTTTGTTTGTGCAACATTTAAAGAAAAATAATTTGTACCAGTTGAGCCTGTGCGTACATACATACGTACGAGCAGGTAGCAGTTGGGGACAATTGCTCTGTATCTCGTGCAGTGTTACCATATAGTCTCATAATGCCATACATGTGACACTAGCAAGTAGCAAGCAAGCAAAGCTTGTGCCCGGTGCAGCAATAAAAGAGCCCAACTATAATAACTAGTAGTGTGCCTGTGCTAACGCTACGGTAAAATACAAAATAAGATAAAATTTGTAAAAAATATAACGAACAATCAGATTCATTAAGATTCACGTCTCATATATTGTATAACCAAACATTTTTGTCACAAAATGAATGTCACATAAATACGTGACCGGTCGGAACCACCCAACACACAATGCTCAAAAGCCTACGACCGATTCCCAGGTCTTGCGACCGCTTCGCGAGACCATACGACCGGTTAACAGAAGCTACGACCATTTATCGCGTGATTTAAACACCTTCCCGACCACATACAACACTTTTCGTCGTGGTCGAAGCCACTTCCGACCATGCGCACCGAGTTTCGCGCTGGTCGAAGCCCTTCCCGACCACATACAACACTTTTCGTCGTGGTCGAAGCCACTTCCGACCAATGTGCACGAGTTTCACCATGGTCGAAGCCCCTTCTGACCACATACTGGGCTCACAGTGGTCGAAGTCCCGTCCGACCACGTCCTGAGCACGTCACAACGTGGTCGAAAGTTCGACTACCGATCGCAGCTCTCGATAACGTGGTCGAAGCCCACTGTGGCCGAAGACGCAACTACGACTACCGACTTCCAACCAATGACAATGTGATCGTAAACCCTTCGGCTGGCTTCTGACCATGACCAACGTGGTCGTAATAGCTTTCGACCACTTGTAAAGGCTTCAGCTAGCTTCCGACTCCGTTTCATGCTGGTCGAAGCCCTTCCCGACCACATACAACACTTTTCGTCGTGGTCGTAGCCACTTCCGACCAATGTGCACGAGTTTCACCATGGTCGAAGCCCCTTTTGACCACATACATGTGCACGAGTTACTGGCAAATAATCACAAATAGTTGGACGCCACAATAATAATAATGCTAAGTGCAAAAGGGAGAGAAATTAATTTATTTCATCTCCACTACACAGATATAGTTTGAAACAAGTGAATCAAGATAACTCTAGCAAAACCTTTCAAACAAATGAAACCAGAAGAAAGCTAGGCACTGAGATGTAACAGAGCAGCATAAAGAAACATATCACAGTCCTACTGTATTCCAATAAGACAGGCCTTGCAAGTTGCAAGCCTACAGTGAGATCAGGAACTAATAAAATCTCCTTATTTAGCAGGAAGGGGCATGCGTAATATGTAGAAGATCAAAACTCAACTGTGGGTTGATTCATACAGCTAAACAAGATATCAGTCAAATATAGAAGAACACCACCAATTGAAGAATTACACATCGAAAGGAGGTAACCAGGAATCTATCATTACATTCAGATTCTCTGAAATTTTGTATTGACTTTGAATTGATGTCTTCATTACAACATTACCTACGTAACTTCAACTATCTAGATAGATCACTTCAGTACCAAAGAAGGGCAGTCTATGCCTTGTTAAATGCCAGTAAAAAATTTTATGACAGCCCCAGCCTAATATCTGCCTACTTGCTGCTGCTAAATTAGATTTCTATACTCGCAAAGCTCTAACATCACTTTTGAATCCTCATTCTTATTGTAACATCCTCAAGCCAACATTGTATTTTTCTTGAGCGCCTCCAGGGCCAGTAAATAAGTCCCTATTATATAGCATAGCCTCAAAACAATAAGATGTCTTGGCTCCAGTTAGTCAAATTTCAACCCTTGCCAAGAAATCCAAGAATTGGTGTAGCTGGCCAGTTTCTAATGGTTTTCCCATCCCTGGTTCTAATATATATTTCAAACAAAAAACATAGGAAGAGAGTTACTGGAAGAGATACAGAAATAATTTGGCTCTCATACATATATTACCTCCAAACTCAGAGATAAACCCATAAGCTTCTCCACTTTGAGGCCAAAGCTAAAGTGCTAGAAGGTCCAGAACATTTTGACTTCTACATAAAGATAATAACTACCCTTATCAGCAATAAGCTCGCAGTTTCATCCAGGCAACCAAAGCATGGGCAAGCACATATTACAACTAAACAATTTGTGTAAAACATTAAACATATGATGAAAAACAAACATGGCGATGGACTTTTTAGGATCTTATCACTTACTAAGCACAGGTCATGAATTCATTGTGATACAAGAACATCTCCGTAAGAGATTGTATTATTGAACTTCTCCTCTCAGGGTTCAATACGCACCTACGAACTAATGTGCACTTTTGATTTTGTTGTTTGCCAGCCAAGTAAGAAATGATAACACAGCAAATTGCATAGAAAACAAACAAACTACTCGACAAAGCAGGCACATACAATGGAGGTTTCAGTAATGTGCATCACCTAAACTGAACTAATCAGTACACAAAAGAAAGTGAGAGAACCTCGCATCGCAGACAAGCACAACCCCTGTCCGTCAAATCATAAGCTAACCAAACAAGAAAGGAACAAGATCAGAGTTCCACTTTGACATGTGAAAGGTACCCTCATAAATCTAACCTACCTAATGCAGGACCATGTAAGGCTTGTAATCTAAACAATGAGCACCTGAGAGGGCACTTATCTACACAAATTTGCCCAAAACAGCCAAAATCCACTAAAGAAACAACCAAAAGCGCCCCCAGCCCACAATCCCTATCAATCAATTCTCAAGCACAACTAAACAAAGAACCCTAGCAAGATCTCAACAACACACATAGAAACAAATCCACCGACCAGAGTTTCACATGCATAAAATAGCCACCCACACCAATCTTAAAATGTTAACTTGTCACACTAACACAATGCCACATTTGCCTAAATTCCTCAACCCAAACAATCTATCCGCGACTCGATTGGATCAGTGCCGATGAACGAGTAATTGAATCAGTATTCTAAGTATAATTAAAATTGCATGTTCAGGCACAAATTTGTTAGATTGAACTGAGAGCCAAGAAACCGACCTCCGACGCCGCCGTGGGGCACGCCATGGGGGTAGTAGCTGTAGCTAATGTAGCACTTGTCAAGGTACACCTGGCCGGAGGGCGTGCCGCCGCACTCGACCTCGACGTGCTGCACGGCCTGGGTGACGCACTGGCCGCAGTCCCCTGGCGAGAGGTCGCCCTCGCACTGTGCCACGGCGTACACCTGCTGGTAGCTGGTGGCGACGAACCCGCCGGTGCTCCCGCCGACGTTGTCCTCCAGCTGCGCGAAGGCGGTGTCCCGGCGCATTTCGAAGTCGCCCCCGCCACCGCCGCCGGTGCCGCGGATCTTGAAGAGCATCTGGGTGTCGGAGACCTGGGGGAAGCCGGATATCTCGTAGAGCGCGAGGCATCCGGCGAGCTGGACCCTTGCGGCGACGGAGGCGCCGCAGACGTCGGACCAGGAGGACATGGCGCGGGAGACGCAGGCCGCGCAGTCGGAGCTGGAGAGGTCGCCGCGGCACTGGAAGAGGCCGAAGATGGAGGAGGAGGAAGACGACGCCGACGAGGAGGAGGTTTTGTAGAACTTGGACGAGGCGGACTGGGAGGAGAGCGTGGAGGAGAGAACGGCAACGGTGGGGGGCACGCCGCCACCTGGGAAGCTCTGGTTGGCGCAGCCCTTGTAGACGAGCGCGTACAGGTCGACGCACGACACGAGCAACGGCGAGAGGAGGAAGACAACGACGACGGCGAGCGGGAGGGGTGGGGGAGGAGGAGGCGACGACGGAGCGGAGGGGTGGGGGAGGAGGAGGCAGCGGCGGAGCGGGGGAGGAGGCGGCGGCGCGGGGTGGGGAGGATGAGGAGGAGGTAGCGGCGGTGCGAGGTGGGGGGAGGAGGAGGCGGCAGCGGAGTGGAGGAGCGGGGCAGGCGGCGGAAGAGGAGGAGGGAGGGGAGGAGGCGGCGGCGCGGGGTGAGGAGGAGGAGGCGGCGGCGAATGAGGAGGGAGGGGAGGAGGCGGCGGAGAAATCAAAGGGGAGGAGGCGCACAGGTTCGGTGGGGGGGGGGGCAGGCGGCGGCGGAGAATGAGGGAGGGGAGGAGGCGGCGGAGAAATTAGAGGGGAGGCGCACGGGTTCACCAGGGGGGAGGCAGGCGCACGGGTTAGGTTGGAGGGGGATGATGTGCATGATCCGGATGATTTTGGCCTTAGGATCTTCAATGAGTAAGAGAAGAAGGCTTAGAAGAAATCCAGGCCATTCATTTGTATGAAGTTGGATTACTTTGGTACACAAATCTGGGTGGACTTAGATTAGGCATGACTGTGGGGGTGGTTGAGGGGGTGGATTTAGTAAAAAAAAATTTGGTGTATTATAGAGTAGGGTAGATTCAATGGAAACATATTACGCCAGTTTTAAGTTCCGGAAAGGAAAGGAAAAGCAAGACAGTGGGATAACAGCTATGACGGTGGATGCACCAAGTGAACCCACCACACACAGATTACCTCAACCAGTTTTAGGCATGTTCTTTTTTGCTGCGGCTTGTAGCTTTTGGTTGAAATTTTTGAATTTTAACTGTTTACAGTACAGATTACGGAGAGACAGATACTCACTTGTGATTTTGGCTGGTACAGATGTTGGGCTTTTAACGTGTAGATCGTTTAACTTGTAGAGCCCGTCTTGAAAAAATACTCCGTTTGAAAGTTAGGTATTGTAGCAAAAACCAAAAGCCGATCAGCTTTTGACTTGCCGAACATGCCCTTTAACCAGTGCACTATGCTACTACTAAAGAGATACAAAATTTAAGTAAAAATTTAGTAGAATTAGACCACTTGCCAATAGATAGAATAGTACTATATCTATCGAGAACAAATACAGCATAATTCCATCAAATATTATTGAAGTTTGTGCCTCCTTGGAACCTAGACCAGATAAGTTTTGTGAAACCAAAGGAGTACAACAGATAGTATCTGTTTGGTACAATTTGGCATTATATCTTCAGTACAACAGATAGTATATGTTTGGTACGATTTGGCTATATATCTTCTCAGTTTCAGCAGTCAGCCAAACACATTTATGTCATATCAAGCACACAGTCGTGCCCTACAAATTTGAAAGTGACTGACTGACTGAGCGAGTTTTCCACCTCAAAGCTTCGGAGGAAGGCGCAACTTGTTGATTGAGGGTATCGGGGTATGCATCTTCTTGCACCAAGAGTAGTCGTGGAACCAGAATTCACCAGCTCATATTTGGTTATGGCTTTTATTTTTTGTTTTTTATCTTTTGACTGAAATGATATAATGACAGTTAGTTTTTTTAAATATATCTAATTTAAGAAAAATATAAAAAAATAAAAAAACACTATTATATCCTCACGAATAATACAAAGGAAAAAAAGGAGGGAAAAGAGGATAAAAAGAAAAAAATCATGTTAAAAAACCAGTATATTTTAAATAACTTTTAGCTTTTAAAAACAAGAACCGTTGCTGTTTGAAATAGAGCCATAAGCTATACATAGGCCTGGGAGGTGCCTCGACTAAGAGCTATCAATGTATACCGGCTGAAGGTAAGCAGCCACCGAGCAAGCCAAGGATTGAACCTCTCTAATCTACGATTTGTTCAGCCCCATGTGGAATAAATGGTATACATTGAAGTCATAGAGGAATTACTCTTTTCGTGTATACAATGTGTCATGTTTTTTTGGCTTTAGCTTATAGGTTTTGACTATGATTTATAGCTTTTGGACTGTTCGTGAGAGAGAGAGTACGAAGTAATAGAAACTTATGTGTGACTTTTTACCGATATAAATAAAGTCACCATAGTATATATTATAATCAACTTATAAATCTTGTTTTAAAAAATATTTCGTTTGAATGCTGAGGAGGTATACCACTTCTGCTGTTAAACAATGATAGCCTTCTGTTGTTAACTTCAACCGTGCTCTGTGCAGCGGTGCAGCCTTCTGTTGTTAACTTCAACTGTGCTCTGTGCAACGGTACTAACAATGCTGAAAGGTAAAGTTTTGTCATACTTGAGGATGCGACCTTCCTCATTAACAATAACCGTGGAACAAAAATTTGATGATTACTCACAATATTATGTCCCTACTGCCAAAACAATAAAGAAATATGTGAGGAATGGCCCAAACTGATGAACCTTTAACGTTGGCACGGCACTTAATATGGAGCAGAACAAGCCATCTGCACCACGCGAAAAAAAAAGATGAAATATACTAGTATATATATACGGATACAAATAGAATCCAGTCTTCTCAATTTGAACTTTTTAGCGGATTTGATATTGTTGCACATAGTATTTACAAAAGTAGCAGTATGCACAGCGTATTTATAGAAATATTGCTTTTGCCGTCTGGTAAGCGGGCGGCAGCGGCGGTGAGGCGATGCGTGGCAGGGCTGCTGACGGCAGGCGCCTACCGCCCCGCCAGCAGATGGTAGGTAGCCTGCTGCCCGGCCAGTGGACGGCAGGTGATTATGTACAATCTCCCAACACAATGTACTTCACAGTATAATTTTTGTGTAATTTTATACATTATAAATGTTACTAAAAAATTCATAAAATTTTGATATTTGTACGAGTTTTTACATATAGCAAACGAGCTTAAAAAATTACAAAATTATATGTGAAGCCTCCTGACAAAGTCATAGTTACTGTGTAATTTTCTGGGAATTTTATGTGGTCCAAATTTACCACGTTTATTCAGGTTAATTTAATCATGAATTTAACGATGTTTAGGCATCTTTTCAAGTGGCTAACTTCTGTGCTTTGCACATGTGTCGGCCTGATCGTGCTATATTTTCTTTCTTGCTGTGTCATTCACACAATTGTCACTCTGTGTGTGTCGTGCCCCCTCGCGTGCTCCTTCGTTCGCACTAATGTCATTATGTTCGTGTCGTCCCCCTTGTCCGCTCCCTCGTTTGCACATTTATCAGTATTACCATGTCGTCCCCCTCACCAAAAGTATTGCTCGTGACAATGGATCCTCAATCTATGGGGTGAGCACACTGGATTCACTTTTCCTCGGCCATAAATACGAACCTCTCGTAGTTCGTTATTGCTTATCTCAATCGCTCATCGCAGAAGCTCATTCCCGCGGTCGTTGCTCAAAATTAGGAGTGCGTATCTCATTACTTCGAGAAGCTAGAGGACATCGACCTTTACCGGACCCAGCCTACTGTACCTGAGCCCACTAGACCACCGCCAGCTACAGATCAAGCAGAACGGTCCCCATACCTCCTTCGACCTGAGACGCAACCTCCGGACCGACTGACGTACCCCATGGGACATGCTTGTGCTCAACGGAAGACAAGCCCACGTACGGGGAGGCAGACGCAACAAGGAGGTAGCAGTGGCTCAGATGGGTGAGCCATATCATATCTAGTGTGATGCATTTTTTTATTACTACAATTATTTTTACTTGTACATGTATTCCTAATGTATAAAATTCTAAAAAAATCGTGAAATATTTGTAAATTCATGATTAAATTAACCTGAATAAACATGATAAATTCAGACCACATAAAATTTCTAAAAATTACACAATAACTATGACTATGTCAGAAGGCTTCAAATAAAATTTCGTAATTTTTAGAGCTCGTTCGCTATATGTAAAAACTTGTACAAATATCAAAATTGTATAAATTTTTGAGCACCATTCACAATGGATAAAATTACTCCAAAATTGCACTATCAAGTATGTTATGTCAGCAAGCTGTACATAAATTTTTATAATTTTTTGAACTCATTTATTATATTTAAAAATTTAAACAATCACTAAATAAAAAAAGTATGGCAGCTTATTAAGCCAGCTTAATCTCCTATCGTCCCCTCACCGGGCGGCAGGCCTACCTGCTATCTCTTGGTCGGGTGGCAGGCTACCTGCCATCCGTTGGTGGTGTGGTAGGTGCTTGCCGCTGGCTGCCCCACCACACGTCACCTTGCCGCCACTGCCGCCCGCCCACCAGACGGCAAAAGTAATATTTTTGCAAATACAATGTGCATACTACTACTTTTGTAAATACTGTGTGAAACAATGGCAATCCACTCAAAATTCCTCAATTTGAGCCAATGCATATATGCATCCTCACAAAAAATGCATGTGTGTTTTCACTGCAACTTCAATTCTCTTAAGGGAGCAACTGCCATGTCTAAGTGCTTGTTAGGCCTTGCTCAGTTTCGATAGATTATGTCTTTTTTTATTGTAGCTGATTTATTTTTCATTGTAGGTGAGGTGACTTATTTAGTGTAATTAAAATTGAAAAATTTAAAAATGGAGAAAACAGGTCAGCCCATCACGGATAATGCGAAGGAATACAGAAAAAAGGAAAGACAAAAAAGCCCAAAAACAAAAAAACAAAAAGACAAAACTAAGAAATAATGAATTAAGAGCAGAAGCCAAAAGCTATGTTGAAATGAGCAGAGCCGCGGTGCCCACCTTGCTTTTTCCTCTTTTTTTTTACCGAGCGTACCCACCAACCCCTTGAAACTCTCCTAAGCTGCTTGCCTTTTTACGGCCCAAGCATTGTAGCCAACAACCACCGCCCCAAATTTGTTACGGCCCAAGCACGTGGCTTGTGCCAGCACCTGGAAAGGTTTTACCCCCTATTAATCTAAATTATCCATGATTCGTGTCTCCATATGCCCTAGGTTTGAGCTATCAAATGCACTCCTATCCTATGTGCTTTAAAGAGAAAATAATCAACATGATTTCATATGCATTTTATTGATTAAGTTACCATTAGTCTCGCACTAAGTTGTTGTCAGATGACTAATTTACTATCAGTAGTGCACACAAGTCAAAAACTTATTTTACCATCGGTAGTGCGCTAAGTAACCATCTGCATTTCAATAAAATTATCACCTCTACTTTTCTGAAAGAAAAAAAAAACAACACAGCCACATTTTTGTAACACGCATGGATGACATCTTTACCAGAGAATCAAACAAAAAATTGCATATCTATAGTAATCTCTGGTAATACACGTACATGTGGGAAAAACTGCTATTGCAATATTGTCATTAATATCAAATATGTTTCACACAGAAGTTTTACCAGGTACATGCGTCGGTGTTAATAACTCAAGATCAATCATCTCAACTGCAAAGGCTTCCCTTTCTTCCAGGTTTTTTCTCAACCAAGTTCCTTCCTTCTACTATCACAAATTCATAATTTCTGCTCATTTCATTGATTGTTCGTCCCACTAATCACACGATGTCCCTTTTGATCTCTTCCGTTAATCATCCCCTACAAAAAAACTTCTTATATTTCCTCTAATTATTGCATCACATAGAGATCGGTCATGTATTAAGCATTTGAGATTATTGCAGTTTTCGAGCATATATGAATTATCACCTAAGTTCAAATATACCACATGTATTAACCAACTTACCACATGCATTTTAACAAGTTATCACTCAAAGTTTGATAAGTTATCATCTGCAAATTTAATGAATTATCACCCTAAGTAAAAATACACCATCAGTTTGTTAGTTTATAAAAGTTCAAAAATTACCAATAATTGGACCATAAGATACCATCTACAATTCAACAAAATTACCACCCTAAGTTCAAAATTACCATTATTTGCACACTAAGTTACAACCTACAGTTTCTACAAAACTATCAACCTAAGTTCAAAATTATCATCAGTTTGTGTGTTTGTGAGTTCAGAAAATACCAGCTATTGCAGCCTAACTTACCATCTACATTTTCAACAAATTACCACCCAAATTTCTATAAGTTTTCATCTAGCTTTTTTGTAGCATAAATTAGCTAGATACAAAAAAATTCATTTGTCATCAATCTCAACTTCAATATTATCCCACCCCAAAAGATAAGTTATTCAGATAACCTACCTTTGTAAATAATAAATGATATCTCGTTATGAAAGCATTTTACCCCTTGAATAGACCAGATTTATCTTCCTTGCAAAGAAGGTTAATGTGCATGCAAAAATGATATTGTTAATTTATTCAGTTAACAAATGTTATCCTAACATGAAGGGATTTTTGCCTCCTAAATTGGTTAAATTTTCCTTCCTTACTAGCCCTAGTAAGTACATTATATTTTGTCTTATTGTGTTGCAATAGTTTACTTAGTAAACAAAATTATATCAGAAGCTGATTTTTTGAATTTTGATTCAATCATTACAGAAACATGCACATAATTCGTACATCCCTATATGATTTTTTTTCTTAAAGATCATACCAACAGAGAATGGCTGTAGCCTTGTTGTGTGTGGTTCAACAAACCATGAGACAGAACAATATAATTAACAGTACAGCAAAAACCCATCCCACCCAAGAAGAAATTGAATCAAGCTCCTGAGATCAAAGTGATAGGATCTGGGATCCTCCCTTGGCTGCGCAATGCGTAAGGGCAGTGGGCGGAAGCTGGGGCCCTGTTCCGTCGGCGGCGCAGGGGCGCCGTGGTGACAAGCGGCGACGGCCAGAACAGGGGAAGGCGGAAAACAGGGGAAGCGGAAACAGTTGAGACGCTCCCTTGAAGCCAGACAAGGTAATTGTCTTTCTTCCTTTATTCAATACTGATTAGGGTTATATATATATAACCCACTTCCTAGCAATCCAACTCCAATACGATTTGATATTTAAAAGGAATAAGCAATATCTTAAGAGAGCTAATCTCTAACTCTAAAAGAGATCTAATCTCTAAGGAGATCCTAATTGCCGCGCGGCTTTAGCCACTGGCCCGAGCCCGGCGTTGATATGAGATGCCGGTCATAACACAAAGTGCTACATGGTGTCCTCAAAATTAGCATTGTGACCCCCAAGAACCCCTCTAATAAAGAACACAAGAACAATGTTCACCTACATTAAGAATTAAGACATGCACACCAGAAGATGGCATCATGAGAGTGAGCATGTGACCCTTGTTGCAGCGGTGGTAGCTCTTAGCTTCACTTGCCACTCTATTGGCTTGTGTTTGTATTGCTGCCAAAGTAGATCTCACCTGTTGGGGCAAAATTGGCACCCCTCTAAATTCCATGAGAAATCACGACAGAAGGGGAGAAAGAGAGAGACAACATTTTACTGTGGTTAGAGAGCCCCCATGGAATGGATCAGGGAAAGTAGTATGGAAAGGGAATAGAATGGTCAAGCAGTGCATCTTATGCAGCAACTCACCACATGAGATACATCATAGCCCCTTGGTAGCAAAGATCTGGGTGTTTAGAGCAGCGGGGCGGCCTAGATCTAGGAAGAGAAGGTGGGAGGAGAGGGAGGGAATGGTAGTAAAGGGCATCGTCGATTCACCTTGCCTTGTGCAATGTGCAAGAGCTAGCTCACCGGTAGAGGGGATGGTGGTGGAGAGTAGTGCCACATTGCTTCATCAGGCGACACGTGGGAGCTCTATGATGGCAAAATGATGGTAGCAACAGCTGCGGCGGCTGGATCTGGCAGGCATCATGTGGGAGGAATTTTAGAAGAGGAGGAGCCGATGAGGTGGTGTCAATGGAGAGTAGGGAAAGCTATGAGGAGTTGAGCTAGTTGTGGGGCCCAAAGATCACGTAGCGTCTACTTGTGGCCCATCCGACGGCTTTGTGCCTGGGTGCGTGATAAGGGTAACACGCGTCTGGGTGCGAGATAGATTTTTTGTCCTCTTAGTTATGTTTGTAGCGCTTTAACGCACTTAAAGCCATCCATGTGTGAAAATATGGAGTTTTTAGGTGTAGGATCAAATACAACAATTAGAGGAGGGTAAATAATTGCCTCCTTTTTTGGAACCTGAAACCAAAACTCAAACAAGAAGAAAAACAATCTAAACAATAGATTATATCTACTGGAATCGAAGAAGCAATCCCTAAACAAAAAAGTAACAAAAACTCGAAACCAAAACCTTCTGGCCAGTCAGACCGTAATGGTAAGAGCGGTCTGACCTTTAGCACTATTCACTGACCGAAAAATAACACAACTGACGAGCATGAGAATGGATCTAACTTTGATAAATCACCTCCAATTGACCTCAAATTTGACACACGTAATGCTAAAGATATCTAGAATCTATTCCAACAAGAAATTGTAAGAATCATCAACTATATTCGAAGAAATCTAGATCGCAATAGAAGGAAAACAAAAACTCACCCAAACCTGAAAATTGCAATTGCTTTCAAACAACTAGGAAAATTCCAATGAAACTTTGCAGCTCTGTTCCTAAGCCTAGTTGCATCCTATTCCTAAAACAGAATCGAATCAAATCACATGGGCCATGAAAACAATCGATTCCACAAAACAAAGCAAAAGACTAAGAATAGATGCAAGATTCCTTCATTGATTGAATCACATGTTGATTTGCATTGCTGAACGGTTATATTCTGTGGCTACAAAGTGCCCTCACAGCACCCCTCAAACCCTAGCACAAAAGCAGCCATCAAAGCCACCAAAAGCCGTGCCTCCACACTTAGCCTATCCCTATTTTTATATGCTAGAGCCCCAAACCGTGTCCTTATCAACACGGATACTAAACTCTATCCGTTCCGAAAATCAAGAGATCCAAAACTCTTCTAAACCCAGGTTGCCATAATCTCTAACTCTTCCCAGTTATGTACTCTTTCCATAACTCTTTCAACTCAGCACGTATCGAAACATCTAGGACCGCACCTCCCGTAGCTTTTCCACGCATCATCCACCTTTAATCTCCACTTGCTCTAGTGTAAACCCGACCACCTGTTAACATCTCGACCCCCTGGACCTTAGATTTCCCCCTCCTAGTTCTGGTCCTCCTCATCACCAACCATGATCGTTTCCATGCCAACCTGCACATGCAAAGACCAAAGATAGCACCTCCTGTAGTTTCTCCACACGTTACCTTTGATCTCCACGTGCTCCAGTGTGAGCTTGACCACCTCGTGACATACTCGACCACCCAAACCTCAGATTTTCCCCTCCTAGTTCCGGTCCTTCTCGTCATCGACCATGATCATCTTCACGCCTAACATGCACATGCAAAGACCAAAGAACATTTTTCTCAGCACAAGTTCTCCCAATTTGACTAACATTAATCCGCACATGCAAAATAAACCCTTAACCATCAATAACTACAAACCAAATCATCCACGACCTCAGTATCCACGCCTTCCAAGAATCAACCTCAAACCACCGAGAAAAACCCGGTCATACTGCCATGCCCAGGCCGATTAGACCGCTAGCCCAATAGACATGAGTATTCGAGGTACTAGAAGATCACAAGAATTGAAGTACACAAAGCCTCTGAGTACCGATTGTGAAGTCTAAGGCAACCGATTGCAAAGCCTACGACTACAACAGATCATGAAATCTACGACTACCGATCATAAAGTCTACAGTTACCAATCACTGACAAGGTACTGTAGCTACCGACCACTAAGCTGGTACTGTAGCATTGACCATCAACTACCGAGTACCAACAAGGTACAGACCACCAACTATCAACAAGGTATTGTAACTACGACCATTAACCATGTGCGACCAAGTACTGTAGCTACGACCATCAACAAGGTGTTGTAGCTATGACCATCGACCAGTTATAGTAGCTCACACTATCGATCACTGATCACGGTCGACGCCTCCAACTACCGACAGTGGTCAAAGTCTACTGATCGAACCACCCAACACAAGGCTACGACTAACAACCGGTTTGCTGTAGCTTACGATTGGTTCCTTGTAGCTTATGATCGATTCACTGTGCTTACGACCGGTTCTTTGATCGAGGTCATTCTGCCGTGGTCAACATGCCATGATTGTTTAGCTGTGGTCATTCAGACATGATCGTTCTGCCATGGTCGATATGTCATGGTCATTCTGCCATGGTCATTCAGCCGTGATCGTTCAGATGTGATCGTTCTGCCGTGGTTGACTTGCCATGGTCGACCTGTCGTGGTTGACCTGCCATGGTCGACCTGTCGTGGTTGACCTGCCTTGGTCGACTTGTCATGGTCGAAATCTGCCGATTCCAGTTTTGCAAAAGAGTACTGTTCAAAACTTTCACAAACGTAAATTTTAATATAATCTAAATATCAATTATTCATCATCTTTGTATGTATGACCTATCCACATGGTCTAATATTAGGCAACACTTAAGACGAAGTACGTACTAGAGCAAGTCATGTGTAGTTGTGTATCATGCAGTAAAAAGATGAAGCGTAGCACATATGGATAGATGATGTATTCCCTCCAAAACTAAGTTTGATCAAATGCAACAACACTTGTGTGTGACAAAATGTGAGTGCTTTCTTTGTGAGACTATGAGAGAGAGAAGACACCAGCAAAAACAGCTACCATGAAGCAGATGTGCCGTTGTGTTCCACATTCGTTGTGTTCCACATTCAATCAATATATAAAGGTAATAGGATTAGGAGTTGTCAGAAATCCATAGATCAGAGCACCGCGATAGAACATGCAGGGCAAATTAAACACCATAACCTATCACATGTCTGTGGTTGTTCAAGAAAGCAAATAATATTGCTTAATTAAGGCCATTCGCTTGTTTCTCGAACAGCCAACGGCTGGTCAGAACAAACCGTTTAATAACTTTCGGCCCGAGTTGATTCTGTGGGGATAATTAGTTCACTCTGGTACGTACTAATCTCAATTATACACGCAAATGTTTTTATGGCTTCTTATCTTACCAAAAAATACCTTAGAATTTCCAAGAAAAAAAAGGAAAAACTCAATTACTACTGTTGCCTTTTTGTCCGAATAGATTCTGGGCACCTCTTCGTTCTGATCGAATGCTTGAATATACTATTCATTCCAAACATGTAACAGAAGCTGATTCAAGGATTCTTCAATTCAAACATGCACAAACAAATTTAGTCATTCTTAAGTGAGGGATTTTTTTAAAACAAGAAGTGGGAGAATTTTTGTTGGACTAGAACTCCAAGTTTAAGGCAGAACATAAAAAAATTGAGTCTGGTGCTGGAGTTTCATTTCACTTCCGGACTAGTAAGGTGTCTGTGCGTTGCAACGGAGTATCAAATGATATGGTCAAATCAGCGAACATGGTCCAAAACCGTTCCACGAACATTTTGTACCATGAAATTTCCTCCCTTTCTTATAAGATTGCATCTAACATCTTTTGTCTCCTTTGTACAATGAGAGATAAGGTAAATCTGCATAGTAAGGTACATCCTATATGCTGACAAATGCTGAAAATTAAAGATTTATTAGGATACATATGAGTACGTATTTCAATGACTAAAAAACTATCAATTTGAAAAAATTTCAACGTTTAATCAGGATGGTGTAATCTCTGATTTACCCCATAAGTACATAATTAAACAGAGAAGGAACAAACTTGGACTAATTAATAGTACAAAAATGTTATAGATCAAGAAAAGAACAAAACATGAATAGCAAAATGAGGCATAACCAATAAGCATGGTGATTGTTCTGCAGGAGTATCAGACTAACATACCTCTGGATTTTTCTCCAAACTTGTAATGAGACCATCAACTGCAGATTTAAACAATTGAAGTTTCGGAAGATTCACTAACCCTAGGATTTTGTGGGATTCTTGTCTGGATGCATCAGCTTCGCCTAAAAGGAAGAGAAACCTAGCAATTTGGCACATGGAGATGAGCTCAACTGCTATCTACATGACACTGAAGGCAACAAACCAAAGAATTCAAGGGCGCAAAGGTATCTCCTTGAGATAATAGACCTTCTTGATTTCGGTGGAGGCGGCGTCCACACTGATCCCCAAGTCATCATTGTAGGCATGGTCCTTCACCATGGCAGGCAGCTCCTAGATCTCGTCTACAAGCCCGCAACTGTAAAACAACAGCAAATGCTTTACAACCGGAGGAATCGACATATCTTAACCACAAAAGAAACCCAACAAAGATTGATACCAAGGTCGGTTCCAAAAGCTTATAGAGGGTTCCCAGGGAGGGCAAGAAGAAAACCAAAAGATACTATTTGTATACTAAACACAGACAACCTTTCGGTGAGACGGTTAGCGTGTTAAGTCCTCATCCCCTAAAGCCCATGTCCCGTGTTTGAATCCCTCTGCAGCTTTATTTTTCAAAGTATTATTTGAGAAGGGAGGGGCTGACCAGTTAGATCGAGCCCAGTTTCTAAGAAGTTTTACTAAAAACATGACGGTCAAATAATAATTTCGTCGGCTCAAAACAACTGTATGCAGCAGCAATCCAATTGTTGAACCAGACCGGACCAAGCTCCAGTTTTGATTTTCTTCCGGCTGAACCACCGATCTGGTCCAGTTTCAATAACTGTGCCATTAACTGAATATCAGATGTCAACTCAATGTTGTCCATCATGGACTTACCAATGTAACTCTGGCCTCACCTAAATAATACCCTTTTCATTTAAATTTGCTAAAGCCATGTATTGCAGAATCAACACAACGATGGAATAAAAATATAACAGAGACTTATGAATGAATAAAGAGATGTGGCATAGGTAAACCATTGCAATTCCAACATAAATAGAGATCATCCACAGAGCTCCAAGTGTAATTTCCAAAGAACAAAGTACTCATGAATTCATGATTCAAGTGGACATCTCCTATCCTTCTCCATCGCAGCACTACAAAGTGTTTTCGATATAACTCATAAGCACTCATGTTCAGGGCCGCAAGATTAAGGAACTCATGTCCACGAAAGGCTAAGAAGGCTTCGTGTAAAGAAATAGTTGCAGTTGGGCGTAGCTGTGACATTGTCCTTCGATGTGCCCAAAATGTACCGAGGAACATATATTGAGGAACATGTATAATACAAAGGCTACTATCATAATAGCAAGTATGAGGAACATGTATAATACAAAGGCCACTATCATAATAGCAAGCTTGATTTCCCATCAAAGAATAATAATAGCAATATTGGCAACAATCTTGGATAAGTGTGATCATTTAACATAATAAATCTAAGCTCAAGCCTGATTTCCCGTTAAAAATGATAGCAGAATTTGTGAAAAATGTTGGGTAACTATGGTTATTTAACATAGTAAATCTAAGCTATGTAGGGCTACTACATTTTGCCTTTGGTTTCAGATTTTGTTAAGATCAGCCGAAGTTGAGAAGGAATGAATGGAAAGAACAAAAAACTGTTAATGTGCCATTTGTTGACAGCTCAACACATACCTAAAGCATGGATCTTTAATCCAAATATATGTCCAAAAGCGTATTCGAATCAAAAGCGACACCTAGTGAAGATTAGTTTCAGAAAAAAACACTTTGCTTCTAAGTAGCTAGTGTATGCTAATAAGAAATAGACAAAACTACTATTACAATCACTACAGATCTGTGCAAGACACCAGCATTAAACATATTCGTAAATGAATCTCAACTTCTTCAGAAAATATACCTTGAATGTTCTTATTCTTGTGTGGAGGTAAAATCTAGCCCAGCAGGCAGCAGTAAAATTGAAGGCACACTACTACTATCTAAAGGAAACATAGAGTCACATTGTAGAACAAGGAGGTTTCACGAAAATAGCATAGGAAGTAGGAATAGTAACAGTAATAGATATGAGGCTTTACCTGGTTTCCCCAATAAACATTAGTACCTCACTCATGCAAGAAACGCACCATTAAAAGTTAGAAATGCCAACCAGCTGCTTGCTCGTAACAAACACCTACAACAGACACAACATTGTTAGTATGTGTTTTTTGGGGCGTAATTTAGGAAATAAACTCACATGAATAACTAAGAAGCCACATGATCAAGCAAGCACGTTAGGAAATAATTTAGCAACAATAACATACCCTCATCACACAAAAAGTCAGAAAGTTATCATTGTTGAGACAACACTGCTCTTGAGTTTATTCCTAAATTATTTCCAAAATGACATACCCTCAGTCTAGCTAATTGTCAGTAATTCTAGATTGTGACTTTGTTAGTAAGTTATCACTCTGCATCGCAAGAGGCAAATTAAGGTGCATTAACGTATTAATATCAAGTAATAGCAGGCAGGCAAGGAGGATTAGGAGCAGTGGAGCATCAACCCCATTTGAGGCCACCGTCTTGAGCATCAACCTGCGCCCTGGTCAGTGCGCCCTGGCCCTTGCTGGCGATCTGTTCCCTGTACTCCATGAGAAGTGACCCAAAATACACCTCAAATAACATTGTACTGATTACACATGAATCATCAACATACCAATTCATCTTCCTCGATTAGGGATCATGAGCATTAGCATTACATCGTTTCGTGACATACCATAGACATTTTTTTTAAAAAAGTAGATGCACATAATCAGATGTTGTAATTATAGGAATGCCCTAGCCAAGAACAGCTAGACGATGACCACACGCTGCGCGCCTAATTGACAGATCCAATCGCCAGTCCACAGAACCAGATTGTACCAAAGGGCCATCCGCTTGTGCCAGATCTAGCCCGATAAGATCCAGACCCAACCCCGGCTCACGACGAGCAAATGGCAAGATCAAACAAGCAACATGCATGGGATTGGGGAAGGCGTAAAGATCGAGGAGGAGGCACCTGGTAGGTGTTATCGAACTTGTCGTACATGAAGTGGGTGATGATGCTGGTCTTGCCGACGGACTGGTCGCCCAGGAACACCAGCCTCTACTTGGCGAGGGCCGGCACAGGGGGCCATCTCCTCTCCTCCTCGTTGTCTTCCCTTCTCCAGCATGCGGCAGTGGCGAGATCGGATTGGATCGGATCCGATGTGTGGGGGCAGGTGGATCAAGAGGCGCCTGTGGGGGCTGAGGCCCTGTTTGGAATGCGGGAATTTTTCCCGATTCCTGCGGGAATTGAACTGTTTCCTGCAAAATTCCTGCAAAATTCTTGTGAAATTCCTCTGTTCCAAACAGGCCCTGAGGATTGGAGAATCGGAAGGGAAACCCTTGGGAATGAGGCAGCCGGCGAATGGGGAATGGAGCATCGATGGACAGATGGGCGGTAGGGAGAAGAAGTCGCAGGCGATGCAGCAGCTAGCCCCCAATTCACGGGTGCAGCGCTCGATCCGGTCTTGGTGCGGATCTCCACGCCGCTGGAGGGCAAAAAGGCAGCAGTGGCGAGGAACGCGAGGAGGAGGGCAGTGGTGGGGGGCGGACCGAGGAGGATTTCTGGTAGTAGTTGCGGCGATGAAGAGGGCAAGATTTTAAATTTTTTGTACGGATAATTTATTTTTTATTTAAAATTACAGAAATATATCTGTGGAAATTTTTTTTATAAAAATAGGCTCCAGTAGCCCAACCATTAGGCGACTGGAGCCTTTCGCCTAACCCAACGACGACAGCTGGAAAATTTGCCAGGGCGATTAAATGCAGTCGCCCCACCGTTGGGCGACTGCAATCCAGTCGCCCAACCGTGTGGCAACTGGGGCTGGGTTAAAAGCGCAGCGCGCTCGGCCGCCGCTAGGCACACTGTTTTCATTCCGATTGACCGAGCGAGCGTGAGAGAGAAAGGAGAGGAGAAGAGGAGAGGAAGAAGGGGGAAAGAGGAGGGGGAGAAGAGGAGAGGGAGAGGAGAAGAAGAGGAGAGGGAGGATTCAGATCTAGGTAATTTTGTTGCTATATTATTTTTGTTAGTGTTAGAAATTTAGTTTAGAAATTTTGTATAACATTTTTGATGCATTATTGTAGACAATTTAGTTTAGAAATTTAGTTTAGAAATTTAGATGTAGAAAATTTAGTGTAGAACTTTTGTATAGTTTTTTATGTATTATTGTAGAAAATTTAGTGTACAAATTTAGATGTAGAAAAATTTAGTTTAGAAATTTTGTATAACATTTTTAATGCATTATTGTAGAAAATTTAGTTTATAAATTTAGATGTAGAAAATTTTAGTGTCAAAATTTTGTATAGTATTTTTTATGTATTATTGTAGAAAATGTAGGGTACAAATTTAGATGTAGAAAATTTAGTGTACAAATTTTGTATAGTATTTTTGATGTATTATTATAGAAAATTTCGTGTAAAAATTTAGATGCACAAAATTTAGTGTTGAAATTTTGTATAGTATTTTTGATGTATTATTGTAGAAAATTTACTGTACAAATTTACATGTAGAAAATTTAGTGTAGAAATTTTGCAGGTATGACTCGTGATGGTCATGACTCCGACTGGCGGTACCCGCTGTTAGACGAGCATGTGGACCGTGTGCACCGCGCTTCCCGTCGTGTGCCACCACCGGGGAGTACGGACGAGCCAGCTGAGCTGGGAGTGGTCCGGACACGCACACCTCGCGTGGCCTGGGGACTCGACCCTCGTTGGACTGCCAAGTTTGCACTACGCCAGCGTTTTAGTGCTGCCGTAAGAACGTTCCGTGCTGACCTTCACTTTGTTTGCAGGCTGCGGGATGCCGGGCTACTCCCTCTTGCCCGGATGGTGCAGGGCACGGAGGAGGATGGAGCCGCCTTGGCCACAGGCGGGGATGAGGCAGGCGTGGAGCGATCACGACGCTTCCCGTTCGACTGTTCCCTGTTGTCGGCTTTGGTGGACCGTTGGCGGCCCAAGACGTAAACTTTCCACCTCCCATTCGGGGAGATGACGCCGACCCTGCAGCATGTGTCCCTGCTTCTTGGCCTTCCGATCGCGGGAGGCGTTGCCTTCCTACCGGAGGCCCCGGTAGAGTGGCGCGCTGACCTGCTCGGCAGATTCGAGGGGGTCCTTCCACCGGCCGATGACCACCACATCTTCGAAGAGACTCAGACCCATGGGCCGACGCTAAGGTGGCTCGCACAGTATCGGGTACGTGGTATTTACAATCGATCGTGTCTTTGAAGCTCTTATTTGTGCTATTACATACTAATAACAACTTGTTTGCATTCAGGTGGACCGCATGGATCCACAGGCAGATGATTACTAAGTCTCGTGCACTTGTAGGCGTACGTGCTATGGCTGTTTGGTTGGATGCTCTTCACTACCAGCCACGACAACTCCGTGAATGCGCGCCTTATCACTTATGCGAGGGCGATCGCAGACGGCGAGGCCCCCAGGTCAGCTGGGGATCGGCCGCACTTGCCGCGACGTACCGCGGGCTGTGCGATGCGTGCATAAGGATCAAGGCGAACTCGATCCTCACTGGCTGTCCCCTGCTGCTGCAGTTGTGGTCGTTCGAGCGCTTCAACCTCGGACGACCTGTGCTAGACACATGGGTCCGGATGGGGCCGAGATGTATCCGGGGGGAGACATCGACCGGCCGACGATGGGTTCTCTTTGGTGCCGTCGACGAGTAAGTATTATCACAGTTAACTATTTCTTTCTTATTAACAATCGTCATACTAAACAACTTGTCTTTCTTGCAGGTACAGTTCGCGCACGTGCAGGTCACGCAGGCGTACTTGCCCTTTGTGGAGCAGTTTGACCGCCTCACAGACTCCAACGTGCGCTGGGAGCCTTACGCAGATATGGCAGTGCAGGCCCGTGCTCCTGACGGGCTGTCCACACTGTGCTGGCATGACCGGGCTTTCTGGCTCACCCGTCGGAAGCTCGTGTACCATATATACGTGGAGGACTACGCACCCCCAGCGAATCATGCGGCAGTTTGGGCTACGGCAGGCGCTTCCTATACCAGTCGGTCCACCAATTCTGCGGAACGTGCACGCGTGAGTGATCGCTTCTGATAAATATGTACGTACTTACTACTGTGTTCGCAAGTATTTACATTATGTAATGGTTCTATAAGTAGGCACAACACGAAGGGAGTTAAACGAGGCACAGACTGGTCGACGAAGATGCAGCCCTGGATTGCACAGTGGGAGGGTGCGCTCGACGACCACGTGGAGGAGGACCGCCCATACGACAGCAGGGACTACACGGAGTACCTACGCTGGTGCCAGGCGCGAACACGTACCAGGCTTGTACATGTCATAGACCCGCCTGCCACACACGTCGTTGCTCCGACAGACACGTACCCCGTGCACCTTGCGCGCGACGCTCACATCGCGGTACGTTACATGTAATTTCAAAGATTCCCAAATGGCAATGTCGTTTCGATGATGGACCATTTATGTCTTTTTTCTCCAGGCTGACGTTGGTAGTTCATTGTGGGCCGAGTTCGTCACTGTACTAGAGAGGATTGCACAGGTGCGGAGTTGACCCACGAGGAGAACGTCAGCTTTGTGTATCGGATGGAGGCCGAGTGTAGACGTATCGTTAGCCTGATGTCCTGCACGAGGCTACCGGCGGTTTCCACACCCACACCCAGCGCACCCCGACCACCAGTGTCACCCCGACCAGCGTGGCACTACTCCGGAGGTAGTACGTGGACACGTCCTACACCACCTCACCCGGACCAACCAGGGGGCTCTGCCTGGGGACGGCCTCCTACACCACCTCAGCAGCTCTTCATGCCTCCTCTGCACATCCCCGGTTTCCACACGCAAGGGATGTACTCTGAGCTGTACGCCCCTCCTCCTACCTCGATGGCGCCAACTGCGGGTACACATCGTTGGATCTCGTTTTTATCCCAAGGCAACATGCAACGAACTAACGATATCACTATTGTAGGTCCTTACCATCAGCACGCACATGGCGTCTCCCCGATCCAGGACGATGTAGACCAGTATTTTTCGGAGTGGCCCGGGCCGTCCTCCGACGTAGCACCGGAGGTTCTCTCCGGCAGTGCCCTCCCCGGTGCACCGGAGGGCACACAGTCAGAGGTGCAGCTGACTCCACCAGCGCAGGGGCGGGTGCGACATGCTCCTAATCGTTTTACTTTCTCGGAGCGTCGTCACCCGTTGCACCGGAGGACGGCCAAGCGGAGCCGTACGGGAGGACGCGGGCGCGGTGACGGGGCACCTCAGGGTGGCGAGTGAGGGGTGCTGCCGATGCTATATGTTATGCATGTAATGAAAAAATACGCGGCATGTTACTCACAACTATATTATGAAGTTTATTTAAATTCAAACAAGCCTATTATCTCTTTTTTTCGCATTCAATCATTCATATATCAAGTCATCTAACAAATATTAACATATCGGTTCTCGCACAGGAATTCTCAGCGTATGTCACTTAACAGTGTATGTACCGATCGTTCTACGGTCAATCTTTCGTAAAAAAAGTTTCTAAAATTTTTTACGCACCTACAACATACAATAAACATAAACTTTTATTACAACTCTACCACATTTTTTACCAGTTTAAAATTACAAAATTCACAAAAATTAAAACAATCACAGGGGGTTCATGCAGTCGCCTAATGGGAAGGCGATTGCATGAAAGTCGCCCACGGGAGGGCGACTAGATGCAGTCGCTCCAGGGTGCGGCGACAGGTATTGTGTCGGCCTCTGGTTGGGTGAAAGGATCCAGTCACCCAACCATTAGGCGACTGGAGCCTATTTTGTAAAAAAATTTCTCGCGGTTATATTTCTGTAATTTTGAATAAAAAATGGATTATCCGTACAAAAAATACGCAAGAGAAGGCCACGAGGGGGAGAAGGTTGAACCGCTAAGCGAATGGCATGGGGAAGATGCGCGGTTGGTTTTCGCAACGTGATGGTGCGTCGTGGGGTTGGCTACGCGAGGAGCAAGGTGTGGTCCAAATCTTTTGCAGTAAGATCGGATGGCTATGAAGAGGTAAAGGAGAATGGACCTACTACCACCAACTCAAACTTTTAATGAGTAGAGATATTGTACACCGAGATCATGCTTCCGAGATTGCGCAATCCTGATACATTGCCCAGTTCGTATTGGCTTCTGATTTTTGCATAGAAAAGCTAAAAGCTAATACAAACACCTAGCTTCTCGAAGCGGTTTTTCCACTTCTCTCGCTACCGTCTCGCTCCGAGGATAAGGCAGAGGGTCGCAAGTGCATAACGCACCCCACTCCTTTCGCTCCCGTCACTGTCAGGACCCCGGATTTCCGAATCCAGACCCTCTGTGTATTACAGCACTAGTCCTAGATCAAAGCTAGTGCACACAGTTAAACAGTGATGATACATAACCAACAACGCTTTATTACAATAGTAAAGAGTACAGACCAAAAGGCCTCTTTATTACAACAGAGGTTTCAAGACCTCACAACTCACAAAACACAGCGGAAACAAAAGTAAATCCAGTGAAGACCCATCAATACGCTACAGGCAATTGACTAGGGAAGCGCAGCCTAGTACTCCGGGAAGCCTTCGTCGAATCCACACGCGAAGTAATCGTAATCTCCATCTTGAGCTTCATATTCCTCTGAGTTTTATTTTGAGTGCAGCATGTGAGTACATAAAGTACTCCGCAAGTCTTGGGAAAAATACAGTAGATGCAAGGCTTGACAAAGAAGGGTTATATGGTTCTTTTGCACAAAGTAATATTTTATTCCAAATACTATTAAATATTTTCGAAGGCATTAATTTAACAAAGTAATTGTGATGCGGACCAACTAAGGATTAGTTGATGCGTAGGGATGGCCCGATCTTTCCCGGTACGATCAGCGAGATTCCTTCTCCTTGGATAGAGTCTTCTCCTTGTCTTGATGCAGCAAACAATATTGATAAGGGCAATTTGCACTAGTATGCAAGGCGCACACTAGAAGCAATCCGTCGAACTCTCCAAACCGTGAATTCAGCAAGAAGACACGAATTAGAAGAGATGAACCTTGTAGATTCGATGGGCAATCTCAAGAATCTCCTATTCTTGCCTTGCACCAACTTCGTAAACTCCAAACGAGAAAACCTTGCAATCACGCAATTTGGCCGCCACCAACCATCATGACGATTTTCTCCTTTATTTCACGAGTCTAAAAACTTATCATATCATAGCCTGGGTTACAATGGGGCTAAGGCCCTGGCCTTATATTGGTGCACAATGCACGGCCTTGATTACAACTCACGCACTACTTGGCCTAAGGCCGAAACAAACTCCAATACGAACTAAAAAGGAAATACCGAAACTGCTACCTCTGGTTTCTCTCTCAATTTGCGACTTAACCATGAGGATTCCGTGGCTGGCACCTCATCCATTGTGTGGGGCTTCAAAATAGCTTTCCAACGAGTCCAAGAACGCCCAAATCGGACTCCGTTTGTGAAAGTTATGGACGTTTTAGTATCGGTCTTGCCAGCTGTCCCAATCCGAGTCCGAATCGGTTTCAAATCTTTATATGTTTTGTTTTCTTGTTCAAGGGGCTTCCAAATCCATTTGGAACCTGAAAAGGAATCCTTCTCAACCTTTAGAAATCCATGGTGTGGTCGGATTTTATCCTTACTTGTATTGCAATACTCGGACTCCTCATGTTTGGCAAGTCTTGCGCGTCTCTCCGGACAGCTCGTGCAGCTTCCAATGAAATTGTCATAACTTTGTGTAGGAAGCTCCAAATTAGCGC
Organism: Dendrocalamus latiflorus; assembly: GCA_017311315.1. NCBI lineage: Eukaryota > Viridiplantae > Streptophyta > Magnoliopsida > Poales > Poaceae > Dendrocalamus > Dendrocalamus latiflorus. Next base: position 10,807,760 of record CM029614.1, on the reverse strand, counting down.
CGTTTGATTTGTTGGAAAGTAGACCTCGTTAGCTTTGCAAATATGTATTTTGTGTGTCTTAGAAACCTCAGAATTGACATTGAGAACTTCATGAACTTTGTGGACAGAACTGCAATCACGAGAACTTGATTGATCTTGTGTCTTTCTCTTGGCCACATCAAATTGTTTTAACTGAAACTATTAAGAATTTCTATAGTGAAGGTTCTATCCACCAACACAAGTTAACCAGCTCTATCCGCCAGGGTTCAAGACTACGGTTCCATCCATCAGGATACCCTTCCTGAGAGTTCCCTCCACTCTCGAGATACCAAAACCAAAACCAAAGGTCTACCATGTGAATGCATTCCTTGCCCACCCTTGACCGTGGGCACGGCTATTCGAATAGTTTAACACTCTGTAGAGGATGTACAACTTTACCCCCAAGAGATAATTTATCCTAACAGTCAACATGCTTTCTTTGGCATGAGACCCAGATAAAATATCACAAAGCTTTTACCTCACTCTAGTCTGGCTTGACACCACCCGCTAAGGTTTCACCATTGAAGGGTTAAATCCACCCAGTCAGAAGCCCCCTCTTGCGCCATGTGAGTACAATAAAATCCTGTCCCTCACTGTAAATAAACTAGTAAATCCCTAGCACCCACTTTCCACTGGTGGTACCTAAACTAGACTATCGTAAGTTAGTCAGCAAGGTCATACCCATATAGACTTGGGGTTGTACGGTAATGCTCAGTCTGGACAAACACAAGAGTTGGTCCTTAATCGACTAGGGCGTAACATACACTATACAAAATCTCGTGCTAAAACCGCACCAATCCAATCTAACCATTCGCCCTGGTCTAAAATAATTTTCACATTTTGTTTTATTTTAAAAGAACAGTGGCAATACCAATCGCCAATAATTTCTGAATACAAAGACTAGTTCAATGAAATATAATTTTTCATTCCAAGTTTACAGAGGTTGAATAGCATGACTAAGCATTTTACTACCGTTCTATTATTGGCCAAGTATTATAATATTCTCATTACTGAGACAAAGGAGATCCTAAGGTTACAAAGGTACATGGCATTCAATTTTAACGAGGGCATAACAAGATTGGATTAACTAATACCTTAAGACGAAAGCTAGTGTTCTATCTAAATAGCAATGCAAATAATATTTAAAATAATAAAAAGCATTTCGCAAACATAGGTACAAAATGTTCAAAGGAGACTTGCCTTCTTGCACACTGTCTGGACCTTCTTGCTGCAGATCGGGAAAGTCTTCAGCAACGACGGGTTCTACGCGCGAAAAGACAGAACAAAAAAAAATAAATAAATACAAATAAAATTCAAAAAGAGTGCATATTTGGGTAGCTTATGATTTTAGAAAATTTTAGAAATTTGAACGGCTCAATTTGGAGTTAAAATGAGAAAGTTAGGGCTTCCGGAAGTTTTAATAAGAGAGAAAATGGAAAAGGCTATTTTCTGGAATTGTTTTTATACTGAAAAAGAATATTTATGATGTCAGCAATTTTGAATTCTCTGGGCGGGAATTTTTTTTGTCGGTTTACCGTGGACCGAGTCCACACACCGCGGTGGGGGTGAGGTGGCAGTCCCGGCTGGTCAAGTGCCGACGTGGCGCCACGTGGCTGCCTCGTGGCCGCCACGCGAGCGCCGACGTGGCTGGGCCGGTCACGGTGACGCACGGGTAGCGAGCTCACCGGAGCTCGAGCTCCCGACGGCGGCCAGCGAGGGGCGGCGGTCGGAGGGGAGGTGACGGGGCTTCGACTCTTACCAGCACCGGCTCGGGAGATGGCCGGAGGAAGGCGGCGGTGGTTGCACTCGGGGCGGCGGCTCTGGTGGCGAGGGGCTCGGGTGAGGAGGGGAGGAGGGGCGGCGAGGAGAGCGGAGACTAAAGGAGGGGAGGAGAGGCGGCGAGGAGAGGGACTTATAGGCGGGGAAGGGAGGGGAACGGCCGGCGATTTGTGCTCGCTGGAGTAAATGCTGCCGGCGGTTTAGAGAGGATTAAAAGTGGGGAAACGGCCGGCGGTGAGTAGGGAGTGATGGGGGCATTCAAACGTGCACTCACTCGGGAGTTAATGGGGAAGAAACGGCCGGTTTTAAGAGCTTGGCGCGGCTTCAATGGTGGAGAGGAGAGAGAGAGCTTGAGGAAGAAGAAAAGGAGGAAGAAGCTTATGACAAGCAGGCCCCATGCGTCGGTGAGAGAGAGAGAGAGAGATGAAGGGGTATGGGCGGTTGGATGGAGGGCATGTGACAAGGGAAAGAATCAAGGCCGTTGGATTTGAATGAAGCGTTAAGTGGCTATGGACGGCTAGGATTAGATCAAAGAAAGAGATAGATTCAATCTGAGAGCGCCACGTGGCAACCTGGGATTAAATTGATTTTAAATTTCGGATTAGTTTTTCAAAAAATACTAGAAACATTATAATTGCTTAGAAAATAATAAATAATATCTAAAAATTCTAGAAAATTCATAGAATATTCCTGGAGCTATTTTAGACTTAGGAAAAATATTTTTAAATTCAAATTTGCATTTAATAAATTTATAAAATACCTTTTTGACTTTTAAAATTGATTTTTAATTCCAAACAATTCTCAAAAATTATATAAAATTTAGGGAAGGCTGGGAAAAATAAAATGAACTCTTTTTGGCTTTAATGAAATATTTAAATTACATTTTCTTGCTTTAGATTTTGAAATAAAATTCAGATAAATCCAATTAAGATTCAAATACTTTAAAATAGTTAATTTGAAATTAATTTTTTTAAAAAAGGAAATTTTGGGATGTTACAGTCACGTGCACATATCTCTCTCTCACTTTTTCCACCACTCACCTCATCCTTCTAAATCCACTTCTTTCAACTAGTACTATTCATTTTCAGTTAAAAGGCATAAGCGACAGCAAAAAACCATCAACAAAAACCAATGCGAACACCCCCGTTGAAATTGACAAATAGTTTAGACAATCACACAATAGAGGGAGATCGAGCTCCAATGAGGAGTAGTCCGCCACGTCGTGGCCATGGTCGTCATTGGGGTTGCTGTGCGGGCGGACGCACGCTTAGGGCAATGGAATTAGATCTGGGCTTGGGGAAGGGGATCCATTAGGAGGGGAATAAGAAGCCTAGTGGTGTTAGGGCATGTAAAAGTCAAGATGTTCATACATAAGTACTTAAAAGAGATAATACAGCTATGTTATTAAGCACCTATGTAAAAGTCATTTCCTCCAATGTAAGCATATCTTTTACGGGTGCTTAGATATTATATTATCTATTAACTAGATATAGTTATATACATAAGCACTTGTTAATCACCGATGTCTACTTAAATATTGATGCTATAAAATAAACATCTTATCTATTATAAGTAACCAAAAAAAATCAATTTTTTATAGCTAAGCATCTCTTTAAGCAAGTGCATTATAAGTGCTCTTCGGATACTGACTAGGTAAAGCCTTTAGGTATGTACCAACGACTCATGGTCCAAGATACTTTATAGATAGTATCTGTTGAGACCCAAATCTACTCATTCAGACTATCCTGTGTATTCTATACTAGTGCATAATCACGCTATTGCACCCAGTGTAAACAAAGATGCAAAAAGACTCAAAAGAAGTTATAAACTCCACAACAAGAAACTTGACATGACTGCAACATAATGCCAAAACCAAAACTACAGCTTACATCACACACAACGGCGAAGAAAAAGCAAGACGATCTACATGATACTAAAACTATAGCAGTGTTCAAATCTAATCACTTCCAATCTTCACGGTAATCTTCAATCTTATCTTGAAATATTGGGTACTTCCTTGATCCAAACTTCATAGCAAGGCTTAAAGTATTCCATGCCAATCTTCACTTTGATTAGGGGACACTGACGATATCTATGGATATTATGGGGATGAGAAGTCAAATTAAGTTTTGAAAAAATATTCAAGAGAAGATGAAGAATTAGAATTTTAAGAATAAGGTAAGAATGGAGAATTACTAGATAATCATTTGGTTGATTTGATTTCGAAAATAGGTTTTGAAACTTTGCTAATTTGACTCTTCTAACTAGAGCGTCATCCTATAGTTGATATAGCTCTGATACCACCTCTGTCGAGACCTGAATCTGCTGATCCGGACTCTCCTGTGTATTTTGCACTAGTCCAGGATCACGCAAGTGCACATAATATAAACAAAAATGAAATACCAACCATATCACGATTTACTAAGAAAAGACTCAAATATTATTAATAATTATTAGAGTTGCAACTTTATGGCCAAGCTTACAGATAATAGCATGAATGGCTTAAGAAACTGGCAGCAAAAAATAGAAATAAGGGTAGTAGCCATTCGACATGTCCACAGGCAATCGACTAGGGAGCGAAATCCTAATCTGCGTAGTCATCGAAGTATCCTCCTTCAGGTACCTCCTACTGGTATGATTCTTCTCCTTCAACTGAGCAAATATGGATATAGCCATGAATACATAGAGTACTCAGCAAGTCGTTTGTAACAAAGATGCAATATAGTATGCAAGACTTATAAAGAATGGTTGAAGGGTTATTTTGCAGAAAACAACAATTTAAAGTAAATAAAATAAATAGATTGAAAAGCGAACTTTAAAATGATTAATAAATAAATAATCAAAAAAATTAAGAGTAACCACAAGTGAACTGACCATTCACTCCAATGAATCACCAATGAACTAAGATTCACGTAATGAACCACTAGTGAACCAATCATTCACTTCCCAACTTAACTCAACCAAGATTTTTATGAAAACTCTACTCCCTCGTGTGAAATCACCGAACATTGTCCACAACCAGGGACACGACTATTCAAACAGTTTTACACTCTGCAGAGGTTGTACAACTTTACTCACAAGACATAATAATCTCATATTGCCACAGAATTAATATACTTCTTTTGGTGTGCGGTAGAGAAATCATGACAAGACCTTTACAATGCTTAATCTTAACCCAATTCTGCCTACTAGGGTTTCGCATCACACCCCCCCCTTGCGCGTCATGTAAATTAGCAACCATGTTCATCATAATGGCAGAATTAAAATTGAAATATCATAAATTAGTCAGCTAGGTCTTTCCCATACTAGACATGTGGTTGTACAGTAAGTTTCAGATCAATAGCGCACAAAGTTAAGTCCTTAAACATTACCCAGGCGAGACTTCCACATCCATTGAAGTGAATCCACACTTCTCTCTTTACTGCACGATCACTCGCCCAAGTGAAAATCAATTTTGTATAACCAACACTAATGACACCTCCCATGTCATGGTGCTCAAATTTTATAACTATAGCTACAACCATGATTCAATATTTCATTAAGTCAAAATTAATTAATTAATCAAATGTGATGATAAACCCAATATAACTATAAGTATGGATAAGAAATTTAAATACACAACCCATGTGACAACTAATATTGCATCACTAGATAATTACCCATCCTATGGTGACAATGGAATCATTACATTCAATCGATGAAGGAGGAATTAATCAATTTGGTCAATAGTTACTAAGTACAAAGGTTTTATAATAAAGTAGCAATACATGATAATTTAAAACAAAATAATAAATAATAGATTTGAAATCTGGGTTCAACATGATCAAAGAACATCACTTGTCTTGGCCTTGCTCAGTTAATGGTTCTTGATATTTAAATCTTGCTTCAGCTCCATCGAAAGCGTGATCTTTTTTTTTTGATATGCCATCGAAAGCGTGATCTAACGAGAGAGAAAACGAAATAAAACATAAAATAAAATCAAATAAAAAATCAAATGAACTCCAAAAAAATATAAAACTAGAACTAAAAGATAGAGCTTGAATTTAGATGAATTTAGGAAAAAGAATCGAGTCAATCAGAGCTAGGATGGAGAAGAACGGACTCTCAAAAAATCTAATCTAAAGGAAAAGGCTGAAATTGGAAAAACTATTGTGCTGTGAACCTGGTGCATGGAAAGGCTGGTTTATGGTAAGACTCAATGCATGGAATAGTGCACGTGTGATTGGGCATGCTGATGTGGCAGCTTGCATGGCGGCTGACTCAGTGGTTGTCTCACGGGTTCACGGCACAGTGCATCTGACATGGGGGACTCACATGTTAGTGGCCCTGTGCACAATGGACCAAGTCCATGAAGGAGATGAAGGGGCACATGAGCGCGATGTGGGGTGATGTGGCAGCGCATGAACCGAGGCAGTCGAGCGGTTTGAGCAGAGGAAGCGGTGAACTGGAGCGGAGCGACGTGGTGCGACTCATCGGCGGCTACTCACCAGTAGTGGAGCTCAAGACGGCGGATGACCAATGAAGTGAAGCGGCTTGGCAGCAACGGCTGATCGATGAGGTGAAGAACGGCAGCTAGAGCAAAGGACGATGGCGATGGCGGCGAGAGCAATAGCAAACGCAGGGGCGACGGGGCGCATAACGAGCTCGGCTTAGGGTGTGGAACACAAGAGGGACGTGGCCTATTTATACCCAACCTCGAGGAGTCCACGGTGGGCACAAACGTCGAGTCCAGGGCGGAGACGCGCGGATGCTAAGGCGGACTCATCTCACGCATGGACCGGCCAATGCGTGACATATGGCCAAGCTCAGAGATCAGGCAGCTGAAGTTAGAAGGCACAGATGAACACGTGTTCCGAGGTGAGATCCAAAGGCCAGTGCGAAGCACGGCTCGGATGATCAACATGTGGCGCCTCAAGGATAGGACGACTGAGGGTTAAGTGGGCCGAAAGGGTAAGGTGGATCAGACGGAGGTTTGGGTTGGACGAATGGGCTTCGGCCCATTTGATCTTTTAGGGATTTTTAGGACTTTTCTATTTTTATAAATTCAAATAAAGTCTCTTGAGCTCTAGAAAATAGCAAACATATCTAGAAAATTTCAAAAAATCCTTGAGACACAAGGAACCCAAATAAAATACTTCCAACAAATGTTCAAGTTTAATTTATTAACATTAAATCCTTTTAATTAATAAAAATATATTTTAAGCTTTAATTAATTCTAGAAAAATTGAAATGGTGAATTTTATTTTAAAAGCTTCAAAAAGGCTCTAAAAATCAGGATGTTACAAACCTCCCCCTTAAACGGAATCTCAACCCCGGGATTCAGGCTCACTAAAGGAATAGGTTACCAGGTATGACATTGGAGATGACATTGTTGAGGCTTTCCCTTACAACGCTCTTAGAAGTCTGTTTGCCTTGTGCTAAAGATGTTCCATGGCTTGCTCCTGGAGTCTTGGAAGGTGTACTTCTGAGGTTGAACAGAATTGGCGTGACTATTGCTAGGATATGAAGACATTTGATTGTGACCAACTAAATTCCAAGTGTCAACCATCTTCTAAGTTGTCACCGCAGGTTATAAAGAAAAGAGGGAAAAGCAAAGAGGTAAACTCATCTAAGGGGAATATAACTAATGGCAACCCTAAACTACAACACTTACTTAGGCGAAAAGGCTAACAGAAGAAGCAATAAACTCCACAACAAGAAACTTGACATGACTGCAACATAATGCCAAAAGCAAAACTGCAGCTCACAACACACACAACGGCGAAGAAAAAGCAAGATGATCTACATGATACTAAAGCTATAGCAGGGTTTAAATCTAATCGCTTCCAATATTCACGGTAATATTCAATCTTGTCTTGAAATATTGGGTACTTCCTTGATCCAAACTTCACAGCAAGGCTTAAAGTATTCCATGCCAATCTTCACTTTGATTAGGGGACACTCATGACATCTATGGATATTATGGGGATGAGAAGTCAAATTAAGTTTTGAAAACAACATTCTAGAGAAGGTGAAGAGTAAGAATTCTATGAATAAGGTAAGAATAGAGAATTACTAGATAATCATTTGGTTGATTTATTTCAAAAATAGGTTTTGAAACTTTGCTAATTTGACCCTTCTAACTAGAGCTTCGTCCTACAGTCGATATAGCTCTGATACACCTCTGTCGAGACCCAAATCTGCTGATCCGGACTCTCTTGTGTATTCTGCACTAGTCCAGGATCACGCGAGTGCACACAATATAAACAAAGATGAAATACCGACCATATCATGATTTACTAAGAAAAGATTTAAATATTATTAACAAATATTAAAGTTGCGACCTTATGGCCAAGCTTACAAATAATAGCCTGAATGGCTTAAAAACTGGCACCAAAAATGGAAATAAGGGTAGTAGCCATTTGACATGTCCTTAGGCAATCGACTGGTGAGTGATGTCCTAATCCGCGTAGTCGTCGAAGTATCCTCCTTCAGGTACCTCCTGCTGGTATGATTATTCTCCTTCAACTCAGCAAATATGGATATAGCCGTGAGTACATAGAGTACTCAGCAAGTCGTTTGTAACAAAGATACAATATAGTATGCAAGGCTTACCAAAGAATGGCTGAAGGATTATTTTGTAGAAAGTGTAGGATTGGATATGGCAACAGAGGGGGGGTGAATGGTGCCTTTTAAAAACGCCCCCAATTATCACCAAATGAATCTCCTCTCCGATAGCTATGAAAACTATGAAGAAGGAAATTCATGCTCTCTGGAAACTCATGCTGACCAAACACGAGAACAAAGCAACGGAAAACAAAGCACTGAAATAATGCAGCAGAGAATAGCTGACAATCAGCTAGGGCCGGCCAGATCGCTCTGCCTTGGCCGGTCAGACCGCCAGGCACCCACCGGTCTGACCACCATGTGCATACTGGTCTGACTGGGGCTAACCCTAGCGGTCAAACCGTGGGCTTGCGAGCAGAGCACGAGCGGTGCCTGAAAAATTCTTTTGCACAGTTTTTACTGAAGAAAGGCAGAACACAGGAAATTTGTGAAAATATGCTGCTCTACTCAGGGCAAACCGTCAGGACTACAAAATAAATATCATAGAGACTTCAGGGAGAAGAGAATCCATATCAAAGGTCAGTGAATTTGAAATTTTAGCTCAACCCTGAAGACCCAAACAAGAATGAGACTGATTTCAATATTCCTCATGATTCAACATTCCTTTGCTCATGAAACTTTGAAGTCACAAAGGAGATGATGTCAGAACAAGAGAACTCATTTTTCTAGCATCTTTTAGTTGTCACAAACATGAGAACACAAATCCCCTGGCTTCAAACCCTAATTCTAGAAGAGCAGAGGAAATTTGAGCTTTTCAGAAAACTGAAATTAGAGATGGTTTGCTCTCAGGAGTGGCTAGCCAAATGGCTTTGGAGTATCTCCCAGTTCAAAGCAATCCATTTTGCAAGTTCTTGAGCAAGGAATCAAATAAAAAACACAAGAACACAGGAAACAGACAGAGCAATCACAAACAGGCACAAGAAAGCTAAAACTCAATCCTCTTCAAATTGATTCAATACCATGAATGCTTACAGAGGAATGATTACACAGAGAGATACACCCCACTCACTACATGCTTAAGAGGGGAACCCACACTCACAGAGCACACACGCAGGAAATGAACCACTTCACTTGCTCTATCACATCCCCTGCCCAGAATGCACTGCTGCCCACTCCTTTTAACTCCAAGCTTACACCCACAAGGAGAAAATCAAGAAGTGGCAGCCATATCTCACTTCTCTCCTCTCACACATATGAGGCAAAAGTCAAAGCACTCAATTTTGGAGGGAAAACCAGCCACTTGAGTCAATTCTCCAAATTGCCCCTCAAGCAGCTTCCCAGAAGCTTCCCGCGTCCGGCATCCTGACCGGCTGGACCTCGACTCCTCCCTGAGTCTAGTCCTGGTCCGCTCCACTGTACACGACCGCACCCGGCATCCTGACCATCTGGACCTCAGCTCCTCCCTGAGCCTAGTCACGATCCACCTCGCCGCTGCCCGTCGTGTCCACCTGACTCCGACCGAGACCTCCGACTCCAACTGAGTCTAGTCCTGGTCTGTTCTATCGCACACAACCGCAGCCGACATCCAACCATTTGGACCTCCGACTCCTCGCTGAGCCTAGTCCCGGTTCGCTCGTCGTTGCCCGTCGTGTCCACCACCGGTAGCTCCAGCTCCGGTTCCTCGTCTCCCAGCTCGCAACCACCTCAGCAGCCTTGATCATCTTCGGCATGACCGACCGTCTGGACCTCAACACCTCCTGTGCCTAGTCCCGGTCCTCCTCGCCTCACCATGACCAAGCTCCGAAGTCCTGCAGCCACACAGACAAGCAAGCCGTCACATAGCACCGCACGAAACAACATAATCAATATTAGCATTAATGAAAGGTACTCAACCCTAGAATACCCAAAATAAACTCAAACTTTCTAAAACAACCGTCAATTACTCATCACAAACATGGGGATACCTCCACATGGTCTCTCAGAAAGCAACAATTTAAAGTAAATACAATAAATAGGTTCAAAAAGCGCACTTTGAAAATGACTAATAAATAATGAAAGGAATTGAGAATAACCACAAGTGAACTGACCATTTACTCCAATGAATCACTAGTGAACTAAGATTCACGTAATGAACCACCAGTGAACCAACCATTCACTTTCTAATTGAACTCAACCAAGATTTTTATGAAAACTCTACCCCTCGTGTGAAACACCGAGCATTGTCCATAACCGAGGACACGGCTATTTGAATAGTTTTACACTCTGCAAAGGTTGTACAACTTACCCACAAGACATAATAATCTCATATTACATGATTAACACACTTACTTTAGTGTGCGGCGGAGAAATCATGACTAGGCATTTACAATGCTCAATATCAACCCAATTCCGCCCGCTAGGGTTTCACATCACACCCCCTTGTGTAGGACCGAAATGGCAACAGAGGGGGGGTGAATGGTGCCTTCAATCCGCCCCAAGTATTCACAGAATTTTTCTTCTCCGATAGCTAGAGAAGTTATGAAGTTAGAAAATGATTGCTCACTTGAAACCAGACAAACAGACCGACAAAATTTTTCTCCAAAAACCAGACCGAAAACTACAAACTTGAAATTGCCAAACAGATTGAAGAAACTAGATGAGACCGAAAACTGGAGCAAATGAATCAACTGAAAATACACGCAGCATAGAAACTTGATTGAACAAAAACATAAAAAGAAATGCAGAGAGACCGAAGCAGCCATGGTTGGGAAAACCAGCGGTTACCGGCCGGTAACCGCCGGTAACCGGAAATACCGGTGGCAACCGGGTTTCGAAATACCGGCCGAAATTTTTTGAATTGAAGATTTGAATTTTTGACTTGCTAATGCAGTGGGTATATTAGTTTGGGTATTGTTTTTGATATATTAGGTTGATTAGCTGCTGTTGGAAGTAAAAAAAGGGTGAATTATTGTCATTGGCAGTTAGTGTTGATTGGAAGCAAACATGTTGGGCCCATTGTACTGGAAAGGGCATTGGATGCTTGTCTTTGAGAGTGGTTTGCAGCACTTTAGCAAACTCCAAACATTTCCACCACAAACCAAACTCAAAAATGGTTCCCAAGTGAGTTCTTGAAAAATGAACCACTTCTCTAAGATTGCCCAATCAATCAAGAGTTATGAAGCACAAATAGACAGGGGCCAAGGATCTACTCATCTACCAGAAAACAATAGATTGAGAAATCACTTCAACATCAAAGTTCAAAAAATCTCAATTGAATCAACAACTGGATTAGCCAAACCCCTCTCACCGGTTTTTCCGGTTTTCTCACCGGTAAAACCGGTAACCGGCCGGTTACCGGTCCGGTTACCGGTCTTCTCCCGCCCCGCCCAAAAAAAACATTTGACGAATTTTGACCGGTTAGAATCCGGGATTTCCGGTTACCGGGCGGTAATCGGCCGGTTACCGGTACCGCCCGGCGGCCGGGATTTGTCCCGGTTCCGGTTTTTTAATCCCTAGAAGCAGCATATAGACCATCACTGACTTAACGAAAATGCCGACAACAAACAGAAGACATAACTGACAGGATGCCGAAATCAGAGACTGCAGAGAACCTTGATCGAAAACTGAATACTGAAGAGGCTTCCATGATCTGCCCGGGTTCAAGTTCACAGAACGAAAACAAAAGCAGACGGAACACAAGTCGGCACAAAAAATACACAAACAGCTACCGAGAAGCCGGAAGCTGCAGCCGGACTCAATGCAGTAATACACCTGGTTTGAACGCAGTCTATCAGTTGGTTAAACTGGAAGAGAAGAAATCACAATAGAAGATTTAGAACCGAAAGCGCAAAAACTGAAATAGCAGAAAAGACTGAATTTCAGAACAAAAACAGCAGAGAAAAGAAGGGGCAGGAATCTGCAATTTCAGAACCGAAGGCTTGCCTGAAAACTGTCCGACAAAACTGCTAACACAGTAAAAACTGAAGACATCCGTAAAACAGAGAAATCATTATATTTTCGCTGCTCTTCTCAGGATCTTTGGACGTGACTTCAAATTAAATAGCCAAACAATCTTAGGAATGAGAGAATGCAGACCAAGATCAAATTAGCTAAAAAGAGCACAGTCAGGACATGAAGCCGAAAATTGAAGTGCACAACCGAGAAAAGGTCTGAACTTCAAAAAGCTTGAGAAACTTGAATCTTTTGCTCATGAGCCTTTATATTTCACCAAGGAAACGATTTCAGATCAAAATAACTCATATCTCTAACATCATTTAGTTGGCACAATCATGAGGACATGAATTCTCTACCTCCAAACCCTAGGAAATGAAAACAAGGAATTGCGATGCAGACAATTTTGCAAAGAGATAAGGCTATTAAAAATCATGCTCTCGGGAATAAGCTGGCCAAGGAACCTTGAATCGATTCCCAGTTCAAAGCAGAAAAGATTCAGCTACTCAAGCAAAAGATTCAACTCAAACACATCGCTAGCAAGGAAGAACAGAGAGTGACAAAGGGAATAACTGAAGCAGAAAAACAACAAATGAAGGCATGAAACCATATGATCTCAGACAAAGACATTCTCATATAGATTAGGAGAGATGAATGATTACACAGGGTATTGCTACCGCCAACTCAAGCCATCTCTTACAATCTCAGATAACACACAGAGGAAAAACAAGAACTCACGAATTCATGCAGACAAGGAGACAGAAAGCAAATCTCCTTCTGCTCTCCTCACCAACTCCTCAACAACACATAAGAGAAAAGCAAAACTAACCCCCAAAGCCATTTTTGCCACCAGGGAACAACCCTCTATACATAGCTTTGAGTTAGCGGGTTCAATTTGCTTTGCCCATTACAACTTGACCCTTTTACCCATTAACTCAAAACCGAAACCGCTCCCGCTATGCAGCCTTGCGCATTTACCAAAATGCCACTCCTGCACCTTCCGGGAAGCTTCCTTGTTTCTTACTGTCCAAGCCTCGCAACCACCTCGAGTCCTCGTCGTCTTCAGCATCTCTCGACCGCTTTGACCTCAGCACCGCCTATGCCTAGTCTGGTCATCTCATGCCTCGCCACGACTCCGTCTCAAGATCCTGTGGGCATCACAAATAAGAAAACATCACATAGCACCGCTCGAAACAATATAATCAACATTAGCATCAGTGAAACGTACTCAAGCACGAAATTACCCAAACGGCCGATCAGGAAGAAGAACAAGCGTCCCAAGTACATCTAACCGAACTAGACTGCACCATGCGCCGACTTGGCGCGAACCAACAAAATCAAACTCAAACTTTCCAGAACATGTGTCAATTACTCATCACAAATATGGGGTCACATCCACATGGTCTCTCACCTTGCGCCTCACGAAAATCAGCAACCATGTTTATCACAATGGCGGAATTAAAATTGAATATCACAAATTATTCAGCCAGATCTATCCCATACTAGACATGTGGTTGTACAGTAAGGCTCAGATCAATGGTGCACAAAGTTAAGTCCTTAAATATTACTAAGGTAAGACTTCCACATCCCTTGAAGTGAATCCACACTTCCCCCTTTACTGCATGATCACCTGCCCAAGTGAAAACCAATTTTGTATAACCAACACCAATGACACCTCCCATGTCATGGTACTCAAATTTTATAACTGTGGCTACAACCACAGGTCAACATTTCATTAAGTCAAAATTAATTAATTAATGACATGTGATGATAAACCAATGGAATTTAAAATAAAATAATAAATAATAGATTTGAAATCTGGGTTCAACATAATCAAAGAACATGACTTGCCTTGGCCTTGCTCAGTTAATGGCTCTTAATCTTCAAATCTTGCTTCAACTCCTTCAAAAGCGTGATTTAACGAGAGAGAAAACAAAAGAAAACACAAAATAAACTCAAATAAAAATTCAAAAGAACTTCAAAAACTATAAAACTATAACCAAGAGATAGAGCTTGAATTTAGATGAATTTAGAAAAATGAATCGGATCAATCAGAGATAGGACGGAGAAGAACGGGCTCTCGAAAAATCTAATCTAAAGGAAAAGGCTAAAAATTGGAAAAAGTAATGTGCTATGAACCTGGTGCATGAAAAGGCTAGTTTATGGTGGTCTCGGTGCATAGAGTAGTGCACATGTGATTGGGCGTGCTGATGTGGCTGCTTGCATCGCGGCTGACTCAACGATTGGCTCACGGGATCACGGCATAGTGCATCTAACATGGGGGACTCACATGTCAGTGGCCCGATGCACGGCAGACCAAGTCCATGGAGGAGACAAAGGGGCATGCTACCGTGGGTGTGGGGTGACATGGCGGCGCACTAACCAAGGTGGTTAGGCGGTTAGAGCGGAGAAAGCGGCGAGCCAGAGCGGAGTGAGGCGGTGTAACTCATCGACGGCTACTCACTAGTGGCAGCGCTCGAGACAGTGGATGACCGGCATAGTGAAGCAACTCGGTGCCAGTGACTGACTAATGAGGCGGCGAACGGCGGCCAGAGCAAAGGATGATGGCGACGACAGCGAGAGCGACAACGAACTCGACGGTGAGCTCGGCTCTGGGTGCGAAACACGAGAGGCCGTGGCCTATTTATACCCAACCTCAAGGAATACGTAGCGGTCATGAACGTTGAGTCCAGCGCAGAGACGCATGGACACCGAGGTGGACTCGTCTCACGCACGGCCGCGAGAGAGACTGCAAGGAAGACGAATAGTGCACAAACTGGCCGATGCGTGACACATGGCTAGGCTCAGGGATTGGGCAGCTGAAGTTAGACAACACAGATGAATAGTGATGCAGCACCCTAATGCCTGACATGTGTTCCGAGGCGAGATCCAAAGACCGGTGCAAAACACGACTCGGATGACCGACACGTGGCACCTCAAGGATAGGACGGCTAAGGGTTACGTGGGCCGAAAGGGTATGGTGGGCCAGCCAGAGGGATTGGGTTGGACGAATGGGCTTCGGCCCATTTGGCCTTTTGGGGATTGTTGGGACTTTTCTATTTTCAAAAATTCAAGTAAAATCTCTTGAGCTCTAGAAAATAGCAAATAAATCCAAAAAATCATAGAAAATTCTAGAAAAATCCTTGAGACACAAGGAACCCAAATAAAATACTTTCAACAAATGTTAAAGTTTAATTTAGCCACATTAAATACTTATAATTAATAAAAATATATTTTAAGCTTTAATTAGTTCCAAAAATTCAAATGGTGAATTTTATTTTGAAAGCTTCAAAAAGGCTCTAAAAATCAGGATGTTATAGTATTTGGTGATGACAAAAAATTAGGGGGCCAACGGGACAAGACCAACAAAAGACAAGCGTATGAAACATAAATTGAATTATCTTTTGCAATCTTAAATCATACATAATTAGAAATTGATACAGTAAATATACAAAATACAATAAAGAATGTACCTGGTATTGGTAGTGTGCCTCCTGGAGCCCATAAATATATGTAAGTTGCTATTTGTATACCAAAATTTGCAAACTTAGTGAGAAAATCAGAAACTGCGGTTGTTAATAGTTATAAAGATAAAAAAAAAGATACAACATACCACTAGATAGGGTTGAGTAGTACGAGGTAATAGCATTCTATGAGATTTCGTGCTTTGAAAGCATTATTGTCATCAATGCTTCTAAATATCTCTCGCTCGGTGTAGCATTTCATCAAGTCACTAAACCACTCATCCGATACTCTATTGTGCAAATCTATCTTGATAATATTCATTGCCAAAAAAACTCTTTTAACTGATGTCGTTGCCACTAGAAGGATCATTGTTAGACCAATGGAAAAGTTCTATTTTTTTCCTGTTCCAACCATCTTCAGAGCTAGCTTTGCAATATCATCACAGTCATAGAATTCTACATTTCTCTTGACATTGAGAACAAATGTTTAAAGTTGATTTCTTAACAACAAAAGGTTAGCCATGTTGAAGTCATCAGCATAAATCTTAGCAAGTCAAAAAAGCTCATTTATATCAAACTTGGAAAAAGAGTCTCTTGTATCAAGAGACATGCATGCTAGTAATTCTGAAGAAACTTCATTAAACCAATAGTTCATCTTTGAAAAAACAAAATTTTCAGACCTTCCAGGTTTCTTGAAAAGAAAACAATAAAAACAAAAGGCCGTCTCTTTTTCCACTTTTTGTTCCAACCAATCAAATTTATTGTACCAAGATTGTTGAAATACCTTTGAACAATCATTCTACATTTTATGAGGAAAATCGTGGCCTTTTGGTTGGGTTGAATCTCTCAACAAATATGCCCACCTCATTTGATCCCTAATTTCATTATTAGGTATGCAATTTTATGGATCAACGATGATTTCATCGGGACTAAAATCCACTCGAGCCTTCTTTATTTGATGCATGCTCTCATTAGTATCAGGAGTACTACTTGTATTGCTTGAACAATATTTATGCAATATTCGTTTCTCTATTCTTGCAACTGTATGAATTGATAATTAACAATAGATGAAGCTAAATTACCAAATCATTCAAAATTGCACAATTCAATTTCTCAATTTGTTGATTGATTTGCTCTTGATTTGGTTGGCTTTTTGCTTTTCACCTGTCTAGGCACTTTGTTGGTAAGTTCATGAAGAAACTCGTTTTTCCTTGGATTTGGCCCTCTTGAGTGATTTCGTGTTCTTACTTGCTATGATATATGGGAATACATCTGGATCCATCTTAGCCATCTTCTACCTACGAGTAAGTCATATTCATCGTTTTTTTTGCCGAGCTTTAGTGCAATCTTGCTTAATCTAGAAAAAGGTCTTAACTTTAACATGGATTTTTACGATATATGGTTGGAATAGGTTCCGAGGCCTTAAGGTGTGTGCATGTTGCACCAAAATTTGGATCGTCCCAGGCAGTTCTAGATAGAGAGGTGATCCAACTGCTATCTTCGGATAGAGTGGCCTTGGGCCAACGGTCTGACCACTAGGGTGTCAGACCAGAATCAGCAAGCTTGTTAGACCTCCAGGGCTTGCAATTTCTTGTGTGATTTGATTTGAGTTTTGGCTGTGGATTGTATTATTTATAACTCTATAGTTATTTAAGATAAGGATTAAAAAATACTTAGATGAAAATTTTATATAACACCACTCATCCTCTTCTTATAGGATCGAATACCTCAAACAGAGGGGGTGAATGATTGTCTCTGTCTTTTGGAATCTCTTAGTGCTCGATGAAAGTTTTGACTGCTCGGTGCTCAACTGGACGATCAATGACTCAGTGTTCGATCGCTCGCTCGCTTGATCGCTCATCTTTGATCTTCGACCGGTTTGTATGTACTCGAAATCTTCCACATCGGGAGCAGAACCTCTCAATTACTTGTGCCTTCGAGTAACTAGCGCCTTCGAGTACTCGTATTTCCTCTGTTTTCCTGAAAACAATTTTACACCTTTGTAGGTCGTTGTAAGCTTTAATCCAGCTACAATCACTGGCACTTTTGAGCAAATTAAGAAATAGATTGATTCAAGATTATGTTTATTGCTTCGATTAGTGGAAGTTATCAAGCGTCTACGAACCAACCGTCTTCTCCTCGTGATCATCCCGATCAGCGTCGCAGTCATAACATCGCCTCTACCAAAGTCTACACATCTGAGGATGAAACACTGTACACTGGCATGCTAGCACTAGCATGCACGGAGGGGTTTCGAGAGGTGGCGATTAGGGTTTCAGTGGGTGTTTCTTAGGATCTCCTCTGATCCTTAGTTTTTTTGTCATAACCCCTTTAGCCCCATGCCTCTGTCAATATATAGCCCCCTATCAGATCATCATCCGATATGATTAGAGATCATATCCAATACAAATAGAGATTGTATCCCACTCGAAGTCTATCATTCGGACACTTATTGTTCAAACCCACTAAGTGTTTGACGTTGTAGGCTCATGTATACTTGGTTATAACTTGGAAACACCTTTCCAATCACTCGTCGGTAGTGGTCCCTAGTAGGACACATCAACCTCAAATATACACAAAGATCAATCCGCATGAATCTTATGCAATATGATATGTAACCAGATCCTAGTACAACTCATGATTAACTCATAACTCTTTACGACCAGATCATATATGGTCACAACCAATTTGTATCCCTATACGATTGATTTGTATAGTTTGTGATATGTCCAACTAGGTCATGACTAGTCACGATACTCATACTATCAGTGCGCATTCGGTGGGACCTATCGACTTGTTTATGTATTCTCTTTTTGCCTCACGATATCTGATCAAACTCTAGGTGAGAAACGTGTCATCCATACACTGTTTAATCTTTTCCCGATGTAGTAATAGATAACTTCATATGGTTGACACTTCGACCACTTGTGGCATAGTTATATTGTTGTGGATACAGACCAAACAGAGAGAGATGTGCTAGTGGAGAGTTGGGAGAAAGTGATGGCTCTCTCCTCCCCCTAGCCTTCCCTTGTATATATATTCATATGGGCTGTGCTTTTACAATTGTGCCCTTACATCGGTACCTCCCTGTCAAGGGTATTTAAGCCATTACATATGTCCCATTTTGGGCCCTATATCCTTCTAACAGGCCTGCTGGGTTTAGGTGGGGGCCACCCCTACAACAGGAGCCTCTCATGGTGAAGGGCTTCACAGGGCCGAAGCCATGTTGTCGAGTCCTTTGGCCCCCTCCGTCCCTGCGGCCTGTGAACTTCTCCGAATTTGCGGAGCCTTGGTGTGCAGCGGGTCCCGGGGTCTGAGGCCGTAGCCGAAGCCGATGCCTGGATTGGCAGCTGAGGTAGACGCATGAGCGCTCCGTGCCGAGCTGGCGCCTAGTCGAAGTAGACACGCGCGCGCTCCGTCCCCTACCCTTCGAACGGGTGGCAGCGGAGCTGGCGCCTAGTCGAAGTAGACGCGCGAGCCCTCCGTCCCCTACCCTTCGAACGGGTGGCAGCGGAGCTGGCGCCTAGTCGAAGTAGACGCGCGGGCGCTCCGTCCCTACCCTTCAAACGGGTGGCAGCGAAGCTGGCGCTAGTCAAAGTAGGCGCGCGCGCTCCGTCCCCTACCCTTCGAACGGGTGGCAGCGGAGCTGGCGTTTGGTCGAAGTAGACGCGCGGGCGCTCCGTCCCCTACCCTTCGAACGGGTGGCAGCGGAGCTGGCGCCTAGTCGAAGTAGACGCGCGAGCGCTCCGTCCCCTACCCTTCGAACGGGTGGCAGTGGAGCTGGCGCTAGTCAAAGTAGATGCGCGAGCGCTCCGTCCCCTACCCTTCAAATGGGTGGCAGCGGAGCTGGCACCTAGCCGAAGTAGGCGCGCGCGCTCCGTCTCCTACCCTTCGAACGGGTGGCAGCGGAGCTGGCGCCTGGTCGAAGTAGCGGTGGTGGAGGCGGGCCTCGCGCCGCCGGCGTCGCTGTGCTTCGAAGCTGTTATGACCCCGCGGTCTGGTAGTGCGCTTTTAATGGTGCCTGGAATCGTGCCGACGCCTGGCCTGTCAGGGCGCAGGCTGTCCCGCCGTGCCGTCCGTCTTCCCGTGGGTGGTGCACACGGCGGCTTGTGATTGGTGCGTCGTGGGATGTGAGTGGTTGCGTGACCGCGGCAGTTCGCCTCTTCCCAAGGGAAGCGGGACGCGTGGCGGGCGCCTGTTGGCGTTGCGCGCTGTCTGGCCACCTACCAAGCGCGCTCCTCGAAGTGCTGGCGGTTCTTCTTTCCAAACCGTGGGTAGCCGAACCGCTGGGGGTTAATCTGGCTGCGCTTGTAGCCGTGGGGAAGGCGAGTGGGCCTTATAAGGTGCCACCGTTGTAGTGGGGACGTTCTGTCTCGCCTGTCTCCTAGCTCTGCTTATTCTGATAGTAGCGCAACTTACTCCCGCCTTGGTTCCTTTTGCCCTGATCGCAGAGAACAATGGCCGACTCTGACGATGTCTCCCACCATCCCGGCAGCGGCTCCTTGTCTAGCCGGGACGAGTTGTCTGTCCCTTCTGGGGAGTACGAGCTGGTGCTGCGGGGGCGTTCACATGCCGACAGTCGATGGGACGCCATGGAATACTCGTGGGGCCGCTGCTCCCGTGTGCTGGGGAGGAGTCGCGTAACCGAGAAGACGCTGCAGCAACTTGTACGGAAAGGGAAGGTCGAGGAGCGCGATGGGGCTCGCCTACCCCGTCGCGACGAGACAGAGCCGAGGCCCCAGGAAATGGAGGCGATCGTTTTCATCGCGTTCTTCGATGCCGGCCTTCGAATGCCCTCAACGATGTTTGAGGGCGAAGTCCTGCGGGCCTACGAATTGGAGCTAGCACAGCTGACGCCAAACGCCATCGTCCGCCTAGCTGTCTTTTCGTGGGCGGCACGGACAGAAGGCCAGCGTCCTAGCGCGAGCCTGTTCGTCACCCTGCACGATGCATGCTGCCGACCCAAGAAAGTCGGGGAGGGGGCCGTATCCAACTTTGGCGGTGTGGATTTCGTGCTACGAGCGTCCTGCATGACGCTATTCCCTGCGTCGGCCACCCTGGGGAGGTGGGAGTCCGGCTGGACGCGGCGGTGGTTTTATTACATCGTGACCAGCACGAGTGGCCTGCTATGCCGAGGTGGGCCAATCTCGTTCAACAGCTCGCCAAGTGTGAAGGCGGAGGCTGATGACGCACAGAGGCTATGGAGGCTTGCTGGCGTTACGCGCCGGCTAAGTATGCGCGACTTGGCCGAAGAGTTTACGATGTACGGGGTGGCGCCACTCTCCGCCCAGTGGAAATACGCGCGACGGGGCGACGACTGAGAGGACGGGGTTCGCCCGCCAGTGTCTTGCCTGCTTCCACCCTCCGCTCCTTGTAAGTCGTGCAGTGCGTTGGTACGCATCCCTTTGTGTCTGCGTAGTCCCCGCCTGATAAGACTTGTTGTCTTTTGTGAAGTGGCCCGGCTAGAAGATGCGGAGCGCGCGATTGTATCGTTCCTGGGTCCGTACACGCTCAAGGAGCACAAGCTGCGTGAGGCCGCGACCAAAACGGCGAAGCAAGGGCGGATAAACCGCACGTGCGAGGTTCTGGGCATTGCTGTGCCCGAGCGCGCGGTGCCGGCGGAGGCTCCCGCAGGGACTCCGGGCCATCGTGGCGGTGGTAGCCAAGCGGGGGTACTGCCTTCGCGGCGTCCGGCCTGCTCCGAGGTTGCCGTACCCAGCCCGCCAGCCATCTCGGCGGCTGGCACCGCTGGGACAGGACGTGCGACCGGCGATGAGTCCGGTCGGACCGGTTCGGGTGGGCGCGTCGTCTCGAGCCCATTGGCGGCACCATCCGCTGGCGCTGTCGAGCCCATGCGTACGGCCTTCGTTGGGCCGGAACCTGCCAACCCGGGGGGATGTCGCTCCTGGCGAGAGTGCTGCGGCCGGCGGTGCTTTGCCACCCACGGCGGACGCGCCCGGGGCGGTAGGGACCGAAGGCGCGACAGGAGCTGCGGCTGCTAGTGCCGCGGAAGAATCGCCTGCGGTGCCACAGGTGAAACGTCCTCGTGTCCAGTCTCTCTCGCCTCCGAGGGGTCGGTACGGCGTCGCCGGCCCTGTGCTTGGAGTTGTGGTGCCCGACGCGGCCGAAGGGTCTTCTCGATCGCCCCCCGATGCACTCGCCCCCCGACCGGCGGTTGAACGGGCACTCCCTTCCGCCGCGGCGGAGGGTGCAGGAGGTAGGCACAGTTCCCTTTCCTCGCACGACTTCACGAAACTCTCTCCGATTTGTTCGCTCATTCCGTCGACATCAAGCGAGACAAAGTCTCCCGGACGTGGTGAAGGATCGAGCAACGGGGGTGTGCGCGATGTCCCGGACCCTGTGCAGGGTGCCCTGCAGGCGTCTGCCACCGTTGAAGTGGCCGAAGCCTCCGCAGCCCCTGACGTGGTGAGAGCGGAGCTTGTCCTCTCTGACTTCCTCCCGCGCCTGGAGACACTTCGCGCTTTTAATGCAGCCGCGGAGCGCACCTGCGGTGGCTTGGATCGACAGATGTTGTCCTCGTGCGAGGAAGACCTCCTGGCGCTTGCGCTGCAGGCCTCGGAGATAAGGGTAAGCATGTGCGCTCGCGGTTGCTAGAATACTACCGGGCACCTGCTGACTCTTATTGCTACTCCCAAACGCTTGTCATCAACCAAGCGCTAGATGAGGCCCGTATCCAGGAGCGGAGAGCCCTGGAGGTCGGTCTTCGTGCTGCGGATGATGCCCACGCCACGAAGGACGAACAGCTTCACGCGCTGGAGGGCGCCCTGACAGCCGCGCGACACGACACCGAGGAAGTCCGACGCGCCACGGCGGAGGAATGTACCTCCTTTTTGCAGCAGACCACCGCTCTAGGGGAGGAGAAGGTCCAGCTGGTGGAGTCTCTTGCGGAGAAGGACCGCGCCTTGGACAATGCGTCCATGTCGGCGTGGAGGGCAATGGAGTCTCTGAACTGGGCCCTCCGGGATCTGTGTGTCGACGTGCCGGACGCTACTCACAAGCCGGAGGACTTGGTGGAGACGCTCGGGCTGGTCGAGGAGGGGGCCGGCGTTGCTCTCCGAGCGCTACAACCTTCGGCGAGCATTGCGGCTTCGTCGGCGCAAGCCTCGCCCTCGCCATGCTTCACACTCATGGGTGTAGACATGTCCATGAGCTAGCGAACCCTCACCTGGATCTCCCTGCCTGGCCGGAGGCGATGTCGGACGGTATTCGCTTCATCGAGCCTGGCCTCCGAAACATCCACCGACGGATCTGGGGCTATGTCGGGGAGGACGCGGCCAGGGTTGCAGTGCAGCAAACGCTGCATGGGGGTGGGGACCTCCTCCGCTGGCTCGAAGGAGTTCCCCGGCGCCACACTGGCGGCGCGGGCCCATCGGCACCGCGCGAGGGATGAGCGGTTGGTTAGGGGAGTGGTGTGTTGTGCGCTCCTGCTTGTGGTCATGTAACCCCGACATTTTTTGCAGTGAACCAAAGTAGCACCCATTCTTAATGTTGTATGCTGCTTTTATACTCCGAGGAGTGCGCACAGGAGCAACGCCTGTGCGTGCGCGGGATTCACGTGTTGTTTATACTCCGGAGAGTGCGCGCAAGGGCGTCCCCCCGCTGCGTCTTATTTAGAGTCCGTAGACTGGCGTGTGCGGAGGCGGACCTCGACGCTACGACTTCATTTAGAGTCCGTAGACTGGCGCGTGCGGAGGCGGACCTCGACGCTACGACTTCATTTAGAGTCCGTAGACTGGCGTGTGCGGAGGCGGACCTCGACGCTACGACTTCATTTAGAGTCCGTAGACTGGCGCGTGCGAAGGCGGACCTCGACGCTACGACTTCATTTAGAGTCCGTAGACTGGCGTGTGCGGAGGCGGACCTCGACGTTACGACTTCATTTAGAGTCCGTAGACTGACGCGTGCGGAGGCGGGCCTCGACACTACGACTTCATTTAGAGTCCGCAGACTGGCGCGTGCGGAGGCGGACCTCGACGTTACGACTTTATTTAGAGTCCGTAGACTGGCGCGTGCGGAGGCGGACCTGAATGCGGGGGTGATCTTCTGCACATTGTGGCCAGACAACATGGTACTTTCTGCGAACAACTAGTTTTATTGAACTCCCGTTTGCGCGGGCGAGCAGCGTACAACGAGGGGCTGATGCCATTATAATTTTTGTCCTGCTTCTAGGCGTAATATCACTGCAACTTATCCGCGTTCCATGTGTGGCAGAAAGTTTGTCCGTCGAGTGTGGCGAGGCGGTATGCTCCCTTCTGTAATGCTTCCGCCACGATGTATGGACCTTCCCACTTGGACTCCAGCTTGCCAACGGTCTCCGCATGGAGCGCCGTTCTGAGGACGAGATCCCCAGGCTTGAACCCTCGCGGATATACGGACCGGTCTCAAGTATGCACTGTCTGCCGCGCGTACTTTTCAACATGTTGAGCTGCGCTCGCCCGCGCCCCGTTGAGGAGGTCCAAGGACACGCGACGCTCCTCGTCGGGCGCTTGGACGAGGACCCTCCGCGAGCCAGCCTTAATTTCCTCAGGCATCACTGCATCATCGCCAAAAAGGAGCTTGAAAGGCGTGAACCCCGTCGGGCGTGTTACCGTTGTGCGAAGGGACCAGAGGACGTTGTGAAGCTCGCTCGGCCACTTGCCCTTCAGCAACCCGACCAGGCGCTTTTTGACGGCGATAGAGATGGCGCCGTTCGCCCTCTCGACTGCTCCGTTGGACTGGGGGTGCCCGACCGAGGCGAACCGAAGCGTGATGCCCATGCCGTCACAGAACTCTTTGAATAGGGTGGCGTCGAATTGCAGGCCGTTGTCAACGGTGAGCTCACTGGGCACGCCGAGGCGACATATAATGTTCTGCCAGAGGAAGCGCTGCATGGCCGCCGAGGTTATTTTGGCCAAGGCTACCGCCTCCGGCCACCTGGAAAAATATTCCAGTGCAACTACCACGAACCGCAGGTCCCCTGGGGCTCGGGGAAGTGGTCCCACTATGTCGACGCCCCAGCGTGCCAGCGGCCACACCGGGGGAATAGGGTTGAGGTTCGTCGGGGGCCTGTGGATGATATGTCCCATCCACTGGCACCCCTGACACCGACGCACGAGGTCCTGGGCGTCAGTGATGGCAGTTGGCCAGTAAAAACCTTGCCTGAATGCCTTGCCGACCAACGACCTTGGCGCGAGGTGAGACCCACACACCCCCGCGTGGATCTCCGCAAGGAGCTTTTTCCCCTCTTCGCGCGAGAGGCAGCGCAGGAGCGGTGCGCAGACTCCCTTTTTGTAGAGTGTCCCTTCAAACACCTGGAAGGATCTGGCACGGTGTTGCAGACGCCGGAGCTTGGCGGGGTCCTCCGGCTCGGCAATGCTCTGCAGGAAATTGAAGATAGGCTCTCGCTAGTCGCCCTGCTGGACGATGTGGTGAACGAGGGCCGCGTCCCGGTTGTCCTGCGCGATGGCCGCCTGCGGTAACACTTCGTAAAACACCCCGTCAGGGGTGGCAGTTGTTGGCTGGCCGCCTTTGCAAGGGCGTCGGCCTGCTCATTTTCCGCGCGAGGGATGGCCTTGACCGTGACGCCCAAGAAATGTCTTTCCCTCGCTCTTACGGCCGCGAGGTATTTGGCCAGCTCAGGGTCCTTGGCTTGATATGACTTGTCTACGTGGCCTGCCACCAAACGCGAGTCCGTGCGGACGAGCACTCGCCGCGCACCCATTGCCTTGAGCTTTGTCAGGTTGAAGAGCAGCGCTTCATACTCAGCTGTGTTATCGGTGGCCGGAAATGCGAGGCGCGCCGAGTATAGCAGGCGCTGCCCCTCGGGCGTAATAATCACTGCGCCTACGCCCGCGCCCGCGACGCCGTAGGCTCCGTCGATGGTGAGCGTCCATACCGGGTCGTCGTGCTTCTGGGCGGGCTGAGCTGGCGCAGTCCATTCTGCGAGGAAGTCGGCGAGAACTTGAGATTTGATTGCCGTCCGCGAGGCGTAAGTCAGGGAGAACGGGGCGAGCTCGGCAGCCCACTTGCCTATGCGCCCCATGGATTCCTTATTGTGCAACATCTCCGCCAGGGGGAACGAGGAAGGCACTGTGATTGGGTGGGCCAAAAAATAATGTCGAAACTTTCTGGAGGCCATGACCAACGCGTAAGCGAGCTTTTCAAGCTCCGTATATCTCGTCTTGGCGCCTTGGAGGGCTTCGGAGACAAAGTATACGGGCCGCTGTACGGCGCCTTCCTCTAGGACGAGGACGGCACTGACCGCTGTAACCGACGCGGCCAGATAGAGCAAGAGGGGAGCCTCTAGTGTCGGGGCAACCAGAGTGGGGAGACTCGCCAGGTGTTTCTTGAGCTCGTTGAAGGCCTCCGCACAGTCGCTATCCCAACGAAATCCGTCGCACCCGCGGAGTGTCTTAAAGAATGGCAAACCCCGCTCCGCCGCCCTAGATAGGAAGCGGCTTAGGGCTGCCATGCGGCCCGCCAGCCTCTGGACCTCCCTCGTCGTCTTGGACGGCTCCATACCCAGGATGGCCTCAACCTTGTCAGGATTCGCTTGGATGCCCCGTCCGGATACGAGGAAGCCCAGTAGTTTGCCCGCCTGCACGCCGAAGACGCATTTGCCGGGGTTGAGCTTGATGCCGGCCTTCCTGAGGTTGTCAAAGGTCTCCTGGAGGTCCCGGCCGTGCGAAGCAAGTCGCCGGGTTTTGACTACCACGTCGTCGACGTAGGCTTCCACATTCCTCCCGAGCTGGGCGGCGAGGGCAAGTGCGACGAGGCGGGTAGCGCATGCGTTCTTCAAGCCGAAAGGCATCCTGACGAAGCAGAAAGTCCCAATCGGTGTGATGAAATTGGTCTTGTCCTCGTCGTCTTCGGCCATGTATACCTGGTGGTAGCCAGAGTAGGCATCCAGGAAACTCATTAGCTCGCACCCGGCGGTAGCGTCGACCAGTTGATCGATGCGTGGCAAGGGGTAATTGTCTTTTGGGCACGCCTTGTTGAGTGCCGTGAAATCAATGCACATACGCCAGGGCCCGCTGGCCTTTTTGACCAATACAGGGTTGGCGAGCCACTCCGGGTGGTGGACCTCGCGAATGACCCCGGCCCGGAGAAGCTTCGCCACCTCCACCTTGGCCGCCTGCTGCCGATCCATGGACATGCGACGAAGCTTTTGCTTGACCGGCTTGGCGTCAGGGCGGACCGCCAAGCGATGCTCGATTACTGCGCGGTCTACGCCCTTAATGTCCTCCGGTGACCATGCAAAAATGTCGGCGTTGTTCTGAAGCACTTGGAGTAGGTCTCGCTCGACCTCCGTAGGGAGCCCCTCGCCAATGGACACAAACTGCCCCTCCGCCTGGAGCGGCACCTTTTTGACTCCACCTTCGGGCCGAGGCTTAGGTGTCCATCCCGGAGCGGAGGGCGTATCGCCGAGCATACCTGAGAGGGCGTGCACCGGGCAGTGTAAGCCCCGGCTGCTGACTTCGACGCGCCTGGCGAGGTCCTGGTCGCCGAAGACAGTGATCACGCCCTCCGGGCCTGGGAGCTTCATACATAAGAAGACGTGGGCGGGATCGTCTCGAGGGAGTTGATGGCGGGCCGTCCCAATATGACGTTGTAGGGGTGCGGGATGTCTACGACATCGAAGATGACGTGCGCGCTTCGGGTGTTACCCTCCTGGCGGAATGTAACTGGAAGGGACACGTGTCCTATGGCCTCCAGCGGTTGGCCTCCAAAGCCTTGAAGTGGAGCTCCTGACTGCTCTAAGCGGCTTCGGGGGATTCCCATACGATCGAGGGCCCCCGCGAACAGAATGTTCGCAGAGCTCCCCTCGTCGACGAGGATGCGCCTGACGTCATGGCCTGCGATGTGAGCCTGAATGACCAAAGGGTCTTGGTGAGGGAACTCCACACCCCTGGCGTCATTCAGGGTGAAGGTGATGTCGCGGGGCGGCACCCACAGTTGCGGCTACTCCAAGGGGGCCCCCGATAGGGACCCTCCGGTGATGACGCTGATGGAGCGGCACCACGTGCCTTCCCCGGATGAGGCCCGAGCTCCGGCCGTCATCCGTCGCAACTCCATGACCTCGATGCACGTCTTCGTGTGGTGATCGCCGTAACCGTGCACCTCACACCACTTGCCGTAATCTAAAATTTCTTGTTCCGCGCGGGGTCGCCTATCGCGATCTGGTCCGCCTTCCCATCCCCGACCCCCTCCCCGCGAGGTGGGGGCAGGTCCTCGAGGAGTGTTCTCGACGCCGAGGACATGGCGGACCTTTTGTGGCCTGCGCTGGCGACGTTGGGGCTTGCGCCTGCCCCTTGAAGAGCCTTCCTGCTCCCCGGTATCGCTACCGCCGGGAGTGTCTCCCCGGGGTTCTCGTCTGCGGCCCTGCTTCGGGGAATCATCACCCGCCCCCCCCTCGTGTGGCAAGCGCTTCACTTGGGCGAGGTTGGGGGCGGCGGCGCTGCGTCTCCGCGCCTCTTCCTCTGCCCTCGCATACTCCTCCATTTTGTCGAAGAGCTTGGCGACTGTCTTGATAGGCTTCCGCGCGTTATATTCGGCCATGGGGCCCGGACGAAGGCCCTGTATGGCCGCGTTGATGACGGTTGTCTCATTAATGTCCTTGACTTGGTAGCGCACCTTCGCGAAGTGCTTGGAGTAGTCCCGGAGCTTCTCCGAAGGTTTCTGCTTCACTGCAAAGAGCTGGTCTGCGTCGACCCGCTCGACGTAGTTCCCTTGAAAGTTGTTGTGAAGGCGGTCGCGGATCTGCTCCCACGCGTACATGGAGTTTGGCTCTATGGTAAAAATCAGGAAAGCGCCACTCCTTGCAACGCGAGGGGGAGTCCCTTCGCCTTTGTGGTGTCGTCTCCACCCGCGGCCTCGATTGCGGTTTCGTACACGCGCACGAACTCGCGGGGGTCCGTATCGCCTTTGTATGGCTCGATGACACTGGGGAATTTGAAGTCTTCGGGCCACGCCGCCTGCTGTAGTCCTGCCGAAAGCGGGGACTCTGGATCGATGTGTCGCAGCGGCACGCGGCTGGATGTGGGGGCGTCGCGACTGTCTGCCCTTTCCGGCGCGGGCTCTGGCGCGACCACTGGCGCGGCCTGCTGGCTCCGAGCCTCTTGCATGTCTCGGACAGCCCCGCGAAGATCCCCTAGCTCCCGCTGGAACGCGCTGAGGGCCGCCAGCAGGGCGCTTTCCACCGCTGGTGCGGGCGGGGCCGGCGGCGTGCCCAGCGGACGGGTCGGCACGGGTACGATCGCCTCGCGAGCTCCCGAGCTGTCGATCGCTCCGTTGTGGCTATCTCCAACCGCCCGGTCTGCGCTACCAGCGAGCGTTGCGGCGAGGGTGGCGGGGTTGGTTGCTGTCGCGGCGGTGGCGGGGTCGGTCGTCGCAGCGCCATTGGCGGGGTCGGTCGTCGCCGCGCCAGTGGCGGGGTCGGTCGTCGCAGCGCCAGTGACGGGGTTGGTCGTCGCAGTGTGAGCGTCGACGTCCGCGACCACCGCGCCCGCGCCGTCACCCGCGCCCGCACCGTCACCCGCGCCCGCGACAGCCGATGCCGAAGCCTTGGTACCCACGCGACGCTCCGACCCAGCCGCCTTCTTTCCCTTCGCCGCCGTCGACGAAGCTTTTTTCGGTGCCATCCTTCTTCGGATTTCAGGCTTCTCCTGTCCTCCCCGCGGACGGTGCCAACTGTTGTGGTTACAGACCAAACAAAGAGAGATGTGGTAGTGGAGAGTTGGGAGAAAGTGATGGCCTCTCTCCTCCCCCCTAGCCTTCCCTTGTATATATATTCATATGGGCTGTGCTTTTACAATTGTGCCCTTACATCGGTACCTCCCTGTCAGGGGTATTTAAGCCATTACATATGTCCCATTTTGGGCCTTATATCCTTCTAACAGGCCTGCTGGGTTTAGGTGGGGGCCACCCCTACAACATATACACTTTTTTATCCGACCATATCGAGAAGCCTAGTGATATCTCTCCTGTTATGTAGGAAGGGCAAATCTCATATTCGACAAGTCACTTTCCTTCATATATTTGATAGTATACCCCGAAAGCTACCTATATAATAATCTAGTTATGAAGTAGCGTTTGATAACCCCTAGGTACACTATTACACATATAGAAAACTATGTTAACCTCATGTATAAGGATTATACATCATCATTGTTTGAGACCAACTGATAATACATAAAATATAATAATCTTAACAGTGTCACAAGATAGGTCAATCCAACATTATATTCTTTAATATGTGTCCACAGCATTGATTTGATATCCCCATATCTATAAGCGATGAAATGTGGTCATTAATCAATATATATGTTGGTCTATAAGTCACTAATATTCTGACCAGTGACATCCGATCAAAGATCATTTTAGAATGATATCATATAATAAATAAAGCGCTTCATCAACAAGTCACATACTTGCTAACATTTAAAAATGATAATTTATTCAACAAACATAGTATTATTTATTTAAAAAATTATAAATATAGAAGTGATATAAATATTTCTAAGATTGTCTCTTAGATATATTAACAATATGTATTTGTCTGTATGCTTGTTGATTGCTTTTGCTGGAGCACCAACCTAGGAAATGTGACATTTGAAGAATAAACTTAGACGTACCTCACATGACCACCATTTGATTTAGTTGCTCTAAACCCTTGTTTGGATGGTTCCATCCCGCCCAATTCAAACAATGTCTGCGTAAGACTTTGGCTCTGATCACACATTGATTTCTGTTTTTATCTTCTGTTTAAAAACGTTAAAAAGCTAATGTCAGCATCCGATTTCTCAAAACAGCTTCTCCACTATCCCTTGTTATCACAGGTGCATCATTCACTCTACTCCTTTCACTCTTGTCACACTAAGCATCTCTCTCACTTTTTACACCACTTACATTCTTCTTGTGAAAGACACTTCTTTTAATTACTATTATTTATTACCAACCAAAAATTGTAAACCATAGCCAAAAATCATCAAGAAAAACTAATAGGATCACCCTCTTCACCTATATGTGGTACGTCCCCTGAAAACTGCGTCAATGTATATTCAGGTGAGTTCTTTTATGTTGTGTCTTTGATTTTCAGCTTATGGTGTTTAAATTCTAACTATTCTCTAGAGACATTACACAGAGGTAAACTGAACAGTCGCATGCGATTTTAATCGGTATACCTGAACTCGGTATAGTATCTACTGTAATCTACTTATAGACCCGTATTAAAAAGACATATCATTTAAAAATTAGTTACTATAGCAGAAATTGATAAGCTAAAATAAAAGCCAAAAATAACCCAGCCCAAAATGATATCCAGTAGCAACATGACCAGATGACAATGGCTAATATTCATAGACAAAAGGGAGTGTCTATACAACATTCGACTATTTTTTAGGGCAAAAACAGTCATATTTTGAGCCGTTAAATGGAGATCCAACGCTCTAGATCATTTTTTTGGAGGGTCATTTTTTTGGAGGGGGGCTTGTATGGGTGGATCCGTTGGATGGAGATCTAACGCTCCAGATCAATCTGACTATTTTTGTCCTCAAACATAGTCGAATGTTATATAGCATTACTCTAGACAAAAATACTAGTACCATAGTACAATTGAACTAACAAAAAAAATTACGTCTTACAAACAATCTTTTTTACATGGCTGATTATTAGAGCCTTGATCACGTCCTGGACCATAAAAAAATCAGCCTTTGCATGCCTACTACAAACTTTGCTACATCGTAGAATCACACGCCGGAACAATTTAACAGCAACCTTAATTACCACGGCCAATATATGCATGTGTATATATAAATATGACCATATGCATTTGAAGGCTGATGGTTTTCATCTATGTTTCTTCAGGATTTTGATTTTAAAAAACAAAAGCTAAAAGAACAAAAGAGAACGGGCGTATGATAATGCAACCATATGAGGGACCTGGTTACTAAAAGGACCCATCGAGCAGAGGCTCATGCGTCTTCTTGAACAAGAACAGTGACTCGTAGACCAGGCCGGCGAGGGGGCCACCGACCAACGGGCCCAGCCAGTAAACCCAGTGGTGGGTCCACACGCCAGTGGCCAGCGCCGGCCCGAAGGACCGGGCCGGGTTCATGGACGCGCCGGAGAAGTTGCCTCCGGCGAGGGTATTGGCGCCGACGATGAGGCCGGTGAGCAGCGGTCCGAAGCCTGGCACCGAGGTCCGCGGGTCGAGGATCGTCGCGTAGACGACGAAGAGGAGGGAGAAGGTGAAGATGACCTCCATCACCAGGCCCTGAATGGGCCCTACGCCTGCGCCCAGGGCGTGCACCGGAGTGGCCTGCATTGCACATTTGGACAAATGTTTACCTTTGGAAATGGTACTTATGCTGCTCAGGTTACGCACATGTTGAAAAGACCATGAACGCAAAATAACAATTATATACACTTCACATCAGTCCACTTCTCATGCCGTTTGATTTTGTTCCGCAGCTTACTCAGACCATGTGGTTTCGTGAAGAACAAAATGCAACATTAGCTCTTCAACTTATCAAAGGTCAATTTTGACTCTATTCTGTTTAGCTTAGACTTAAGACTTTTGATTATGACTTGTGGTTTTTAGATTGTTCGTGCGAGAAATTATAGAGTAATAGAAATTTACGTGCGGTTTTGCCGATATAAATGTAGTTAGTACAGTATGTACTACAAATAACTAATATACCTTATTTTAAAAAGATACTCTATTTAAAAACTAGTTACTGCAGAAAAGATAAAAGCAGAAGTCAAAATCTGAAGGAAAAAAAGAAATGAGCGCTTTATAAGCCCCCCGCCGCGCAAAAAACAAAAAGAATAAGCCCGTTCAGGTCCGGCCCAACGAACTACTAGAACGTTGAATTACCGATAAGCCGGTTCAAGCCCAAACAAGGCCCAGCCCGGGCGTACTGGTTGAGCTGAGTGAGACAGGACGACAGAGCCACGCGAAGCAACGAAAAGTTCGGCCTTTCCCCATTTTTTATCGGATCTTAGGTTGCCCAGGTGAAGAAGAGCTAAAGATAGAGCGATAGGCGCGCGTACCATGCCGCCGGTGAGGTACCGGAGGAGGATGCAGGCGAGGGAGGAGGCCAGCAGCTGCGCGGCGACGTACAGCACCGACCTGAAGGCCGAGATGTGCCCGCGCGCCAGCAGCGCCACCGTCACCGCTGGGTTCAGGTGCCCGCCCGACACGTGGAACCCCGCCGTCACCAGCACCCCCGCCGCCAGCGCCTGTGCGATCGCCACCCCCGCCAGCCCCGCCATCGGCATCGCCGCCCCCGGCAACTCCGGCGACCCTGCAAACCAATCCATCAATCCATCCACATCTCCCATCAATCCCACGCCGCGTGTACACACACACAAGACAGCCACAAAACAAAAGCGAGCGATCACGTAGTGCAGATAGCAGCACGTACCGGCGGCCATGGCGGCGGCGACTCCGGTGAAGACGAAGAGGAAGGTGAGGACCAGCTCCGCCAGCACGGCGCGCACGCACCCGGCGTCGGCGACGTCGCCGTGGTCGCACGAGTCCAGCAGCTTGGCCATGGATCCTGGATTAAATCCTCCAAGGTTTCCTTGCTCTTGTTCTTGGCCTCTTGGGGAGGGGGAGGAGAGGTAAAAGAGTTGGTTTTGAGGGAAAAGTGCACGAAAAAGTGCAGGGAGATATTTTTCTTTGCAAATGGGTGCGACACTGACTGAGGCCTGGTTGGTGCCCGGTGTATTTTATAGAGAAGTTCCGAGAGAGCAATCCTTCGAATACATGGAATTTAGTCAAAAAAAATTTCAAATTTAACTTCTAAAATTCGTTTTTGCAAATATAGTCCGCTTGCTTAACTCGACAGGTCCTATTGAGCCACCAGAGTTCAGCAGTATCTATCGAGCAATCACAGTTTAGCAAATCCTCAACCTATGGAGCAACCACGGCTCGACAGGACGAGCAGCCGAGTAACCACAGAACATCAGGATAATTAAGTGTTTAACTTAATTATGATCAGTACTAATTAACTATAATTAATACTAATTAATCATTGCCACACTCGCCGACTTAGCAC
Organism: Dendrocalamus latiflorus; assembly: GCA_017311315.1. Taxonomy (NCBI): domain Eukaryota; kingdom Viridiplantae; phylum Streptophyta; class Magnoliopsida; order Poales; family Poaceae; genus Dendrocalamus; species Dendrocalamus latiflorus. The sequence continues at coordinate 10,773,961 of CM029614.1, read as the reverse complement.
ATCGTTCTATTGGGAGCTCGATAGATACCTACCGAGTTTAAGTATGTTAGATTTATAAAAACGAATGTCTAAGGGCCAATTTTTTTTCAAAAAAAATAGCTAGTCAAGGATGTCTTCATCCAACAAAGGACAACTATGTTTTCTTGGCTGATGTCTTTTAGTTGTGATTGATGATTTTTGTCTATATTTTTCAAGACAACGATAGACGGCGAAAACATCGATGCAGGTGACATAAATGATTTTAAGCTCAGAAAACCGTTTAGAGAGCTTCATTTATTTCAGTTTGTACAGAACTGATGCCAAAAGTCAAAAAATAAAATAGAATAAGCCAAAAAGAAGATAGCTAACATGTGGCTGCGAGATGACCGTAAAGAAAGGGAAATTAATTGTATAATTGCTGTGTAGAGAGTGCGGTTTTGTTAGCTTCGAAGTAGATTGAATATGATTATGTAATGGTTTGGGTCGTAAATAATTTAAAACTATTCAGATTTGCACTTTAGTAGGGTCTTCGGAACATACAAGTAGTAGTTAACTTGTAGATAGCGGTCTTCCCTACTGTTTTGGAATGCAGCAACTAAATTAATTTGAGTCTTGCTATGTAACATTGCACTAGTTGCGTAGCGCCTGGCCTCCCATTGTTTTCTTTCACAGATGCCGTACAATATAGACATTCCTAAAGAAAATAGCTAGACACTTGTAATTCTATGAAATATTCCACATGGGAACCAGAAACACTTATCCCTTAGAAGAACTTCTCTTCAGGAGATCGAAGAAGTTTACTGGAGTAGATAAACAAAATAAACAAGTCTGGACTTATCCTAAACCCTCTGCAAAATTCCTTAAACACCCTCCATTATTTAGCAGCTACTCCTTGTCCAACCAAGAAACTTCCCAGCTGCACATCAATCCAGATGGCCCACCCGTTGAGCGTTCATTGGTACACGTCGGTTTCGGTGGCCGATTTTTAGGTCCACGTCACTATCCACTGTTTTTTTAACAGAGACACGCGCTGATGAATGATGTGCATATCACACAACGGAACAGGACGATTATTAACTCTGTAGTCGCTTTCGCATGAGGGATTATCCAATCTAAATTTCGCTACCTTTTTTGCCGGCCCGGTTGATCCAGATCGCTGTGCTGAATGCTAGGGTTTAGTCAAGGTTCTCACAATAATATTTTGTTGCAACACAGTGTTGGATGGATCACCGATAATGTTGCATCAGCCATGCATTAACCAATGGAAAGTACTCTGGGTGAAAACGATATTTTCATAAAAAAAATGTGAAGAACACTTGCAGGCATCTGATTGCAGTCGAGCTACGCCCTAAATTATGCATTTTTCCTGGGGTATATGTGTCATTGGGTATATGTATGGGTTTTGTAAGTTTGTATGAAGTTTTGGTGCATATAGCAGAACTCTTTAGAAAATATCTTGTGCTAGTAGTTGCACTCAACCTCAACAAGTGGATTGTGCCAATCTATGCGTACAGGTTGATAGATCTTCTCAACCTCAACAACTTGTTGAAGCAAAGATATACGCGTACTGTCGAGTGTTGTTTCCTTGCTTGGCTAATTAAGGGGATTCGTAGTTACTACAATGATGTTTTTGTTTCTTCTGATCATAGTTAGTAGGACACTTGACATGGTGAAAATGTAATACTTGACCTAATTAACCACGGAGGGTGTCTTTTGCCAAGCTTATAGGCATGGAGGAGGACAAATTCAATTGAAACTTCTTGACGGATCCGGTGATTTACCTTTGAAAACAAAAACGGGAAATTCATCTACATGAGCCCACGTGATTTCAATAAAGAGCTCTTTTACGGTACATTTAAATAAATATGAGTCATCTAATCTTTGAAATTCAATGGTTCAGATTAGTACGGATTTAGTTAACTACCATACATAATACTAACAGTAGAATCTTTAAAGAGGTAAATTATAAACAACCTCAGAAACATCACGAGGCGTGATGACAGGAACATGTCCGGCAGGGTCATCCTCGGCATGATCTTGAGGTCCTCCTCCAGCAGCTGCGGGAACGTGTCGCGGTTATCGCTCTGACTGCCGATGATGGCACTCATCGAGGAGTCCATGACGAACGTCGATATCTGCTCGGTCAGGTTCACCGGCCCCGCCGCTGTTGACACCACGGAGCTGAGGAGCTTGACGGTACAGATCGTGCGGAGCGCCATGCGTCACCGTAGGGCACGAAGATGAGGCCCTCAGCGCCCTAGAACTCGAGCTACAGCATCGACCTGATGGGGCGCGATGCGAAGGCGAGGTCGTATGTCCTCATGATCTCTCGCGCTGCGTCTAAGGAGGAAGCAACCACCACCGGGAGCTCGTAGAACCGAAGCATCATGAGCGGGCCATGTCGCCGCGCTAGGTCCTGCATGGCATGGTGCAGGAGCGCACCGGCAAGGTGGTGCAGGTGGCCGTTGGCTAGCAGCGCCTACGGCCTCGGAAGGAGCCGCCGTCAGCCACCGGACCTTCCTCGGAACACCGTCAAGTACAGGAGGGATATGACTAGGAGAGGCAGGAGTAGCAAGTAGAATGGGAGCTCATTGGCCATGGCAAATGGCTTCGAGCTTGGCAGCTGTGGCGGGAACTAGGAGAGGTTTCTTCTTTTACTTTTCTTTTTTGTTTTTTATTAGGAGCTCTTTTACGATACTTTAAAATGAAAAATAAAAGTCTATAATATCCTTATAAATTAATAGTCAGATTTTATTATTACTACCACGTTTCTACTACTAGTATAATGTATTGTAAAAAAATCATCAATAAAATGTGAGAATGGCCACCAAACAAATAAGGAGTAAAAACTCATCAAAGAAATGTTAACATGATAAGAAAAAGGAAATTTTTTGTACGAATATTCAATTTTTTATTCAAAATTATAGAAATATACCCGCGGCAATATTTTTTTTACATAAATAGGCTCCAGTCACCCAACGGGGGGGGGGGGGGGCAACTGGAGCCAATCGCCCAACCGGGGGGTGACACGCAGGCAATATAGTAATCGTTAGGCGAATAATTGCTATCGTGCAACGAGCGGGTGACTGGAGCTTCAATCGCCGAACGGTTGGGTGACTGGAGCTCCAGTCGACTAATGGGTGGGCGACAGGGGGTTAAAAGGCCCGCACACTCGGCCGCCGCCGCCCCCATGTGCACACTATTTTCATTTGCATTGCGCTCGGCCGAGAGGAGAAGAAGAAAAGAGAGGAGAAGAGGAGAGGAAGGAGGGGGAGAAGAGGAGAGGAGAGGGAGGAGAGAAGAGGAAGAACCAGATCCAGGTATTTTTTTATTTGTAATGTTGTATTTGCAACATATTTTTTATTTAATATTAGTGTTAGTAAACATTGTAGATATAGATATAAGTAGTTCAATTAGTGTTAGTAAAAATTGTAGATGTAGATATAAGTAGTTCAATTTTTAGTATAAAAAAATTAGTTAACGTAGTTATAGGAAATTAGCAGCCGTAGAAATGGAGAAGAGAGGAAGATGCAACAGTAGGTGTAGATGTACATAAAAATATTGTATATGATTGCTATTATTAGTAGAAAATTGTAGACGTAGATAGAAATAGTTAAATATTTGGTATACAAAATTTAATTAAAATGTAGTTTTAGAAAATTAGCAGCCGTAGAAGCGTGTAGTTATGTACAAATTAGGAAACATAGTTTTAAAAAATTAGCATCATTACGAAATTTGCATGCGTACGAAATTGTAGTTGTAGAAAATTTAGTCATCGTAACGTACAATTTAATCGTCCGCTAAATTTGTACGTATTAAAAAATTCAGTAAATAGTTTTGTTAGAATTTAATTAATTTGTATATAGAAACGTTGGAAAAACTGATAGGAAGTTCATAATACACGTTTATTGTAGTGGGTTACGACATGCGAACGATCGGCAAAATGTGAATTGCAGTACGTCAGTACTTTGGTATTGTGCGATGCAATTTGACATGTTGCAAAATTAAAATATATATGCATGCCGATATCAGCAATGCCAATAGCCACTATATTGAGAGTGCATTACGGTGCTGGAACCGTTCGTGAAGGTCTGAATGGTGTGGAATTGAGCGGTTTTCCGCAAGCCACTATAATATATCCGAATGGCGAGAATGCTCGAATATCAGATGTGATGCATTGGCTGACCCGGAGTTTTTCATTGGACCCCGAGGTGTGTAGCGTCGTCATGCAAGGGCTTTGGAGCTAATCTCCCACGGACATCAGATGGAGTTGAGGACATTGCTACGCACTGCTGCGTGGAAGGGGTTTATGCAAGGGTGCCGGCGCCATAGATACGAGTGTATCTTACTTGTGTAACCGTGCTTATTAGAAGCTGTGCAAGGTCGTGTGTACAACCTTGCTTCGGGAGGTGCTAGTAGCTCGGGCGGGCCGCATGTTGGCGAAGAGGATCAAGTTACTCGTGATGAAGCCGATGCGGTACATAGGAGAGAGGTACAAAGGTCAAGCCATGGAGAGGGAATAAGACAAGCCGATGAAGGGGAGCATATTGAGCATATTGAGTAGCAACGCACGAACCATTCAATTACATGCTTAACAACATTGAAAATTATTTCGAACAACAGTCCTGAGTACACTGGTACAACCATACACATCGTTGTCTATAGGTGGAATGAGCCTCATGGCATCCACATGGAGTATTGGTGAGGGGGCCGCCTCGGACGTGGCTGGCTGTCATTGTAGTAGCAAGCACATATACAACTAGGATTCGCGCAGCAGCATGTTGGGTCGTACGAACTCCCTATGTTGACGACCTTCTCGTTGCCCTTCTCGCACTCCACCTGCTGACGGAGGTCATCGTTCTGCTCTTCAAGACTGTCAATTCGTACGTCTAAATCAAAGATTTGCTCCCACATCATATGGATGTACGTTGAAATATACCCTTCATGGGGAGGATCGATCCATCGCACAAAGTCACATGTATCCAATTGCTACAAACGAATGTTAACATCGAAACTATATTACTAGTACAACAAAATAGACAAGTGCGAGCTTGTACCCCGAAGTATGGGCATCGAAAGAAACGTCGACCTCCATCCGTATGGCCTTTTGCCACCTGCACCACCGTGTCTTGCATGTGTTTGCATTTCGGCCACACTGGCTGAGCGCGCCTATTTGGTAACAAACGGTACGTAGAGCCGAAGTCCTCCTTACTTTCGAACGAAAGGTCCTCCTTTGGTGACTCATGTTCGACTGGCCCTACGGCGTCCGTCATGGTGGCTTACTCTACGACGGAGGAGATAGTTGTTCCAACTAGCAATACCTTGTCCATTCATTTTATAGCGTAACTTCAGGCCATATTTGCTCAGTGACATGACATGACGGCCCACCTTTGCACAGTGAGAAGACCGCGTGCGCTAGCTTTGCGCAGTGAGAAGACCGCGCGCGCCAGCTTTAGCAGCGACATGACCGCACGGTCTAACTTTTGGCAGTGACATGACCGCATGGGCCAACTTTCCTCAGTGACATGACATGACGGTGGTGGCTACTATAGACGGCCTTGTACACCGCCAAGCCAGCTTTGCGCAGCGATATGACCGCACGGGCCAGCTTTCTGCAGCGACATGACCGTACGGGCCAGCTTTCCGCAACGACATGATTGCACGGCCAGCTTTTCACAGTGACATGACCGCACGGTCCAGCTTTTGGCAGCGACATGACCGCATGGGCTTGCTTTCCTTAGTGACATGACATGACGATGCGGTTTTTCACAGTGACCTTTTTCACAGTGACATAACAGCATGGCCCAGCTTTACGCAGTGAGAAGACTGAACGTGCCAGCTTTTCTCAGTGACATGACATGACGACGCAGCTTTTCGCAGTGACATGACAGCACAGCCCAGCCTTGCTCAGTGATAAGACCAAACGCGCCAGCTTTTCGCAGCGACATGACCGCACGTGCCAGCTTTCCACAGCGATAAGACCTCATGGCCTAGCTTTACCAGCTTTGCACACTATAAAATGAGGTCGAGGAGATTCTCAAAGAACACTGCGCAACCAAATCCCACACTATACAGCGCTTCCTTCACCACACCGGGATGGACAAAAGGCAGAAGAAGTAATGGGATAAGATGATAAAGTAATGGGAGGAGACTCGTGACCTAGCACGGTCAGCTGCCGCCCACGATGAGAAAGTAAGGGCTGCTGCGGCCCAGACAGAATAAGCCCAGCGTGCTATGAGGTCAGCTCCCCGCAATGACGGGCCCCGTAGCAACAACCCCATCTCGAACGTTCCTACCGAGCGCTCACCGCAACTTCCACCCGATGGGGAGATGCCTCTCTTTGTTGGTGTGGGGACATGTGCAAGTACTTCAAATCTAAGCACCGCCTTAGCCTAGGTATGCGTTACTGGGGTTGTGCAAACTACTCCAGTGACTACCCCGACCGCAGTCTAGACACCGCAACCTATCGGCAGCTGGTAAGGATCAGGTGCACCGTTTTCCCCTTACCTTTTCTCCTTCACAGCACACATTAACAATCTCTCCCCTGTATTTACAATCCCCAGAACCCCTATGTGGCTACCACAAATGAATCGATCTTGAGATCCAGCCAAAGAACCAGTGGGCCCTCGATTTCGAGGAGTGGAATGTCGCAAGGTCATCAGAGATCCGGGAGGAGGAGCGTCGCAAGAACGAGCAAACCCTGCATATACAATACGAGACGAAAGCTCATCTCGAGGTGTAAACGTGTAGGGAGCGGGAGGCTCGCGAGAGGGAGCGTGATAGAAAAAGGAAAACGGCGACCAAGGCAAAAAAGGCCGCCGAGGAGTTCAACACTGAGCTAGCAAGGAAGGAAAAATGGCTCCAGTCCACACAGTAGGTCGTATGAGCAATTGGGTGGGGTATCGCACATGATGTTATACGTTATACATGTAATCAAAAAGTACACATCATATTACTCCTAACTATATTATGAAGTCTATTTAAATTCAGACAAGTTTATTATCTCGTCTTTTCGCATTCAATTATTCACATAGCAAGTCATCTAACAATATTAACATACCAATTTTCTTCGTATACGAATTCCTAGTAACATTACAATATCACTTACCATCGTATTTACCGATTGTTCTAAGGTCAATTGTTCTTAAAAAATTTCCCAAATTTTGTTACGCACCTATAACATACAATGACTATAAATTTTTATTACAAATTCAGCAGATTATTTCCAGTTATAATCTACAAAATGTACAAAATTCACAGGGGACTGAAACCAGTCGCCCTTTGGGTGGGCGACTGCACATCAAGTCGCCCTTTGGCTGGGCGACTGGTTCTAGTTGCTCGAAGGTCGGGCGACTGGAGCTCTGTCGCCTGGCCGTTGAGCGATTGGCTCCAGTCACCTCTTCATTGGGCGACTGGAGTCTATTTATATAAAAAATATTGTTGCGGATATATTTTATAATTTCGAATAAAAATATATTATTCGTAAAAAAATTCAAAAAAAGAGAGGTGTAAGAATGACACCCCATGAAAAAAGGTGGCAAATTTGGTCCGCGATCTCCACACCCAGGTCCGAGTCCAAAAGTTACCATGTTTAACAAAAAAATTCACATGATATGAATTAATTTTTAAACCACAACATAGGTCCGAAACCAATGATGATATCGTTGAGGCGCATTAGAACCCAAATCCTACAAAGGAGAAGAGCAGAACTAGATCTACTCTGTTTCCTTGGAAAGGAACGGTTCAACAATCTTTTGCTGCGATCGAATTTAATTTGACTGATTGCGACCGTCCTTGCACATAATATCCTGAGATATTTCTTGCACCGTGCACCAGCCACTCAATCTAGCTGGAGATGGATTAGCCTATTCCAAACAGCAATAACTTCTAATTTATAAAAATCAAAAGCCATTTAGAATATGTTAACTGTTTAACGTAGTTTTTTTTATATTTAGCTATGAAGATATAATGGTATTTTTTTTAATTGAATGTATCGAAGAAAAAGCTAACAGTTATTGTAATACAATTTTAACTAAAAGACAAAAACCAAAATACCTTATATTAGAATCCTAAGCTACTGGGACTCAGTCAGCGTTGGGACGACGAAAGTGATCCTTTACTCGCAGCGTAGAGGCCCACTCATAACTCCTCCATTCACATTCTCCTTGCTCAATGGCTGAACGATCGCTGCGTAGTACGTAGAAAGAGATGGAACATGACAGGAGGAATCCAAGATGACCTACCTGTGCCTTCCTATCAACTCCTGTATTTCCGCACAAAGGAGCTTGTGCACGCGTTGGCTCCTTTGGGTTTCAAAGAAAGCGGCTGGCAGAATCAATGAACGCTACTGCGCGAGAGCACGCTTCACGGAACTCGCAAGTGACAGAAAACACTCGGCCGGGCTAACAGGACAACTAACATCAGCGCAGGCAGAATTACAAAACCTGTCGACGAATTAAAGCACGCGGCCGCATCCCCTCGCCGTTCAATAAGCGCGACAATGTGGGGACGGATATCCAGAAAGTTATCGTCTTATTAAGTTTTTTTCTATAATTGATATAGTTGATTTAATATTATTTTATTTATTGTTTGGAAGTGATTTTATAATCGAGCTAACGAGTTAAGCTGACTCAGAGCAAAATTAAGTTTCATTTCAAATCAATTTATTTTAATATTTAACCAATTAACAAGTATAATTGAAGCAATTTTAAGGCTATGTTATTTTCAGCTTCTAAAAGCTGTTTTTCGGCTTTTCTACAGTAACTAATTTTTAAACGGGGTATTTTTACAAGATAGGGTCTACTAGTTAATCGTAGTACATACTTTACTGACTTCATTTATATCGCGAAAAACCGCATGTGAGTTTCTGTTACTCTGTAATCTCTCATACAAACAGCTCAAAAGTCACAAGCCGTAGCCAAAAGCCACAAGCCGCAGCCAAAAAGAACAGGCCCTAAATCAAAACCGATGATCCACTCTAATGAGCTTTTTTTTCAGCACTAGCTACAAGGGGTGACTGCTATCATTTGTTGGAACATTGATATCCTAGTAGGAGTGAAAACGGATTGGATAGTGCTTAAATCATATTCACATCCATATTTTTTTCTCAGATTCTAATACGAATAAGACAAACGTCGGATACGAATACGGAATGGATAGATGTCAGATACAAATTTGGATTTGATTATACTCAAAATCGGATCGGATTCGACTATTTTTCGGATTCCAATAATTATTCGTGGCTTCTCCTATTTAAAACATGGCATTGAATTGTTTTAACATTTTAAATTGATAAATAGCCGACCCTAATCATTCATCTCACGTATTTATATAATGCAGCTTCTAAGGACAACTTCATATCCTATGGCACAATGAAGTTTAACAAATTAACACTAGTTTTATAGTAATATTTATGCCCATTATCTCTAGTTTATCACGTAATTATTGTTGGATTAATTGGGATTGGCCCATTTTAATTTAGCAATTAATCAAATGAAATTCCTAGGCCCACTATTAGTGCTATGTGCAAAAAGTGTTTAGTCCCATATGGAGAATTGAATGGGAGTTATACCACTTTAAAAGATGGAACGAGGTAACCCCCTTGTGAAATTGAAGAAAGCCAATACGCGCGCGCGCGCTCGCTTGCTCGCCTCGCCTCGCCACGCCACGCCGAGCCGTGCCGTGCGTGCGTACGTACGTACGTACGTACGCGCAGGCGTGTCGGGTGCGGGCGCGTTTTTCTTTATCTATTCGATAATCGAAACGCACTGATTCGCTGGCAGTAACGGTGCAGTTACTAGTGGTTTATAACTGCGGTTACTTTCGAGTAATGGCTGCAGTTACTGGTCCCTTCATTTTTGCTGTTACAAGAGAACAGAGCATAAGAAGGCTCTCCTCTCCATACGAAAAGGGATACGAACAAACAGTACTCTCTCTGTTTTGTTGCTGCTCTCTGCAATCTCCGGTCCAGAACCTTGCTCGCACAAGTTTCTGGGTGAGTAGACCTCCGGAACTTCGTCCGTTTGTGTACCTACACGGGTAGGCGGGCGATCAAGTTTTTGGGGAGCGCATCGGCGTGACTACTCAATCTGCAACGTCTACTTCCTGGTGGTGAACTGTTCGCGGGACTACACTGCGAACATCTTCCTGCATCAAGCTTCGTCCTGCATCACGCCTTGATAGGTCTTTTTCGGTAGTTGGCTTTGCTGCGTCGCTTAAGCCACACCCTCCGTTTGATGGTTCAAATTTTAAGAGATGGCGTGCACGCGTGATCCTGTGGTTTACTGCCATGGAATGTTTTCATGTTGCACAAGGAAAACCCGCTGAGCCTCTGTCTAATGAGGATGAACACAAGTTCAATGTAGCGGATAACTTTTTCCGAGATGCACTTGTCAACATACTGGCGGATAACATTGTGGATGTGTACATGCATTTGCCTACAGGCAAAGATATGTGGAATGCACTTGAGGCCAAGTTCGGAGTTTCTGATGCTGGCAGTGAGCTGTATGTCATGGAGCAGTTCTATGACTACAAGATGGTCGATGACCGTTCTGTAGTAGAGCAAGCTCATGAGGTTCAGGCGCTGGCAAAGGAGCTTGAGAACAATAAGTGCGAGTTACCGGACAAGTTTGTGGCTGGCGGTATTATCGCCAAGTTACCACCCTCTTGGTCGGATTTTGCTACTTCTCTAAAGCACAAGAGGCAGGAGTTCAGTGTTACTGATCTCATTGGCACTCTTGGTGTTGAAGAGAAGGCGAGGGCAAAAGATACTCGTGGCAAGAAAGTTGCTGCTGAGGGAGGTTCTAGCGCCAATTTGGTGCAGAAGAAGAATCCTCAGGCTTTCCACAACAAAAAGAAAAATAAGCCTTTTGTCAAGCCCAAGGCTACCACTGAGTTTAAGAAGAAAGGCAAAGGAAAGGGCAGCTGCTTTTTGTGCGGTGATTCTGGCCATTGGGCTAAGGATTGTCCAGATCGCGAGGATAAGCAGAAGAAGTCTGCCAACATGGTTATTAGTGACGCTGGAGGAACATCGGGGTACGGTAATTATTTACCTACAGTTCTTTCTGTTTGTCAATCACCTGAGTGGTGGGTTGACACTGGTGCTAATATTCATGTTTGTGCTGATATTTCCTTGTTTTCATCTTATCAGGTCGGTTGAGGTTGCTCCTTGTTGATGGGGAACGGATCGCATGCAGCTGTTCATGGTGTTGGTACGGTCGATCTGAAGTTTACTTCGGGAAAGACCGTGCAGTTGAAGAACGTGCAACATGTCTCCTCCATAAAGAAGAATCTCGTTAGCGGATCTCTACTATGTAGAGATGGTTTTAGGCTTGCTTTTTAGTCCAATAAATGTGTCGTGTCTAAGTATGGAACATTTGTTGGTAAAGGCTATGAGAGCGGAGGTTTGTTCCGTTTTTCTTTGATGGATTCCTGTAATAAAATTGTGAACCATGTGTGTAATGATGATGATGAGTCTAATGTTTGGCATTCACGACTTTGTCATGTTAATTTTGGGTGTATGACGCGCTTAGCTAATATGAGTTTAATCCCGAAATTCACTTTGGTCAAAGGTTCTAAGTGCCATGTGTGTGTTCAATCAAAACAACATCGCAAGCCTCACAAGGCAGCAAAAGAGGCGAGGAATTTGGCACCGTTAGAACTCATTCATTCTGATTTATGTGAGATGAATGGCGTGTTGACTAAAGGGGGAAAGAAATATTTCATGACGCTTATAGATGATTGCACTAGATTTTGCTACGTGTACTTATTGAAAACAAAAGATGAAGCATTGAATTACTTTAAGATCTATAAAGTTGAGGTAGAAAACCAACTTGAAAGGAAAATCAAGCGGGTAAGGTCTGATCGTGGAGGAGAGTATTTTTCAAATGAGTTTACTGTATTCTGCGAGAAACACGGAATTATTCATGAGAGGACGCCTCCCTATTCTCCTGAATCAAACGGGATTGCCGAAAGAAAGAACCGCACTCTAACTGATTTGGTTAACGCCATGTTAGACACTGCGGGACTTTCTAAGGAATGGTGGGGTGAGGCTATATTGACCGCATGTCATGTCCTGAATAGAGTTCCTACAAAGAACAAAGAAATAACACCATTCGAGGAATGAGAAAAGAAGAAGTTGACTCTCTCATACTTGCGCACCTGGGGATGTTTGGCCAAAGTTAACGTGCCAATTGTCAAGAAGCGCAAACTTGGACCAAAAACCGTAGATTGTGTATTCCTTGGTTATGCTATACACAACGTGGGTTATAGGTTCTTAATTATAAAATCTGGAGTACCTGACGTGCGTATTGGTACAATCATAGAGTCCAGAGATGCTACATTTTTTGAGAATGAATTTCCTATGAAAAGTGATGTATCTAGCTTACCTAGTCAAGAACCTATAATTTCCCTTGATTCTTTTGTGCCGATAGAACATGTTAAGCAAACGCCTGTGGAAAATCCTGAGGAGGATAACAATGAAGTTACTCGAAAGAGTAAGAGACAGAGGACTGCAAAGTCTTTTGGTGATGATTTCATTGTATACCTTGTGGATGACCCTCCAAGAACCATTGAAGAGGCATATTCTTCTCCTGACGCTGACTATTGGAAGGAAGCAGTACGGAGTGAGATGGACTCTATTATGTCTAATGGAACTTGGGAGGTCGTTGACCGTCCTTATGGGTGTAAACCTGTAGGATGTAAATGGGTTTTCAAGAAAAAGCTTAGGCCTGATGGTACAATTGAAAAGTACAAGGCAAGGCTTTTGGCCAAGGGTTATACCCAGAAAGAAGGCGAGGATTTCTTTGATACTTATTCACCTGTTGCCCGATTGACCACAATTCGAGTACTACTTGCCCTGGCTGCCTCTCATGGTCTTCTCGTTCATCAAATGGACGTTAAGACAGCTTTCCTAAATGGAGAGTTGGAGGAGGAGATTTATATGGATCAGCCAGATGGGTTTGTAGTAGAAGGTCAAGAAAAAAGGTGTGCAAGTTGTTAAAGTCTTTGTATGGCCTAAAGCAAGCACCTAAGCAATGGCATGAGAAGTTCGACAAAACTTTGACATCTGCTGGCTTTGTTGTGAATGAAGCTGACAAATGTGTGTACTATCGCTATGGTGGGGGAGAAGGAGTGATCTTGTGCTTGTATGTTGATGACATACTGATTTTTGGGACCAACCTCAATGTGATTGAGGAGGTCAAGGACTTTCTGTCCAAGAATTTTGAGATGAAAGATTTGGGAGTGGTTGATGTGATTCTTAACATTAAGCTACTGAGAGAAGGTGATGGTGGGGTTACACTCGTGCAATCCCACTATGTGGATAAGGTCTTGAGTCGCTTTGGTTATAGTGACTGCAAGCCTGCTTCTACTCCTTATGATCATAGTGTGTTATTGAGGAAAAACCGAAGAATAACAAGGGATCAATTGAGATACTCCCAGATCATTGGCTCATTGATGTATTTAGCTAGTGCTACGAGGCCTGACATCTCGTTTGCTGTGAGCAAGCTAAGCCGTTTTGTTTCAAATCCGGGAGATGATCATTGGCGTGCTCTTGAGAGAGTAATGCGCTATCTAAAGGCAAATGTGAGCTATGGCATTCACTATGCTGGGTACCCAAAGGTACTGGAGGGCTACAGTGATTCAAACTGGATCTCTGATGCCGATGAGATAAAAGCCACGAGTGGATATGTGTTCACACTTGGAGGTGGTGCTGTTTCCTGAAAGTCTTGCAAGCAGACCATCTTAACGAGGTCAACAATGGAAGCAGAACTCACAGCATTAGATACCGCCACTGTTGAGGCTGAGTGGCTTCGTGAACTCCTTATGGATTTGCCGGTGGTTCAAAAACCGATACCGGCTATCCTGATGAACTGTGATAATCAGACTGTAATTATCAAGGTGGACAGTTCTAAGGACAACATGAAGTCATCTAGGCATGTTAAGAGGCGGTTGAAGTCTGTCAGAAAGCTGAAAAACTCCGGAGTGATAGCACTGGACTATGTCCAAACAGCTAAGAATCTGGCCGACCAATTTACAAAGGGTTTATCACGTAATGTGATAGATAGATAGTGCATCGAGTGAGATGGGCCTGAGACCCACATGACTCGTACCATAGTGGTAACCTGTTCTACGTGATCAGAGATCCCGTGAAGTAGGATGGTGAAACAAGCTGTTGGTTGACTGGAAGGAGAGACCTTTACAAGGCTCATTTCTTCAGTGATGCACTTCTCTCCTATTCTGTATGGCAGGTTGGTATTTACCTCAATGTGATCCGAGTGGCTTATTTAAAGCAGAGATGTCGGCCTACAGGACATCTTAGAAGGAACACACCTATATGAGTTCGACTGCTGGTCACAGTCTATGAGATTTGAGTGATCTCTAGATACTCATAAATAGGCATGGAGTATGACTTATACGCTCCAACCAGAGGGGATGCTTTAGGCAGCCTAGTACTAGTAAAGGAATTGGGTAAAGCTTGTTCGCACAAAACTGTCAATTCAAGGCATAGTCCATTGTTCAGTTGTGGATGAGTGTAACTCGTTTCCTAGGTGGATGTTCAACTTAACAGTCTCCATCGAAACACTGGTATATCAAACAACATCAAAACTGAGAGCATTTCTCGTGTGCCTTGAAATTTGGTGGGGATTGTTGGATTAATTGGGATTGGCCCATTTTAATTTAGCAATTAATCAAATGAAATTCCTAGGCCCACTATTAGTGCTATGTGCAAAAAGTGTTTAGTCCCATATGGAGAATTGAATGGGAGTTATACCACTTTAAAAGGTGGAACGAGGTAACCCCCTTGTGAAATTGAAGAGAGCCAATACGCGCGCGCGCTCGCTCGCTCGCCTCGCCTCGCCACGCCGAGCCGAGCCGTGCCGTGCCGTGCGCGCAGGCGTGTCGGGTGCGGGCGCGTTTTTATTTATCTATTCGAAAATCGAAACGCACTGATTCGCTGGCAGTAACGGTGCAGTTACTAGTGGTTTATAACCGCGGTTACTTTCGAGTAATGGCTGCAGTTACTGGTCTCTTCATTTTTGCTGTTACAAGAGAACAGAGCATAAGAAGGCTCTCCTCTCCATACGAAAAGGGATACGAACAAACAGTACTCTCTCTGTTTTGTTGCTGCTCTCTGCAATCTCCGGTCCAGAACCTTGCGCGCACAAGTTTCTGGGTGAGTAGACCTCCGGAACTTCGTCCGTTTGTGTACCTGCACGGGTAGGCGGGCGATCAAGTTTTTGGGGAGCGCATCGGCGCGACTACTCAATCTGCGACGTCTACTTCCTGGTGGTGAACTGTTCGCGGGACTACACTGCGAACATCTTCCTGCATCAAGCTTCGTCCTGCATCACGCCTCGATCGACTACACCAAATAGGCCATCATGTCAACTGATGGTAACGGCGCCTCTGGTGCCTCCGGCACTGGCCCCGCCCGAGGGTATAAACTGCAAACTTCTTTGATGTATTTTCTGTGCGCTATGAATTTGTTAATAGATGTTGCTGTTAGTTTGTTCATTAGCGAATATGAATACATCATTGTTAGATCGCTCATACTTTTCTATGTCATGTTTTATATGCTAAATTTCTGGATTAAAATATGCCGAAAATTGACTAGATCTCCAACAATTATTGATCATTAGTGCTATTTTGTCACTAATTCTAATTAATTCTAGATATATTGCAAATAAATCGATTATAAATATATCAAATTTGGCTAAAAAGAACATACAAAAAGTTTTATTAGGGGATGTGCTAAAATAAAAAAACATAAAATGATAAATTAAAGTCTACCATGATGACGGGTTTGTCGATATGATCGAAATGTATAAATAATATGTCTAATTTAGAGGTTAAATGTAAAAGATATGTATTAGTTAATTGCTGCTATTATATCTGTCGAATATGGATATCCGACTCTGAATCTGGATCTTATTTGGATATCCTGCTTCGAATCCACGTCAGGCCATATCGAATTCGCATATGAGATCTGGGATTTCGCTGGTTCAATATCCAAATTTGGATCCATTTTTTTATTATCAAGATTCAGATATTAAGTACCTGGATTCGGTAACTGCATGATCTGAGCAAATCCAGATCCGTTTTTATCCCTATAATCCTAGTATGAACTTCGGTATATTCTCGGTCATTTTTTTCCGTGCACAAAGTGTATATCTAGCCCCTCTTGTTGCATGTGCATCTCATCTTACGAACTTAATTGGTTGCCTCTTCGAAAATATCGGAACAAGACGGCTCCACTCTGGTCCCCGGCGGCTACAAGCTAGCTGACGACTGCCCACCAATATGCAAAGGCTAGGAAAAGGAAACATTAGCGATATACCTCACATCGGAGCGTATATATCTGCCTGTTGGGAACCAGCCCTCCTTTTGTCCTATGACTCCACATCAACGATGAAAAGTTTGTTTTCCCCAAAATGAAAGTCGGACAAATTATTTGTACATTTCTTGGAAAATAAAAAACAAAGTGACTATTGTACAAAAGTTTATTTTCAAGCCTTTAAAATTAGAGCAAAATTTACAAAAGAACAATACTTCGTCAACAAATTTAAACATTTTTGTTTCCACTTCGGGTAACTGCACATACGACAGTACATTCCAATAAATGCCCACATCCATCACTCCAGTTGAATGGGACAGAACCTAGCATGTGGAGCTCACCTGTCAATGTCATTGAAATGAAGAGCCCACCCGTGAGTGAGCACGGCACTCCCCTCCCTGTAGTGATTAATAGAGGTGGGTAATGATATAAATTATTCGTATTATTTAGTTATCGTATTCGAATATGATATAGAATTTTTTATCCGATTAATAATTTCTCTCTTATTCGTATACATATATAGATACAAATATAGTATAATTCGAAATGTTATTTTATCCATACTATTTGTATCCGTATTCATATTCGACGAAGCAATATATATATATATATATATATATATATATATATATATATATATATATATATATATATATATTGCAATATGACTAATTAGTTGGACAAGTTATTTAATTTAATGCGAATTTATGTTTCTTTAGGTGAAATAAATGAAATAGAATGATTAGGTATGACTATACGAGGATAAAATATCATTAATATCTTCATACTACATAGGTTATGAGTATATCTGGATCTGATCGAATTAAGTAGATATTTTATGTGAATTCGTATTTGTTACAATATTCGGTTCGTATTTGTATTCGAGAAAATTCGAATTCGTATTCATTTACAACATACGGATACGAATGTGGCAAATACACTATTTAATTCATAATCAATCCGTTTTCTCCTCTAGTGATTGCTGGCACGGGTGTTCAAACCGGTTTTTCAATGGATTGAAGAAAATTGAAAGTATACAGGGATTAGCTAGCTCGCCGTGACAATTGATCAGGGATGGATGTCAGTGGCAGCATAAGAACACGGTGACAAAGGGGGTGACGAAATAAGGGGAAGGGGTGGTGCGGCCAATGGTAGGTGGGTTCTACCTATCAGGATCTGGGTGGGTTGGGGGAGAAGGAGATCTATCCACGTCCGGCACTCTAAAATTGGCTACTGTTCATCAGAGACATGATGGGTCACAAACGGACCTGTAGCTCGATCATCTCAAACAGCACGCATGAACAAGACCCGAAAGCAAACCATCGTTCTGAGAACTCGTTGAGGGTAAGACCGAAGTCTGGACGGGCACCTGGCAGGCTGGCGCCGTGTCCGTGAGCCATCCATTTCTCTCTCTCTTTCTTTCTTTCTGGTAAGGAGGCCAAATCACAGGCACTGCACCGGCTCCATCCATGCTACTCACTTGGAGGAGGCGAAAAATAACGGCGGCCGTGGCTGGCCAGCTGGGCGTACTGCTACCAGAAGCCTTCGCTCTGCATGCAGACGTGTACACGGGACACCGGGCGTACATCTACGCATGCACACGCACTTTTCATTATAGCTTACAGTTTTACTTAAATATTATGGTTCTCTATCTTTTTTTAAAGTAATTTATTAATATTTAATTTATTTATATAAACATTTATATTATAGCTGTAAGACATAAGTCACGGTAGAAAACTGCAATTATGGATTCGTTCTACAACCTGCCACTGCTGGAATTGCGACGAAGACACGTGTTGTACGACGCGCGGAAGGAAGCGAGCAAAACATGCATGCATACCGAGCATGCTCAATGGGACTGGGCTTTAATTTCAAGTACGCAGCGGGCCTGGCATGGCGAAGTTTCTGATAAGACCGGCCAGATCATGTACTACGAGCTCATCATGCATCAGGGATTAATCAGCAGCATTACAAACGTCCAAGGGCCGTTCTTTTCACTGATAGTTTATTACTTTTTTTTTTGAAAAATACAAATAAGGTAATTTTTCTATCGTTTTTTAAAGCGATTTATCAGACAGACTTTTTAAAATAATTTATCGGTTTATCGGTATTCGGTTCATTCGTATAAACACTTGCGCTAAGATCAAAAACCATGTTGGACCGGATGGCAACAGAGAGGGGATGAATGGTGCTAACTCAAATTTTCCGTCAAGTATTCAAAATTCTATTATTACACAACTACAGAGTTGCAGAAAAATAGAGTTTTCATCCAAAAACTTAAGACAAATGACTCAATAACACAAAACCTTGAAGCAACCACTTCCCGGCGGTCTAACCGGCATAGAACTGGCGGTCTGACTGGTCCTAGGTGGTCTGACCGCTACTTCAATAGCGGTCTGACCACTGATATAGTAAAATCAGGTAAATGAATAATGTTTTCAGCCCGATTTTAAAAACCAATATTGAGAGAACTTTTGATCCGTAGATCCAATTAATCCATACAATGCACCATGCAAAATGTACGCAACCAAAATACTGATCCTAAACCTAGGATCAAACAATAAACCTATGTGCACACAAGCAACGACACACATATTGTGCTCACACTCAGACAACTTAGCTCAAACAAACACACGTTCAAACAACTTCTCGCCCGATCAGATCACCAACCAAAAGCCAATCTGACCACCGACTCCCACAACCAGTTTGACCGTCAGCCCTAAGCTAGTCAAACCACTGGCAAAACAAAGCAACTGGAAAATTGTAAACTTTTAAAAACTAAACTCAAACTCCATAAACTTTCTTTACTAAAAGTCAATTACTCATCACAACTATAGGGTGACCTCCACATGGTCTCACAATCTCCCCCTTGATGAGTATATTGTCAAACACCAAAAAGACAAGAAATTGAGTTTGTTTTTGAAGAGAAACGTGAAAAGTTGCAAAAGCCACACATGATCCATTTGAAACAGAAAGAAGAAACCACGACCATGTTGACAAAGTGTGGAATAGAGCAACACCAAGAAAGAATAAAATTTTTCACAAATGCTCTAAATCACTCCTAAAACATCACAAAATCACAACCTTGCTCATGGTCCAAAGAAAAAAAATAATTGCTCACCATAACCATTTTCATAGCAAGAGTAAGAACCAAAAATGCAAAAGAGAGTAAATGACATGTAATAAAGTTCCTCCTCACTCATATATCTCATTTTGGTATTTTAGGTTTCAATTAGCATGTTTTGCAACAAATACCACTTATATCACAAAAAATATATATTCTCCTCCATGCAAATTTTCACCTCTTAATGCCGTTTTCTTAATCATTCTTCCTCTTTTGGCAATATAGACATCAAGGGCTAAAACTTCCCCTCAAAATATGCATGAAACTATTTAGAGATAAGAGAGAGAGTATGAATGCATGCATGAAAAATACAAAACATAAAGAGCTTTAAAAATTATTCAAAGTGAGGTTCAAACTACAAGGATACCATTGGAAGCAATAAGATGCATACAAAACTATATAGATCATGATAAGGCATATATAATCAATCTAGCATGATGGCACAATTTAAAGCATTTAATTTGATTCCAACTTAAGTAAGGCTTCAAAATTGACAAGTTCAACTAAAAGTATCTAAGTATGAGCTAAACTATGTCACGAAGGCTAAATAGAACCAATAAGCTCAAATTGAATCAATTAGAGTGATACAAATTCAATGTTGAATCATTTTACTCAAATTACACTAGATACCCCTAGTATTTGAGCAAATTTAGCACATTTAGCTTTTGCTAAAATTCATTTTTTATTTTTATTTTCTTTGCCATGTGCTAGATTTCAAGCCTTATGCGACCACCCTAAGGAAGAGGCTTAAAGAAATGGTCTTGGTCATCTAAAACTCTCCCTGAGTTCATACCTAGTTCAATGGTAAGTCGTCTTATGAGAAAGAATTGATGAGATCAGTTTTTTCGCATAAAAGAGATCATTTTTATCAAGTTTAAGTACTAGTTAAAAGAGCAGGACATGTTTTTTCAAAGAACTAACAAAGCACTCGATAAAGCTCAATATGGGATTCAAGATTCAATAAAGCATTTTTGACATGACATATATCATAAAAGGATCTGTTGTGGCTACAGACCAAACAGAGAGAGAGATGGTAGTGGAGAGTGATGAAGATGAATGTAATGGCCTGGGTCCTCCCCATGGCTTACTCATATATATATATACACATGAGGAGTGCTTTTACAGTTATACCCTTACATCTGGTTATCCCCTCTGGGGGCAGTTATGTCATTACACATGGCCTATTCTAGGCCTTATAATCTCCTACCAGGCCTGCTGGGTTTAGGTGGGGGCCATCCCTACGACAGGAGCCTCTCATGGTAAAGGGCTTCATAAGGCCGAAGCCATGTTGCCGAGTCCTTTGGCCCCCTCCGTCCCCGCGGCCTGTGAACTTTTCCAAATTTCCGGAGCTGCGCTGTAGCCGAAGCAGACGTGCGCGCTGCTGCGACGCTCGGACTTCCGGGCGTCCACGTGGTGCAGCGTGCTTGGCGTGGTGTGGGCGTTGAGGCGTCGTGACCATTAATATGGCGGCGGACTTCCGGCAGTTGGACTTCTGCCGATTGGCCTTCCGCCGGTTGGTTCCCCTGCTGATTGGGGTATATATATGGCGCTGGTGAGGCGTTGCTCCTGCGTATATTGTGATAGAAGCTGTTCCCCTAAAATGGGCCCCTGCCGTGCATCAACATTCCTGGGTGACGCTGAGCGGCTTGGGGAATGTTGATGCACAGAAGGAGGTTTATTTTTCCTGGGAGCTTGATCAGCGCCGGTTATCGACAGCCAGCCGCGCTTCCTGACCCCGCACCGCGCTTCCGTAGGCGACAGCGAGGTCTGCCCTGTTTTTCTTAACAGGCCTACCTACAGTCGGTGTTCCTGAGGGAGCCCGCCGGCATTACCTTGTATGTTGATGCACTGTAGGTGGCCTGTTAAGGAAAACGAGGTAGATTTCGCAGGACAAGACCCCCGTCTTTGCTGCGCCTCGCCGAAGTGGACTCGCGCGCTCCGTCCCCTACCCATCGAACGGGTGGCAGCGAAGCTGGCGCCTAGCCGAAGTAGACGCGCGCGCTCCGTCCCCTACCCATCGAACGGGTGGCAGCGAAGCTGGCGCCTAGTCGAAGTAGACGCGCGCGCTCCGTCCCCTACCCATCGAACGGGTGGCGGCGAAGCTGGCGCCTAGTCGAAGTAGACGCGCGCGCTCCGTCTCCTACCCCTCGAACGGGTGGCCGCGAAGCTGGCACCTAGTCGAAGTAGACGCGCGCGCTCCGTCCCCTATCCATCGAACGGGTGACAGCGAAGCTGGCGCCTAGTCGAAGTGGACGCGCGCGCTCCGTCCCCTACCCATCGAACGGGAGGCAGCGAAGCTGGCGCCTAGTCGAAGTCGACGCGCGCGCTCCGTCCCCTACCCATCGAACGGGTGGCGGCGAAGCTGGCGCCTAGTCGAAGTAGACGCGCGCGCTCCGTCCCCTACCCCTCGAACGGGTGGCAGCGAAGCTGGCGCCTAGTCGAAGTAGACGCGTGCGCTCCGTCCCCTACCCATCGAACGGGTGGCAGCGAAGCTGGCGCCTAGTCGAAGTAGACGCGCGCGCTCCGTCCCCTACCCATCGAACGGGTGGCAGCGAGGCTGGCGCCTAGTCGAAGTAGACGCGCGCGCTCCGTCCCATACCCCTCGAATGGGTGGCAGCGACGCTGGCGCCTAGTCGAAGTAGACGCGCGCGCTCCGTCCCCTACCCCTCGAACGGGTGGCAGCGACGCCGACGCCGAGTCGAAGTAGACGCGCACGCTCCGTCCCCTACCCATCGAACGGGTGGCAGCGAAGCTGGCGCCTAGTCGAAGTAGACGCGCGCGCTCCGTCCCCTACCCATCGAACGGGTGGCAGCGAAGCTGGCGCCTAGTCGAAGTAGACGCGCGCGCTCCGTCCCCTACCCATCGAACGGGAGGCAGCGAAGCTGGTGCCTAGTCGAAGTAGACGCGCGTGCTCCGTCCCCTACCCATCGAACGGGTGGCAGCGAGGCTGGCGCCTAGTCGAAGTAGACGCGCGCGCTCCGTCCCCTACCCATCGAACGGGTGGCAGCGAAGCTGGCGCCTAGTCGAAGTAGACGCGCGCGCTCCGTCCCCTACCCCTCGAACGGGTGGCAGCGGAGCTGGCGCCTAGTCGAAGTAGACGCGCGCGCTCCGTCCCCTACCCATCGAATGGGTGGCAGCGGAGCTGGCGCCTAGTCGAAGTAGACGCGCGCGCTCCGTCCCCTACCCATCGAAGGGGTGGCAGCGGAGCTGGCGCCTAGTAGAAGTAGACGCGCGCGCTCCGTCCGCTACCCATCGAAGGGGTGGCAGCGCAGCTGGCGCCTAGTCGAAGTAGACGCGCGCGCTCCGTCCCCTTCCCATCGAAGGGGTGGCAGCGCAGCTGGCGCCTAGTCGAAGTAGACGCGCGCGCTCCGTCCCCTACCCATCGAACGGGTGGCAGCGAAGCTGGCGCCTAGTCGAAGTAGACGCGCGCGCTCTGTCGCCTACCCGTCGAACGGGTGGCAGCGAAGCTGGCGCCTAGTCGAAGTAGACGCGCGCGCTCCGTCCCCTACCCGTCGAACAGGTGGCAGCGGAGCTGGCGCCTAGTCGAAGTAGACGCGCGCGCTCCGTCCCCTACCCATCGAAGGGGTGGCAGCGCAGCTGGCGCCTAGTCGAAGTAGACGCGCGCGCTCCGTCCCCTACCCATCGAACGGGTGGCAGCGAAGCTGCCGCCTAGTCGAAGTAGACGCGCGCGCTCCGTCCCCTACCCATCGAACGGGTGGCTGCGAAGCTGGCGCCTAGTCGAAGTAGACGCGCGCGCTCCGTCCTGCGAACACCGCCGCGTGGGCGGTGACTTGGGGTCTTTGATGCGGCCTTGCGCTGTACAGGTTCCTGGAATCACGCCGGCCCCTGGTCTGCCAGGGTTAGGTTCCCGTACCGTGCGACCCGACGCGCCCAGGGCACGCGGCGGCCTATGACTGGTGGGCGGCGGGATGTGGACGGTTGCGTGTTTGCAGCCGCTCGCCTCTTCCCTAGGTAAGGGGGACACGGGGCGGGCAGTGAATGGCACGGCGCCGGAGCTGTTGTGATCCCCTGGCCGATTGGTGCGCCTCTAATAGCGGCTAGGTAACGCCGTGTTGTGACGGTCCTTGGCGCCTGTGGTCGTGACCTTCCAGCGTTGGGTGGGGCGTTGCGCTGGACGGGTGCTTGTACGACTGCGGTCGCGCCTCGTACACGGACCTTCGCGACCCTTCGCTTTCAATTACGGGAAATCGTGCGGGGCGGGCCTTTACACCGCTGCGGTTGCATCCAGCACGCGAACCGTTGCGACGCTTTGGTAGCGGCGGTATGGGCGAGGTGGCTTGATATAGCCCCCCCGTAACAGCGTCCCCGCACCTTTACGCCCTCTTTCCTGTCTGCTCCGCCTGCTACACCTTCGCGCTATCTTCACCGCTGCAGTCCTCGCCGTTGAGGGTGAAATACGCGCTCCACGAGCGCGACCCAGCGGCGACGGACCAGGAGCGGCTGGTGGCGGAGGAGGAAGGCACGTTCTCCGGTGAGCTAGGCCCCTCGCTCGTGACCGAGAAGACGATCCAAGGGCTCCTGCGCGCAGGGAAGTTGTCCGGGCGCCAGGACGTACGATTGCCCACCGCCGACGAGACGGAACCGCATCCCGAGAGGTCGGAGGCGGTCGTCTTCGTTGCCTTTTTCGACGCGGGGCTCCGGATCCCAGCGGCGGCTGTGGTGGGCGACGTGCTGCGGACCTTCGGGCTGGAGCTGGCGCAACTGACTCCGAACGCCATGGCCCGGCTCGCGGTGTACAGCTGGGCCTTACGCTCGGGGGCATGTTGGCCCAGCGCGTCGCTGTTCGCCCATCTCCACGAGGCACAATGCCAGCCGAAGGGCCGGAAGGACGGGACGCTGTCGAGCTTCGGTATCGTCACTTTTATTCTTCGCCCGTCGTGCAAGAAGTTCTTCCCCGCGAACTCAACTCGCGGGAAGTGGGAGTCTTACTGGATGAAGCGGTGGTTCTACCACCGTGTGGAGAGCGGGAGCGGCCTTGAGTGCACAGGCCGACCAATCGCGTTCAAGCCCTCGCCTGGCCGAACGCTCGATGATGAGGACAAGCGGAGGGTCAAGCGGCTCGTAGGCGTGGCCGCCCGCCTCAACATGTGCGACCTCGCCGAAGAGTACGTGATGTACGGCGTGGCACCGCTTGCCTACGACTGGCGTCTTGCCGCCGAGAGGCATCGAGACGACAATGTTTCGCCGTGGGTTTGCTCGCTGCCGGCGCCGCCCGGTCCTCGTAAGCCTCGATTGCGTCCCTCCTTTGTTAACGCGAAATGCGTTGTATGCTGATGCTATTCTCCTTGGCTTCAGGGATTTCCTTGGAGGAGGCGGAGCAAGCCGCGCGCGTATTCCTGGGGCCGTACACCGCCAGGGAGCACGAGTAGCGCGCGTCTGCTATCGCCAAGGCAGGGCTGGGGCGAATAAACCGCGTGTGCGAGGTCCTGGGCCTTGCCGTGCCGAACCGTGTCGCTCCAGACGATGGTGGAGCGAAGAAGAAGAAGGCCTCGTCTCGGAAGAGGGGCCGCAGCGGGGCGCCTGCCGCCCCTGCTGCTAGTGTTTTCGAGGGCGCGGCGGACGCGGAGTCGGACTCGGCGAGGTATGCCGACTCGGGCTTGGGTGGCGCAAGCGCCGAAGGCGAGGTGTCTTCGGCGAGCTTCCCGGACGGCGGGTTTGCCGCGGGCAGCCGGAGGGGGGAAGTTTCACCGCCTGCCGAAGTCGCCGAGGCGGACCCCGTGCGGACCGGCGATGCCGAGGTGGAGCCCTCGACCGCGACCGCTGTGGTGTCGGAGGCGCCCTCCGCGGGGGCGCACGTAGCCGTGCTGTCTTTACCAACAGCAGCGGAAACCGAGGTGCCCCTGCGACAACTGCCACCGTGGAACCTTCGCCCCCGGGCGCGGCAGCCGCGGGGTCTTCCTCAACCACGGCTGCGGGGGCGGTGCCGCTGCTGGCTGCCCCAGCCAAACGGCCGTGTGTGCGGCCGGAGCTCCACCCGACACCACGGGGATTCGTCGTGGCCATGGGCATTAGAAGCCTGTGGGACTCCAGCGCAAGCACCGGGGGCCCTGCGGCCTATGCGCCTTCTGCCCCTCTGGCCACGCCGCCCGCCGCGTAGGGACAGCCGTCGTCCTCCCCGAACGCGGAGGCCTCTGCTCGCGGCGGGACCATTCCTTCTGCTACCGAAGGTAGGGTGGCTTAGCTTACTCTGGTGTATGCTTTTATGCGTTGGGATGCTCACCCGCATCCCTGTTTACAGCGTTGCTCATTCCGGAGGGGGAGCACTCGGCGGAACACGGGGCCTCCGAGCACGTGAGCCCCGCGGACTTCGTGCCGCCTCCGGAGACGCTGAGGGCGTGGCGCGGGATTGTGAATGAGCGTGAACCCGCAAGTGCTGCAGGCCTACGGTGCGGGGCGCCTCGAGGACACTTTCGAGGTGTCTGGGGTGAGGGTAAGTACTCATGCGACCACGCCTGAGCTTATTTGAGCTTGCTAAGTCTTTTCCCTTCTTCAGACACTTGTGCTGGGGCAGGCCCTGCAGACGGCCTATGCTCGTAGCCAAAAGGCGCTCGAGGATAGGCTGCGGGCCGCCGAGGAGGAGCTGTGCGAAGCCTCTGGCGCCCGCTCTGCCCAGGACGCCCGCATCCGCCAGCTGGAAGCGGAATGTGCCGAAGCGAGGGCACACGCCGAGGGACTGGCTGCATCAGCGCAGGAGTCGGCCGCGGCAGCTGCTGAACGAAAGTTCGCGGCGGAGCGGGACGGGCTCCTGGAGCAGGTCGCCGCGCTAGAGAAGGAAAAAGGCGAGCTTGCCTTGACTCTAGCAGAGCGCAACCGGACGCTGGGCGACGCCTCGGTGGTTGCGTGGGACGCCATGCAAGCGCTGGAGAGCCATCTTCAAGGGCTGGTAGCTGAGGTGCCGGGCCGCGCCTTCGGCCCGGAGGAGCTGTCTCGGACGCTCCGCTGGGTCGGGGATGCCGCCAACGTCGTGCGCGACGCGGCGACGTCCTTCGGCACCCACTGCGCGTACACGTCGGCATGCTTGGTGTGCGCGCTCCTGCAGCACCACGGTTGTACGCACGTCACCGCGCTGGATGATCCCCAGCTGGAGATGCCTGGCGGGGCCGGAGTAATGTCCGGCGCCGTCCGCTCCGCTCGCCTTGCCCTCGGGCCCTTCTTCGACCGGATCTGGGGTTACGTCGGGCCGGATGCTGCACGGATTGAGCTCCAGAAGTCGCTCTACGGGACGGGGAGCCTCGGCCAATTTCTGGACGGGGTCCCTCGACGCGACGATGGCGGCGCTGGGCCCTCCGCAGGCGCCGGGAACCCGCAGGTCTGACGCCGTGGTGCCTAGGTGTAGGCGTGCGTTGTACTGTTCGTTGTCTTTGCGAATAAAGTACGCCCTTGCTGCATGCATTCTGACTTTCGCCTATATCCCGGGCAGCTTCCTCGCGGGGGCCGGCTTCTTGCGGCCGACCTTTCGACCCGGCGATGCCTTCGACGCTGGCGAAGGGCCGAAGAGTCGCTGGACTTTTGGGCGTGTTAAGGATGAACCCGCGGGATAGCGGCTTAGAGCGGCAGGGGTGTTGTCGGACCTTTGTACTTGTGATTTTTCCGGTATGCAGACTTCCTGGCATTTAGGATATGCGCTGTGTGTTGATGCCACCGTTGGCGAAGTAGCTGCGCCGGGGTTCCTTAGAACGGACAGCCCGTAGACTGGCGTGTGCGGAGGCAGACCTCCGCACTTTGCCTTGTTAGAGTCCGTAGACAGGCGTATGTGGAGGCGGACCTCGGCACTTTGCCTTCCTTTATAGTCCGGAGACTCGCGCGTGCGGAGGCAGACCTCGACGCTACGTCTTACTTTATAGTCCGGAGACTCGCACGTGCGGAGGCAGACCTCGACGCTACGTCTTACTTTATAGTCCGGAGACTCGCGCGTGCGGAGGCAGACCTCGACGCTACGTCTTATTTAGAGTCCGTGGACTAGCGCGTGCGGAGGCGGACCTCGACGCTACGTCTTACTTTATAGTCCGGAGACTCGCGCGTGCGGAGGCAGACCTCGACGCTACGTCTTATTTAAAGTCCGTGGACTGGTGCGTGCGGAAGCGGACTTCGACGCTACGTCTTCTTTATAGTCCGGAGACTCGCGCGTGCGGAGGCGGACCTCGACGCAACGTCTTATTTAAAGTCCGTGGACTGGTGCGTGCGGAAGCGGACTTCGACGCTACGTCTTCTTTATAGTCCGGAGACTCGCGCGTGCGGAGGCGGACCTCGACGCTACGTCTTATTTAAAGTCCGTGGACTGGTGCGTGCGGAAGCGGACTTCGATGCTACGTCTTATTTAAAGTCCGTAGACTGATGCGTGCGGAGGCGGACCTCGACGCTACGTCTTATTTAAAGTCCGTAGACTGGTGCGTGCGGAGGCGAACCTCGACGCTACGTCTTATTTAAAGTCCGTAGACTGGTGCGCGCGAGGGCGTCCCCCCGGTGCGTCTTTTGTTTATACTCAGGCCCGTCACCTTTGGCTACGGCGAGTGCACACGCGAACGTGCGACTTCGATTTATACTCAGTCCCGTACCCCTGGCTACGGCGAGTGCACACGCGAACGTGCGTCTTTGGTTTATACTCAGTCCCGTACCCCTGGCTACGGCGAGTGCACACGCGAACGTGCGTCTTTGGTTTATACTCAGTCCCGTACCCCTGGCTACGGCGAGTGCACACGCGAACGTGCGTCTTTGGTTTACACTCAGTCCCGTACCCCTGGCTACGGCGAGTGCACACGCGAACGTGCGTCTTTGGTTTATACTCAGTCCCGTACCCCTGGCTACGGCGAGTGCACACGCGAACGTGCGTCTTTGGTTTATACTCTGTCCCGTACCCCTGGCTACGGCGAGTGCACACGCGAACGTGCGTCTTTGGTTTATACTCAGTCCCGTACCCCTGGCTACGGCGAGTGCACACGCGAACGTGCGTCTTTGGTTTATACTCAGGCCCGTCACCTTTTGGCTACGGCGAGTGCACACGCGAACGTGCGACTTTGGTTTATACTGCGGGAACGTGCGCGTTGGCTAAGCTTGCGCGCGTCTTCACCGCGCACTTGCGCGTGATAAAGAAAGGTTAGCGACAAACGACGATCTTCATTACATCCCCGTTTGCGCGGGTGAGCAACTACAAAGGATAGATATACTAACCGTTTGCCCTTGGTGCGGCCGAAGCCTCTAGTCGCTAGATAGCTGCAGGGCCCGCCAAGGCACGTGTGAATGGCCCCGCGGACCTCCGCGCGGTGGCGCCAGCTCTAGGAGCGCCGTTGGGCTTCGCGACGCGGGCACCTGGTACCTGGCTCGATGCGTCGGGCCATATCCTGGTCGCCTCGGACGGTGATGATGGTCCGGGGACCCGGGATCTTCATGCATAGGTAGCCGTGATGCGGTACCGCGCCGAAGGAGTTGAGGATTGGGCGTCCCAATATGGCATTGTAGGGGTACGGAAGGTCGACCACGTCGAAAGTGGCGTCTTCGGCCCGCACATTGTCATCTCGGCCGAAGGAGACTTGAAGACCTATTTGGCCCAGCGCCCGCAGGGGCTGTTCGCCGAAGCCCTGCAGTGGGATGCCCAACGGCCCTAGGCGGATTCGAGGGATCCCCATCTGGTCGAAGGCCGCCGCAAACAATACATTCGCGGAGCTACCGCCGTCCACCAAGGCGCGCCCCACGTCGCATCCCGCGATAGTGACCCGGATGACCAGGGGGTCCTGATGAGGGAAATCCACACCCTGGGCGTCGTCGGGTGTGAATGTAACTTCGTGCTGCGCCCAATCCGGCGGTGCTTGCGCTGGGTATACCGCCACGTGATGTAGTCTTTGCGCATAGGCCTTCTGCTGCCGTGCCGAGGCGAATTCCAGCGCAGAGCCTCCGGATATGATGTTAATGACCCTGCGGTAGGTTGCATCCGGGGCCTGCAACGACAGGAGGCCCTCCCGAGGCTGCTGTACGTGAGCTTGGATCCGTAGGGTGCCTTCCTGGGGTTGCATCCCTTGCGTCTGTACCTGCATGGGGGCCTCGTATGGGAATTGGACGTGGGCCACCGCAGGCGGGCGCGCCTCCGGGTTCCTGTCCCTGGCGACGCTGTCGCGCAGCGCCGCAATGGAGGTGCAGGCGCGGGTATCATGATTGCCGTGGCCGTGGACTACGCACCACAGTCCCTGATGCTGGTCGTTGTAATCTCCACGACCCTTATCGTCGCGGCCCCTGCCACGGCCGCACCCCCGGCCACGGCGCCCCCGACCGCCTCGGCCCGCTGGAGCACCCTCGTCGGACCCGCCTTCGATGTCGAGGACGTACCGGTTTCGCCTCGACCTCTGCTGGCCGCGCTTGGGCTGATCGGGCGACTCCTTATGCGAGTTGTCCCTGCGGTCGGGCGCGTCCCTGGACGACTCCTGCTTACGCTTTCCCTTCGAAGAACCGCCCTTCGGCGGATCTTCGGCTTTTGCCGAGGCTCCGGCCTGGTTGGTGTCGGAGTCGTCACCTTGCCTTCGCCGCGCGTCTTCCTCCGCCCTGGCATATTCTTCCATCTTGTCGAAGAGCTTCGCCACCGTCTTGATTGGCTTTCGCGCGTTGTACTCGGCCATCGGGCCCGGACGAAGGCCCTGTATGGCTGCATTAACGATGGTGGTCTCGTTGACGTCTTTCACTTGACATCGAATCTTGGCGAAGCGTTTGAAGTAGTCCCGGAGCTTCTCCGAGGGTTTTTGCTTCACGGCAAAGAGTTGGTCCGCGTCGACTCGGTCGACGTAGTTTCCTTGGAAGTTGTTGTGAAGGCGGACGCGGAGCTGCTCCCACGCGTAGATGGAGCCCGGCTCTATGGTAAAAAACCAAGAGAGCGCCACTCCTTGTAGCGCGAGGGGGAGTCCCTTTGCCTTCGTGGTGTCGTCTCTGCCCGCGGCTTCGATCGCAGTTTCGTATACGCGCACGAACTCACGGGGGTCCGTGTCGCCTTTGTACGAGTCGGTGGCGCTAGGAAACTTGAAGTCTTCGGGCCATGCCGCCTGCTGCAGCCCCGCCGAAAGCGGGGACTCCGGATCCACGCGCCGCAGCGGCACGCGGCTAGACGTGGGGGCTTCGCGACTATCCGCCCTCTCCGGCGTGGGCTCGGACGCGATTACTGGCGCGGCCTGCTGACTCCGAGCCTCTTGCATATCTCTGACGGCTCCGCGAAGGTCCCCTAGCTCCCGCTGGAACGCGTTGAGGGCCGCCAGCAGGGCACTTTCCACCGCCTGTGCAGGCGGGGTCACCGGTACTCCCGACGGGCGGATCGGCGCGGGGACGACCGCGTCGCGAGGTCCCGAGCTGCCGGTCGCTCTGTCGTGGCCACCTCGAACCGCCCGGTCCGCGCCGCCGGCGAGGGTTGCAGTGGGGGCGGCGAGGTCGGCTGTCGTTGCGTCGGCGGGGTCGGTTGTCGCCGCACCCGCGTCGACATCTTCGACCGCGGGGTCCGTCCCCGCAACGCCGGTGGTGGGGCGGGTTGTCGCGGTGCCGGTGACGGGGTTGGTCGTCGCGGTGCCAGTGACGGGGTTGGTCGTCGCGGTGCCGGTGACGAGGTTGGTCGTCGCCGCGCGAACGTCGATGTCTTCGGCCACCGCGCCTGCGTCGCCACCCGCGCCCGCCGCTGCCGATGCCGAAGCCCTGGTACTCATACGACGCTCCGGCCCGGCCGCCTTCTTTCCCTTCGCCGCCGCTGAAGAAGCTTTTTTCGGTGCCATCCTTCTTCTTCGGTCTTCAGGCTTGTCCTTGTCCTCCCCACGAACGGCGCCAACTGTTGTGGCTACAGACCAAACAGAGAGAGAGATGGTAGTGGAGAGTGATAAAGATGAATGTAATGGCCTGGGTCCTCCCCATGGCTTACTCATATATATATATACACACATGAGGAGTGCTTTTATAGTTATACCCTTACATCTGGTTATCCCCTCTGGGGGCAGTTATGTCATTACACATGGCCTATTCTGGGCCTTATAATCTCCTACCAGGCCTGCTGGGTTTAGGTGGGGGCCATCCCTACGACAGGATCACTAGAGAGCAACTAGTCAAAAGATCCATAATTGCAAACTTAAAAGATATCAATTGCAAAAATTGATACCATTTGTGAAATTGAGTTCATGTTGACAAGTTAAGCTAGTATGGCAAAGATTTAATCATACATACACAAACATGATAAAGCTAGCTAAGTAGGTATAACATGGTAACGAGCAATATCAAGTCAAGATTATATTAGAAATGAGTAATAGTCGAAGCTCATAGAAGCAAAGAACTATTTACAATTGAAAAGATATGAGCTAAAAGCAAGAAAAAGTAAAACTCTTGCAAGAAGGAAAATCTCTTCACCATATAGTCTCTAGTCCAAGGAACACACATTGCTAAGGAGTGAAACTACCACACTAGCCACCCCACTACTAGAAGCTAGTGAAAGAAGAAGCAAGCTCAACCTAGATAGGGTAATTCATACTAAAGATCCTAGTGAAGAAGAGAAATGCTTAAGAAAGACACAAGACAGAAGGTGTGACTCTCAACACCTGAACTGATCTAAAAACCCTAACACTCTCAAATGCTATGTAATGCTAAATATGGAAGCAGGGAATTGACAAAACTCAAAAAAGAACCTGTGTCACACTACTTTATAGTGTGATGTAGTTGAAATAGTCGAAGTTGAGCCAAGTTGCATCTTGATAGCCATCATTGGATGCTGAATGAGAAAGAGGAAGACTCAAAAGCTCTAGAACCAAGGGGTCTGACCACTTCCCTGGTACCTAGCTACAATAATGCACACTTGGTCTCCCATTCCTCATGTAAAGCCTATATCACCTGACAAAAAATCATTTGTGCCTTGAAACTGGGTTAATGAAGATTGATATGCAAATCTACTTCCAAGACATATAACAAACAAGAATACTATAATTCAAGGTGAGAGGTAGGCATTAATAATTCAATACTCATATAAGCATAAGCAAACAATTTGAGTATGAACAAAAATGTACAAAGCATGGCAATAAGCGAAACATGAACACTACATGCTAGAGAGATAATCAAGCTCTATGTATATCTATAGTAGATATCAAGCACATGAGCAACAAAACACATAGTATGACAAACATATAATCAAGTGCAAAGAATGCAAGAAATTCTATGACAAAACTCATCTATCCATAATTAGCAATACCACTTATATTATCAACACCATGTAAGTATAAAACATGTCAAAAACAAAAATATGCTTAAATTATGCTAACAAGGATCAAGAGAAAGATATGCTAACATGGATGTCTAACAGATATATGGATACCTAGAGAAAAATATCATTAAAGTATGGTAGTGAATATATCAAGATAGCACAAGCTCATGATGAAAAACCAAACTCAAGCATACATGAAAATCATGATCAAAATTCTAGCCCCCGCACATATGAGCAAGCAAAAAGTATGATAAATGATGAAACTAGAATAACACATGTTAATGACAATATAAAAAACTCTCATGTATCCACAATTTATATATCACAATACCAAGTATGCGGAAAACATGACATGGAGCAAATCATATAAATACATGGTATAATGACATCAAGCAAACACATAAATACATGGAACACATGCAAAAGCATAATCCATAATGAATACGCAAGAAGTAAGTTCTCTTTGAAATGCAGCCTAAAAAGGAGAAAGCTCCAACTCCCTTTGCATCACATCGCTTAGCGATGTGTAGTAGTTAATGTGGTGGAAGCTGATTGAAGCTGCATCATGAAATCTATAGAAACCTCCACCATAAACTCAAGGGAGGTGAGAGACCCAAAGCATCCACACAGGCCACATGGTCTCCCCCTCACATCCACAACCTGTAACTCAAATACAGGAACAACCGGTGTCCTAGTACTGGGGTAAGTGATATACAAGTATGGATCTAGTACTAAGACGTATGACAACAAAAGTAGCATGACAAGTACAAATGACAAAAAACACATGAGAACACATCCCCTACACAAGCTCTATCTAGACCTCACCAAATCATCTAGGACAACAAAGCTTAGTGCAAACTAAATCTAGAAAAAGCATGTGGACTAACCAAAGTTCTCATGATATCTAGGCATAAATAAAATCTAAAGCTATCAAAGGTGTCATATAGACTATTTTTCATGCCAAGGTAGAAATAAATGAGCTCATGATATGTATGCATCTCAATGAATCACCAACCATATACACATAGAAATGACAAAGAAAAGTATTAAAGCATATGCTAGCATGGATATAAGTATAAGTATGTACATATGAACCAAAAATGATAAACAGGTATGAACAAATATAACATCATGATATAGAAGGCTATCCAAAATGTAATCAAGCTCAAAATGTCCACAATCAAACACACATCATATAGGCATACATCATGCCAAACAAAAATAATAGAAAGTACGCTAACATGTATAATAATGGTGAATGGATAAAAGAAGCAAGATGTAGGCAATAAAATAACATAGATACAACAAAGCACAAAATCATGATGATATTTGACTCCAAATACACACAATCAACAAGTAACTTATACTCATGAAGTCAAGTAAAAACTTCAGCATCCAATAAACTAATAATGCATATAACATAACACATGGATACCTAAGCAAAATACACATAAAGGTGTGGCAAGAAAGTAACATTAGTAGTACACGCCAGTATGATACAAGTGAGCATATGGATAAGCACAACATACCAATTATGATCAAACATGAATATAAGGGCATGAAATTATAGGATACCTCACAAAGTAGGTGGAAACGCCAAACATGAAAAACTTGGAGGCCATTAAAAGGAGCGGAGAATCATCAAATATTCCATTCATGTGATGAAGTAAAAGAACAGAACCCAATCAAGCACATATTCTCCATCCCACGTCCCAATACGTACACATGAGAAGAACAAAGTGGCCGAGTCTTGTATCCTAAAGGGTTAGTAAGTAAGTACTTAGGAAACCAAAACTTGGACACACCAACACTAGAAGTATGTGAGTTAGCATGATGCAATAGATAGTTTATGCAAGAAAATCCAATCTTAGAGGCACGCCGCAAGTGGACAACTCGATGAGAAAAACGAGTGTCATTTCTGGTAAAGCGACGAATGCCTTGCTTGAAAGCACCAAGATGAGAACCAACAGGAGTATCAAAAGAACTTACAACTCCTCCTTGCCTTGAGGGCGCACTTCGATGGGGGGAATGAGGTCCACCATTTGAGAAATGACGAAAATCATTTCTCAGGACAACACATGGACAAAAAGCAAAATCACGAAAACCAAGTCCACAACTCTGTCCAACACCACGAGAAAATGTGTCAAAGAAGCCATTAATAAAGCGAGCCTTCAAGCTAGGTTCTTGAGTGTTCATGCCATGAGAAAAGCTATGCACACTTGAAGACTTAGAAGTATGGGCTCGTCGCATGCTTTTAGCATACCGAAAGCAAAAGTCTACATGATGTCCATCCTTCCCACAAAATAAGCAGTAGTGCAAATGTTTACTAGGAGACCGATCCGAGAGGACAAAGCACCATTCTCGCTCAAACGAAAAATCCTTTGGGACAAGCATGAAGACCTCATGTCGGCACAATGTTCACACATGCCATAATATAGACGATGTATGTTCCTAAAAACTCGACGATGAACTCGACACTTGTGCTTGACACGGTAAAAGTAAAACCCAACAATGTGTCCATACTTTTTACAAAAAGTGCAATTATACTTCTATTTGATAGATGCATTATCATGTGAGGAAGAAGCACCCTTGTCTTTAGAAGTCCCTTGGACAACATCGAAAGAGTCACAAGAAGCATCACTAGTCAAGCTAGAACTATCTAAAGCAATGGCACAAGTGCCAAAATCAAGTGACTCAAGAGAAACATGATAAGAATCTAAATTTAATTGCAAAGAAACAAGATCAACTTTAAAAACATCAATCTCAGGTTAGCGCTCGTATCATCGCACGCTCTCTTCAAAGAATCAAACGCATCCTTCAAGACAATGCAAGATGTGCAAGAGATCGAAGATGCATTGATAATATGCATGGAATGCAAAGCATCAACATGATTTAACATGCTAGCACAATTCTTATAAGAGAGTAAATTATCATCAAGCAATTTCTTAGTTTCTAAACACATACTAGGAGGATTAGACTTAAGCCCATTAATTTCAGCCCTAGTGTACTTCTAACTTAGTACAATCAAGCTCATGATGTAAGGTTACACAAGAATCACAAGGCGTAAAAGCATTTGACCTATGCAATTTATTTTCAGATTTCAAGCATGCAAGAGAAATTCTTAATTTATCATTATCCACATGAAAGGACTCACATGGCAAAGAAAATTTTAACCTAGCAATTTCATCAAGCAAATTGTTCTTTTCTTTCACTAGATTTCTAATCTCTAATTTAAGAACAAGTAATTTTGAGATGAGTTTCTCTTTACTCACCATTCTTAACTTGAGTTGACGATAAACTTTGGAGAACTCCTCATGATCATCCTCCATGTTCACTCTGCCCAAGCCATCGGGTTCCTTCTCCTCCTTTGGCTCCAAAGCCTCCTCATCCTTGGCACAACACCAACAGGAGTGGCCCAAAACACCACATAACTTGCAAGTGTCACGATCTGCCCTTTTGTATTTTCTCATAATCCCATTAATGAATTCAAGGTCACCGGCCTCATCAAGGTCATCGACCAAAGAGTCACAAGACAATGAATCAAAAAAACTCAATAGATCTCATACTAGTTGCCATGCTCAAGATCAGTTAAGATCACATAAAGAGTAAACCTTACTTTGATACCTCTTGTTAGACCGGATGGCAACAGAGGGGTGAATGGTGCCAACTCGAATTTCCCCAAGTATTCAAAATTCTATTATCACATAACTACAAGTTGCAGAAAATAGAGTTTTTATCCAAAAATTCAAGATAAATGAATTAAGAATACAAAACCTTAAAGCAACCACTTCCCAGTAGTCTAACTGGCATAGAAATGGAGGTATGCTAGTCCTGGCGGTCTAACTGCTACTTCAATGGCAGTCTGACCGCTGCTACAGTAAAATCAAGTAAATTAATAGTGTTTTCAGCACAATTTCAAAAAC
This sequence comes from Dendrocalamus latiflorus, assembly GCA_017311315.1. Classification (NCBI taxonomy): domain Eukaryota; kingdom Viridiplantae; phylum Streptophyta; class Magnoliopsida; order Poales; family Poaceae; genus Dendrocalamus; species Dendrocalamus latiflorus. The sequence goes on along the minus strand of CM029614.1, from coordinate 10,737,377 downwards.
CAAAATGGAGAGAACTTTTGATCCGTAGATCCAATGATATGAAATTTTGCAGCGTTCTACTCTAGGATATCAAGAACCTATTCCAACAAATAATCATATAAATTATGATAAAAGTTGATACCTTTTTTAGTTTGTAGGAAGGTTGCACAAACGGTGAATACAACTTGCTCGTGGGTAGATGATGGCCAACCTTCTTAAACCCTAGCCCTTGTCTCTCCTCCCTTTATATAGCCTCACAACCTAAACCAAAACCTAATGAATCCACCCATTAGGCCAAACTAGGGATAACCCATTAACCCCACTTAACACTGGGTTTTACTCTCTTACGAACGCTTCTCAAAGTGGCTTACAACCAATAACCCATTAGTGAATTAACACTTGATCCACTTCTCATTTTCAGCACATACAAGACCTATACCATTTAGACCAACACCGTGGTTTCACATGCCGCCACTTTTCTAATATCGAGCAATTTACCAAAATGCCCCTCAACCACTTTCCATAAAGCTTCCCACTTTCTTTGCCACAAAGTATTGTCCATACTTTGCCATCTTCTACGTGGCCCTAATGACTTGCCGCCAAGTCTTTCACGTGTTCAGATTCCACTGAACCGTCCTCACTTGCAAACGACCCAAGTCACTTGGCACATCACATGCTTCTCCTTGTGTATGATGGCACTCGACTTTCTTAACCGGACAAGACCTCAGCTCCTCCCTGAGCCTTGTCTCAGTCCACCTTGCCATTGTCTATCACGTCCACTATCGATAGCTCCTGCTCCGATTCCTCGATGTCCCGGTTTGCATCCACTCCGCAAGCCTTGATCATCTTCGGCGTCTCTCTGACCGTTCTGGACCTCGGTGCTACCCTGTGCCTAGTTTCAGCCCTTCTACGTCTCATCATGACCTAGCTCTGAAGTCCTACAACCAACAACAACAAACAAACCGTCACATAGCATCGCACAATACATTGAGTCATCAATTCATCAATTGATACAATTAATCCATACAATGCACTATGCAAAATATATGCAACCAAAATACTGATTCTAAACCTATAATCAAACAATAAACCCATATGGACACAACTAACGACACCCATATCGCGCCCACACTCAGACAACTTAGCTCAAACAAACACGCGTTCAAACAACTTCTCGGCCGAAGCCATCCAAAAGGCGGTCTGACCACCCCTCCCACAGCCAGCTTGACCACTAGCCCTAGGCCAGTCAAACCACTGGCAACACAAAGCAACTGAAAAATTGCAAATTCTTAAAAATCAAACTCAAACTCCACAAACTCTCTTTACTAAAAGTTAGTTACTTATCACAACCATAGAGTGATCTCCATATGGTCACACAAATCATTAGCTGTAACTATAAACCATCAGTCGCAGCCGAAAAAACACACCTAAGCGCATGCTTACAGAACGTTTACATGCCGGGGTAAATGAAGATAAAACGGTGCAAGATATCATAAGATGGCCTTAGTGCGAGGCTTGAAACGATCGAGCTTATTAGCAGTGAAGTTGTAGCAAAACGAACGCAAATCGATCGTCAGATCAATTGCGCCGTCACAAGACCATTGCGGCGACGCCACGTTGGCCTAATTAGGAACAGCAATGGTGAGGGTATGAATGGAAAATACTAGGATGCAGCACATGCACAAGTTGGGCATAAACAGCATAGTGGGCCTCTGAGACTCGTGCTATCGGCCCAATGTTTTCTCCGTTTGGCAGAGCCAAGGAGCTGCTGGGTCGGATCATTGCAGATGGTTTATTTTTCTCAATCTTGAATTTAATAGCTTCTCCCATTATTTTATATTTATTAAGAAAGTTCTATAAATTAAGTTAGATTTATGATAGACATGAGAGTTTTACATGGGACACTGGGTATTATTTGACAAGTGAGAAAACTTGAGGGAATCAATTACTCAAAGTTGTACAGATCATTACTATATCTGATTAGTAATTGGATTTGAGATAAATATTAATAACTTCCTAATTATTGGAAAATTATTAATCAGAAATAAGGTAAGCTTTTAATTTAAATATCAGCATTTGTCGATAAATATTAGTGACTTAAAATTCAAAAGATTTATCTTAATTATTTAAGCATTATTTGAAAACAAAAAGGCCTCATGACTTTTGAGATATTCAAACAACATTTATTATTTTTTCATGGCTTAATTTTACACTAATTATTCTTATATTATAATTAGTTTACTAATTTTTGTTGGCATGCATTTATTTAAGATTTTAATCTTCAATAATCTCAACTTGCATAGACTTCTATTCTAACTTCAGAAATTCTAATTTCATAATTCAAAATTATTCTTATCATTTTTTTGTTTTATATAAAATATATTTTTTATCAAATTTCCATTGCAATTTTTCTTACCATTTGAATCCGAAATTGATAAAATGCTACTCATTAACTCTTATTGCATAGGGCAAAGCAGAGAAGGAAGCGGAGGGCTTTGGCTTCAGGCAAAGTAGGGGAGAGGCGACACCAAGGCAAGGTGAGCTCACCAGCGGTGGGCAGTGGCCAGAGCGGCTACGACAACTGATAAAATGGAACACTGGGGGCTAGGGCTAACCATAGGTGGCAGTGAGGTAGGGCGATCAGGCGCGAGGAAGGTGCTGGTCTGTGGCATTTGGAAAGAAGGGAGAAGGAAAAGAGTGAAGCATGGGCATGAGTGGGGTACGTGGAGCTCACCTAGGTTGTCGGAGGAGCTAGAAAGTGACCAATTCGAGTCGGCAACATGGGCCAGGGGTAACGTGGGTAGGCCGTTAGTGACGGCTCGTCGGAGGGGAAGGGATCCGAAGGTGGTGCCGTGCACGGCTTCGGGAGGGTATGGTGCTCAACCCTAGAGGAATCAGGCCGGCAATGATTGTCACAGCCTAGCTATTTATTTAAAAAATATTAGTGAAACAGTTTATTAATTTGATTAAAAATAAAAATAGTGTTATTTGGTTGCCTGAATTTTGAATTTTAATCTACCCTATTTTTCTGATTTTAAAAAGTCTTTTCTTCTGAAAAGTAAATTAAGTAAAAATAAAAATATTATTAGATAGAGGATAATTTGAATTTTTATAAAAATCCTAATTCAAATTAATTATTGGAAGCATTTGGCTTTTGTTTAGATTTTTTGGAATTTATGAATTAATTTCAAGGTTAAAAAGTATTTTATGTAAAATGAAAGACCAACATTAAGTTGAAAATATTTTTCCTAAGTCCATAGCACATTTAGGGATTTATGTGAATTTTTTTTATTTTCATACTTTATTTGCTATTTTTAAGCTGTTATTTAATTTTTAGGTATTTTCTAAAAATAAAAAAGATTTGAAAATCCTCCCTCACTCCCAGGCCAACACATGGATGGCCAGATCCTCCTCCTTTGTGCCACGTGTCGCAATCCCCTCCTCCCCGCTCGTCCGCCCTCTCCTCTCCTCTCCCATTTCACTGACTAACGGGGCCACCCATCATCTCCCTTCTCCCTCTTCTTCTACCTCTATTCGACCATCAGGACCACTCCCCAAGCTTTTAAAAGGTTCGGTTTCCTCATGACGGCCCGGGCATTTGATGCCATTAACAGCCTTAATCCACCCCACTAACACCCCGCCGCCTTCCGCTCCTTTCACTACTACAAAAAAGGGTCATCGCAGACGGTTCAGAACTGATATCATAGACGGTTTTCTGAACCGCCTGTATTTATGTGTCAGTGATAATCAAAGGTTATCACAGACGGTTTATGAGCCATCTGTGATAAAGACAACACAGACAGTTTGTAACTAGAACCATCTGTGATAAAGACAACACAGATGGTTTGTAACTAGACCCATCTGTGAAGAAAACTATTACAGACGACTCGAACCAAAAACCGTCTATGATACTCACACATCATAGACGATTCTAGTTACCAACCGTCTGTGATTAGCGAGTATCACAGACGGTTGGTATATAGAACCGTCTATGATAGTCCTTCATAGGCAGTTTATACCACAAAACCATCTGTGATAGTTCACTCTATACATAAATTTTTTTTCTGTTTTTTGGCTAACCTCAAGAAAACAAGCAAATATAGTGGCAAATTAACACAATAGCACATTCCTGTTCCATTAAGATTAGAATCCACCATTACAGTATAACAAGATAACGAACCCAACTCTTTAACACGACAAGAATATATAAGAAGCAGAGATCCTAGCAGACAGTAGAAGCTGGATGCATCGGATGGCAGCCAGATGTCACTGACAATGGAGAGATGGTGGTAGCGCCACCTTTGTGGCATGACGGTGAGACTACACAAGACAATCTTACGACACTTACGACAAGAGTGTGTTGTGCAGTCGACCGTGGTGTCACAACGAAGGCACACGCTAGCTCACGGCGGTAGTTGGCGAGGTCGAGGAACAAATTGGATGCATCGGATGGCGATCGGATATCACCGGCAATGGAGAGGCGGTGGTAGCGCCACCTTTGTGGCATGACGGTGAGACTGCGTAAGGCATTCTTACGATACTTATGACAAGAGTGTGTTATGCAGTCGACCGTGGTGTCACAATGGAGGCGCTAGCTCACGGTGGTGGTACGTAGTCAGCGTTGTCGAGGGGGATGTAGGAAGCTATATAGCGGATGGACTCACCCGTGACTGCCGGTGGAAAGGTAGATGGGGGTAATTAATAAGGGCTGAGCGGTGGGAGGAACCGATGTCTGCCATTCGATGTGGAGAGAATGGACGGGTGAGATCGAAATCCTGGGTGACACGCCACGGATCGGTGACATGTCATTATCAGAGACGGTTTGTTATACGAACCATCTGTGATAATGCATACCAGAGACAGTTTGTTATACGAACCATCTGGGATAACTCAGATATCAAAGATGGTTTGTTATACGAACCGTCTGTGATAACTCACATATCAGAGACAATTTGTTATACGAACCGTCTGTGATAAGGTATACGAAACGTCCATGATATTAATATCAGAGATGGTTTGGTATATGAACTGTCTATGATAACACTTAAATATGCGCGCCCTAATCCAGCTCTTCTAAACTGTCCTCTCATCTTCTTCACTAGATTTCTCAATAATGGCATCTAATATTCTTTTGATCTCCTTTCTCTCATCTATCCACTATGAGTTGTTCGGCCGCAGCCTTACACAGGCGGCCAACAATTCATGTCTGGAGCAGCTCCTCCACCTCACCCTACTCTCCTTCCTCAATTCGCTTCCATCTGTCAGTTGGACCTCATCATCCGCCGTCGACAGAGGTGTCTCGTTGTTGCTCAGCAAAGGGAAACCGCCCTTAGCCTCGTTCTTCTTTGCAATGTGCACAAAGCGGAAGAATCTCTTGCGGCAGTGAAGAGACACATGGATAACATTGCCGATCAAGCAGAAGCGGGTGATTCTGAGGAAGCTTATCATGACATCCTCTATGAGATTATGGACCATGCTAATGATTTGCCCAGGCTGGAGGAGGAAGTGCACAGGGCAAGAGCAAACTTCACGGCATTCGAGAACTCAGTGGCTGATGCTCCAACTCCAAAAGTCGAAGAAGAAGCATATGAAGCCCAGAAGACTAAGATCTAGGAATATCATTTTTTGGGACTTTTGTAATAAATTTTCCTTGAATTTGTCTCTCATCTCAGTATCTTCTGTAGTTCATATGACAAACATCAAAACACAGACGGTTGTAAATAAAAATCGTCTGTGATAGTTTCATAGACGGTTCTAGTTAAAAACCATCTATGATAATTCGTATATCACGGACGGCTTTTAAACCTAATCATATGCGATAGTTTCATAGACGGTTCTAGTTAAAAACTGTCTGTGATACTTCGTATATCACAGATGGCTTTTAAACCTAACTGTCTGTAATAGTTTTAGAGACGGTTTTAGCCATGAGTCATCTGTAATAATCAATGCACAGACGGCTTCACATGAACCGTCTATGATAAGACGTCCAGTATAGCTTGCTTTTTAGTAGTGTTTAAACCTCACGTCTCCCTCCTTTAAACACCACCACCCCGCCTTAACTCTGGCGAGGCACCTTGTTCTTTCCTCTCCCTCTCTGAGCCCTATAAAACCACCCCGAGCAGTCCCACTCCTCACTCCATCTTTTCCCATGCCCAATTACTTTGTCTCCTCCTCGCTTGCACAGTGACAAGCTCCTTTGACGAGTAATTGCCGACAAAGGAACCCCTTCTGAGCTTTGAAGCTGACACCAACACCTTCTCTGCCTTAGCCCCGACCTCGCCTACCACTCCGCTGAACTTCCCCACCACCGGAACGCTACCTCGATCAATGACCGAGCTGCGCCACCGCCCTTCCTCATCGTTGACCACATTCTATTCCACTCTGGTAAAAACTCTTTGTGCCATTCCATTCCCCGCATCCCTCTATCTGTCTCATGCGCCCCTCGCCGACCACCGCTACCCTGGAATCGTTGGCAACCATTGGTTTGTGCATGCCACCATGAGCCGGCGAAGCCACGTTAGCACGAGCTGATGTAGAGGCCAACGTGGCAGCCGATTTGGTGCCATGTGCACGCCATCTTAGCACCAAGACACCCCACCACCTTCCTCGCCACCACGTCAGGTGTGGGCTGGTCCACGAACCCAGTCCACCACCCCTAGGCCCACATGTCGGTCTCAGGCGCCAAAATATTTAAAATCTGGCTGACATCAGCATTGCATCATAAAACCATTTTCCTTGAGGAAACTAATTTGGTTGAAAACAAAAATTCAATGCTGACATCATAATCTTGAATTTTTAATATAAAAATAATTTCAAAAAAATCTGATTTATCCTTTCTCTCTTTTTCTTGGAATTTAAACTTCGAAAAGTCCATCCTTCTTCATCCTAGCTACGATTGATCTTGTTCAAATTTATAAATTCATCTAAAATCAAAACCTATCCAAATCTTCAATATTTTCAAATTTTTGGAGTTTATTTGAGTTTAGTGGGTTATTTTCACATGTAGACAGTGACGATTCCGAGGAATTCTTCGACGATAATTCTCACCAATCTGCGGAGCAAGGCAAGTTACACACCTTTATCATGTTAATCCTAGTTTGCAAATGAAATTATGATTTTAAAATTATATTCTTGACTTTGATGAGTTAAGAAAGTCTATGGAATATTTGACAAAGCAAAATATAAAACCTGGTTTAGACTTAGGCAATGGTATGATGGTGGTGCTTGCTGGTTCACATTGATGTTCGGTGACACAATGCGGATACCTAGCACAAGGAGTATGTGGAAAGTGCCTAAGTCAATTAAGGACTGGTCTGTGAGCTACTATTACAAAGCCCTATCGTACTACCACAAGGCTAGTATGAGATAGTCCTGACTGTCTAATTTACGAGTCCAAACCTGAGTCTTGCTATAGTTTGAATGTGAGCGTGGCGTAGGCCGCGAGAAGTCTCACATGGCACAAAGGGGCCCCCAGTTTGTAAATTCATGTTGTGGTGAAACCTTAGCAGAGGAAAAGCTAGGTTGACAACTTTGCATTGTAAAGGCCTTGTTATGATTTTCTCAGTCGCACGCCTATGGAAGCATGTAGTGGCCGACATTATTATATAATCATATCTTGTGGGTAAAGTTGTACCATCTCTGCAGAGTGTATAAACTATCCTGGATAGTCGTATCCATGGTCATGGGTATGTTGAGTAAAGTTTTTCATGGATTAGACTTTGTTTTTCAAAATGGTTTATAAAATGTTTATGGATGGATGGAATCCATATGAGATTTTTTTTGGAATAAATGGTCCGGGTGGGATACCATATGATATTCGACTTTGATGAGGATCAAGACGTGTAGGACGCATCTTACTGTCATTAGCCTATGGACAAGCTTGTTGGGCTACTTCTGCTTTGGTGTTATCTTCCACTGCTTATATTTAAATTTGGCCTATGGGCTGTGGATGTAAACCTAGGCCGTAAGGCCATACTTGTTTACTTAGTAAAGTTTGTAATTATACTTGATATGTATTTCTGTTACCACTATGCGCACTAGCTGATCCTAGACTAACACAATTAACACAGAGGATCCGGAGGTTGTTGCTTCGAGGTTCAATAATGACCATGGGCACAATGGTGGTGGCGTGGCCAGTTCTAGCCAGAATCAAGGAAGAATGAGGTCTAACTAGCACCGGTGAGGTAGCCACCCAATTGACCAAGGGGATTAGCAATTGAGGTGGGAGAATGCAAAATGATGTGAATGCTTTGGGGAGATGGTTGCTAGAGTGGCCAAAACGGCGGGGAGGACACAGCGGCTGGCACTTGGGCACGGGTGGCGTGGAAGCTTGATCCAACTTCAGGGAAGGGGAAGGAAATTGGGATAGCAAGGCGAATCCAAGGCTTAAATAGCCGGGGGTATTGCGTGGAATTGATACTCAACATGGGAGAGAGGTTGGGCGGCACACGTGGGCATGGCTGGCAGCACAAAACAAATGGTGCAGTGGCGTGGGCATGACACGCGTGTGCGTATTAGGGCGCGGCACTTTGGAAGCACATGGCGAGACAACAGGGGCCAACGCATGGTGCAGGTGGCTATCGAACATGCATGGCATAGGTGGGTCACTTGGGCGGTGCACGTGTGCACACGGCGTGATGAGAGCATCATGGCCGGGCCGGGGCCAACACATGTGGAGGACACACACAACGCAGCAGGCATGCAGGCGGTGCAACTGTGGTGCACCAGTGAAACATAGCTGACAAGATAGAGAGGGAAGAAAGGTAGAGAGAAGAAAAGGGTGGGGCCCAGTGGCAGAGGGAGAATAAAAGAGAATGAAGGAAGGAGTAGCTAGTAAGATTTTGAACTTTGACTTTGCTTTGAGTTCCAATTTTTTATATTTCAATTGTATTTGAATTCTTGGCTCAAAGATTTGGATGGTTTTAAATATTCACAAGGTTAGGACAGAGAGCACGAAAATGACCCGTCTCACCACATTCAAAGCAAACAATTGGGCTACCTCTCCTACACTCTTGCTTTGTGGTAGGCACGAGTGAATCTGCTAGTGATGAGGGCTAGATTATCTATGGGAAAGACTCTCAAGTTACTCATTGCTCATGGCTTGTAAAGCAGGCAATGAAATGCCAGAATAGGCATTCTCATAAGAAGAACCATTCTTGATAGAATCAGCCACTAGAGCTATTGTTTACGGGCCCTTGGACTTTTTGGCTATGACACCCATTTCATGGGTCTTAAGCCGAGAGTACAACTTATCGACAATCATAGTTGCCAAGTCCGCCTTGTCACTGATGGATGTGACTTTTACTTCCCAAACACTCATGTCAAGAGCACTCAGAGCATGGACCGCATTGTTGGCATCTAAGTAAGTGACTCCCATAGAACTCAGATAACTCAGGATATTGTGAAATCTACCAAAGAATGAATCGATACTCTCCAAGTTTCATCTCTAGCTTCTGATAGTCCTTCTTGAACTGGGTCTCATGCACTTCCTTGATTTCTGACATTCCCTCATGGTAATTAGAGAGTGTCATCCAGATTTCATGTGCAAATATAAGATGAGCCACTCTATTGAACTCAGTTTTTCTTAGGCCCTAGATCAAGAAGTTGTATGCTAAAATCAAGAAGTTGTGTGTCTTAGCATTTGCCTCAATATTAGCTGATAGAATAGCATCGAGGATCACATCATTAGTAGGCACAATAAAGGGGCTTCTCACTTTGTTCTAAATGGCTAGGCCTTGAACCTGGATGTACATTGTCATCCTTGTCTTCCAATAGGGATAGTCGACCCCATCAAAGACAGGAGGCTTGTTGTAATACCTCTTCAACACCATTGCTCAAAAGACTAGTTAGAATCTATGAGGAATAGCTAACCGGATTCTGATACTACTTGTAGGACCAGCATGGCGAGTCAGAGGGGGTGAATGACTCTTCAAAATCTTCCCCCAATTATTATCAACAACGTGCAGCGGAAACACAAACTCATAAGCTCACCACTAAGAGCCCAAGAACACAAAGCACCTAAGACTTCTATCTCTGAATGATATTAACGCATGCTAAAGTCTGTTATGACTGCTCGACAGTTGGACCACACACGACACCAATCTTACCGCTCAACGGTTGGACCACTGGTCGGACCGCTCATCGGTTTGACTGCTTGCCAAGGGAATGTGCAGAACAACGATCCGAGAAAAGAGCCAACTCTCAAACCACTAATCTAATTTTAGTAAAACTTGGCACAAACCCTCTCTAGAATGTTAGAAACCTATTTCAATCATAGATCATTAAGATTGATGCCAAAGTTTCAACCTTTATTCAAACAAGGAAGGTTGAACCAAAACTGAGTAAAAGAGATAAACCTTAATCTACTCTTGCTCATGGGTCCAAATGGTTTAGATGACCTTAGATGGATTTTCATATATCATAGCAAGCTAGATCACAACATGAACTGAACCCGATAGCCCACAGGAGCAAGACATTAAAATCACCTCCCTCTTGATGAAAACCAAGCAAACTCAAGAACTCTCCCTAGAAGGTGTCTAGATGGATAGAATCTGATCTCCAAGAGATATCTTCACCTCTTGCATGTCCTTGGCACTAGGAAAGATCAAGAAGAGGGAAATCCAAATAAGAAACCAAGCAAATCAAAAGCACAAAAGAAGGATCCATGGCACAACTCACTTGGGCAAACTTTGAATAATCATTTCACTTGAAAAGAAATAATTTACAGCCACTCCCTCAGGATGGTAGAGCTTTGAGCCTAGAGCACACATATAAAAGAGTCCAACATAAGAAAACTTTAATCCCTCTCTCAAGAATGCTATCCTCTCTTCACACACAAAGCTTATATAGTGGAGGCTTCCACCTCACACCAAACTCTAAACAATCAGCCACTCTTAGTGGATATAACCACTTACAATTTTGGAAAAATTGGTAACCCATACACAAACGAGTTTTACATTCACTTGCATACTTTTTAAAGCATGACTTCCATAACTCCAAAAGCCCAATAAAATACTCCATCCTAAAGGACATGATCTATACCACTTAAGCCAACACTGTAGTTTTGCAAACTACTACTCTACCTAGTATTGGACAACTTTCTCAATTGCCACCCACCGATTTCGAAAAAATGATGCGATGCCTAATGCCTCATCACTAAAATCGTATGCCTGTTCTGAGATCATTACCACTTGAAACGCCCGAGTCCTATAGCACACCACATGCATACATGGCCTCCTCACAATCCTTGTCTTTCTCCCGTGCTTCTCCGCTTGAGATGATGCTCTACCTGAACTTACGTGACACGCCACATCCAACAAGCCTTAATCTTGCCACTGGCTGCAAAAATCATCAAACACCTTGCATATCAAAGAACAAGCAATCGATATGAGCACAAATGACATGCACTTGACTCTCATTAGCAACACATACATGGACACATGTCATGACTAATACATGCATGGACTCCCCATGGCTAACGCTTGTATGGACTTCCGCCATGACTAATATAACCCAGGAACAACTCAAACTCTCTCACAAATAAGGCCGGTCTGACCGTGGCCACTAAGCCAGTCAAACCACCTAGAGCACACTGGTCAGACCACCATGATAAGGCTCTGCTCAATACTCCCCGATAGTACTGCAAGCATATGCCTAGTACTACCACTCGTCATAACTCGGCACGGACCTCTCTGAAAAATAGCTACCACCAACTATAAGATAGTACTATTGCTAAGGCCGGTACTACCACAAAACCACGGTCGGTACTACTGCGGCACCACTATCGGTCTAACCACCAACCAAAAGCTGGTTAGACCCCTCTTAGTCGGTATGACTATGGCCCCAATGCTGGTCATACTGCTAGCAATAGAAAGCAACATGTGAATATGCAAACACTCAAAATCAATCTCAAACTTTGATATTAAAGTATAAACAAAGTCAAATACTCATTATAAACATGGGATGATCTTCACGTGGTTTCACAGTGTGTGCGCTTATTTAAGCAAAGAGAGTATTGTGCGCCATGTAAAGGGTAGCGTTTAGATAATGATTTAGACATCGTGTGTGTTGGCTGCTGGCCATTAGGGTTGAATTCTTTGTGTTACCTATCAAGAATTTCCTATCTAAGATTTGTCTTTGCTTCGTAGATTAAGATCCATCATTCTTTGCATGTATGTAGAATCCTTTGGTTCAATCTTGTGGTTCTCTACCTCAAATTGGTTCGCTAGTTCTTCATTCTTCATTTGCATCTAAACAGCACACTGATGTTCTAAGATTGTAAACTTAGAATTGTTATCCTTATCGCTGTTCAACTACAGAAGATCAGGCAACCTACAGGATTTAATCTCATCTTGAGGTTCGATCCACATCATAAGGAGAGAGATAGGAGGTTTGGACAGAGTGGTGAAGGGAAGCGTTAATGGTGGATGGCGGTGGATCTATTGGAGAGGTGGCAAGGGGACGACGGCGAGATGGTTAGTGGTGAAGGGTGGTGGCACTAGCAAGGTCTGATGGTGGTGGCTTGCAATGGGAGTAATGGAGCAGATGGTGGCAGTAGTTACGGTGGGAGCTGGCGGCGGTGAGTAGTTGTGGTGGCGCGCCGACAATCCAACCCGGCCTCGTCGGCAGACAGAGGTAGAGAAGAAGGGAGGTGAGGAGGAAAGATGGGGCCACCAGATGAAGAGCACGAGGCAATGGCAGCTAGGGTTCTTTTTGTCGGTGGGGAAATTTTGAAGTTTTCATTGTTGTCCTCACATTTTAGGAAAATTGTAAACAAGACCATACGCCATTGAATCTCTTTTGTTGTGCCCCTAAACACTCCGTTTTCTTCATGGACCAGTCCTATGCATATGACTAAACATGTACATTTGCACGGAGAGGTTTAGTAATGCCAAATTGCAGTTCATGTGCCAAACACGCAAGAGAATTAATAAAAATATAAAACTGTCCTTGTTGTGCAACTATGTGAAAATGATGAAATGTTGTAATGATATGCAAGAAATGTGGGATAAATGACATGAAAATATATGCAAATATGACAAATTTCAAAGACAACAACAATGTAGGTTGAGTGTAGTGTAGGTCATTGTGGTGGTGGCGGAGGCGCGACTTAGGCTGTGGCAAAGTTCGGTCGAGCAAGGTGGTGGAGCTGAGGAAACAACGTTAGAGGGAGGACACGGGTCACGATAGAGCTTTGCCCGATGCACCGTGGAGTTAAGGACTTTATGTAGGCCAAGCATTCAGCAGATGCATGACACAGCTAGGCGAAGCTCGGTCGGGCATCTCGCGATGTCGAGGTGTAGCGCAAGTAGAGCTCGAAGATCATGGATTGATGTGATGGGTAATATGTTTTTTTGTTTTTGTTCATACCAACACAAATGTATTAAACTATTTGTTGCGAAGTGGGAGTTTCCATCATAATACACAGTGCATTGGGCGACTTGATGTGTAGTCGCCCACCCATTGGGCGGCTGCACTCAGTCCCCTGTGAATTTTGTAAATTTTGTCAATTTTGTAGTTTTTAACTAGAAAATAATCTGCTGGAGTTATAAAAAAAGTTTATGTTCACTGTATGTTGTAGGTGCGTAACAAATTTTGGAAAAAAATTTTAGGAACGATTAACCGTAGAACGATCGGTACATATGATGGTAAGTGATATTTTGATGTTACTGAGAATTCATGTACGGAGAAAACTGGTATGTTAATATTGTTAGATGACTTGCTATGTGAATCATTGAATGTGAAAAGATGAGATAATAAGCTTGTCTGAATTTAAATAAACTTTATAATACAGTTAGGAGTAACATGCCGCGTACTTTTTGATTACATGCATAACATATAGCATCATGTGCGACTAACACACCCAATTGCTCGTGCGACCTACTGTGTGGACCGGGGCCATTTTCCCTTCCTTGCCAGCTCGGCGTTGAACTCCTTGACGGCCTCTTTTGCCTTCGTTGCCATTTCGCTCTTTCTCTCGCGCTCCCTCTCGCGAACCTCCCGCTCCCTACGCATGCACGCTTTGAGATGAGCTTTCGTCTCGTGTTGTATACGCAGGGTTTGCTCGTTCTTGCGGTGCTCCTCCTCCCGCATCTCCGATGAACTTGCGACATTTCACTCCTCGAAGTCGAGGTCCCAGTGGTCCTCAGGGTGGATCTCAAAATCGATCCATTTGTGGTAGCCACATAGGGGTTCCGGGGACTGTAAATACAGGGGAGAGGTTGTTAGTGTATTATGTGATGGAGAAAAGGTAGGGAAAAATGGTGCACCTGGTCCTAACCAGCTGCCGATAGGTTGCAGTGTCTAGACGGCGGTCGGGGTAGTCACTGGAGTAGTTTGCGCAATCCCAGTAACTCATACCTAGGCTGATGCGGTGCTTAGACTTAAAGAACTTGCACGTGTCCCCGCACCAACAAAGGGGGGGTGTGTCCCCCTCGAGTGGGAGTTGCGGCGAACGCTCGGTAGGAATGTTCAGGATGTGGTTGTTGCTACGGGGCCCGTCATTGCGAGGAGCTGACCTCGTGGCACGCTGGGCTTGTTCTACCCATGCCGCAGCAGCCCTTATTTTATCATCGCAGGCCGCAATTGACCATGCTAGGTCGCGGGTCTTCTCCCATTTCTTCATCATCTTGTCCCATTGCTTCTTCTGCCTTTTGTCCATCCCGGTGTGGTGAAGGAAGCGTGGTGTAGTGTGGGGTTTGGTTGCGTAGTATTCTCTGAGAAATCCCGTTGACCACATTTTATAGTGTGCAAAGCTGGTAAAACTGGGCCGTGAGGTCTTGTCGCTGCGGAAAGCTGGCACGTGCGGTCATGTCACTACGCAAAGCTGGCGTGTTCGGTCTTGTCACAGCATAAAGCTAGGTCATGCTGTCATGTCACTATGAAAAGCTATGTCGTCATGTCATGTCACTGAGAAAAACCGGTACGTTCAGTCTTCTCACTGTGGAAAGCTAGGCCATGCTGTCATGTTACTGTGAAAAACTATGTCATCATGTCATGTCACGTCACTGAGGAAAGCTGGCACGTTCGGTCTTCTCACTACGCAAAGCTAGGCTGTGCTATCATGTCACTGCGAAAAGCTGCGTCGTCATGTCATGTCACTGAGGAAAGCTGGCATGTTCGGTCTTCTCACTGTGCAAAGCTGGGTTGTGCTGTCTTGTCACTGCAAAAAGCTGCGTCGTCATGTCATGTCACTGAGGAAAGCTGGCCCGTGCGGTCATGTCACTGCAGAAAGTTGGCTCGTGCAGTCATGTTGCTGCGGAAAGCTGGTCCTCTCACTGCACAAAGCTGGCACGCCCGGTCTTCTCACTGCACAAAGCTGGGTTGTCATGTCATGTCACCGAGCAAATATGGCTCGAAGTTACGCTATATAATGAATGGACGGGGTGATGCTGGTTGGAAGAACTATCTTCTCTATCGTAGAGTAAGCCACCATGACGGACGCCGAGGGACCACTCGAACATGGGTCACCAAAGGAGGACCTTCCGCTCGAAAGGAAGGAGGACTTTGGGCATATGTACCGCTTGTTGCCAAGTAGGTGCGCTCAGCCAGTGTAGCCGAAATGCAAACACATGCAGGACGCGGTGGTGCAGGTGGCAGAAGGCCATGCGATGGTGGTCGATGTTTTTTTCGGTGCCCATTCTCCGGGGGTACAAGTTCGCACTCGTCTATTTTGTTGTATTACTAATATAGATTTGATGTTAAGGTTTGTTTGTAGTAGGTGGATAAATGTGACTTCGTGCGATGGATCGATCCTCCCCACGAATGGTATATTTCAACATACGTGCATACATTGTGGGAGCGAATCTTTGATTTGGAAGCACGCATTGAGAGTTTTGAAGAGTAGAACGATGACCTCCGTCAGCAGGTGGAGCGTGAGAGGGGCAACAAGGAGGTCATCAACATAGGGAGTTCGTACAACCCTTCATGCTGCTGCGCAAACCCTAGTTGTATATGTACTTGCCACTACAACGATGGCCAGCAACGTTTGAGGCGGGCCCCTCAGCAAAACTCCATACTCCATGTGGGTGCCACGAGGCTCGTTTCACATATAGGCAACGATGTGTACGGTTGTACAGGTGTACTCAGCACTCTTGTTCAAAATAATTTTCAATGTTGTTAAGCATGTAATTGAATGGTTCATGCATTGCTGCGGTTGCCATCAGTGCAGTTCACTATTCGTTTGTTGTGCACGTCAAAAAGGTAAGGAGAAGTAGAAGTAAGCTCGGCACCGTACAAGTAAAAATTAACTACGTAAATAACAAACGTAAGCAGTACATGAACATATAGGGTCTGTTTGGTTGCCTGCATGAGGGTGGCTCGCACCAACGCATGCAGGGAGATGGTGTTTGGTTGCCTGCATGGAGGAGAGAGCCTGCACGAGTGGATGCAAAAAATCAACTGGAGCCAGGCTGAGGAGAAACGTGGCTGAGGAGCTTCCCTCCTCAGCCTGGCCACACTCATGCAGCTGCATGAGCACATGCAGGCAACCAAACAGCCCCATAGTGTACAGTGAGCACTATCGTCCCCCAACAACATCCCCAGCACCCCCTCCATCGCCACCCTGTCCCCCTCCGTCTCCGCATCCACGTCCTCCTATACGGCCCCACTTGGCCGTCCTCCGCTGCAACGGGTGACGATGCCCAGACAAAGTAAGATGCTCATGAGACCGTTGCACCCACTGCTGAGCTAGTGGAGTGGGCTGCACTGCTGCCTGTGTGCCCTCCGGTGTACCGGTGAGGGCACTCCCAGAGAGAACCTCTAGTGGTGTGCCCCGAGGTGCAGAGTCGGACGCCGGCCAGGGCCAGTCCGAAAAGTACTGGTTCGGATCGTCCGCGCTTAGGGAGACGCCATATCCCGGCTCAGGGAAGAAAATACCTATAATAGTAATATCGTTAGTTCGTTGCATAAAGCACTGGGATAAAAGCGAGATCCGACAATGTGTACACTCAGTTGGCGCCATCGCGTCCAGAGGAGGGACGTACGATGCGGAGTACACCCCTGCGTGGGGAAGCTGGGGATGTGTGGAGGACACGTGAATAGCTGCTTTGGCAATGTACGATGCCGTCCCCAGGCAGAGCCCCCAGCCTGGTCCGGGTGAGGTGGTGTAGGACGTGCCCATGTACTACCTCCAGAGTAGTGCCACGCCAATCGGGGCAGCACCGGTGGACGAACCGTCTGTGCGATGGGCGTGGCTATGGAGACCGCTAGTGGCCACATGCAGGACAGCAGGCCTACGAAACGTCTACACCCGGCCTCCATCCAACACCAAATGCTCACGTTCTCCTCATGGGTCAGCTCCGCACTTGCGGCGAGCCTATCCAGCATAGTGACGGACTCTCTCCACAACGAAGTAACGACGTTAGCCTAAGGAAAAGACATGAAATGGTCAATCATCGAAATGACATTGCCATTAGGGAATCTTTAAAAATTACATATAATGTACCGCGAGGTGAGCGTCCCGCGTGAGGTGCGCGGGGTACGTGTCTGTGGGAGCGGCGATGTGTGTGGTGGGTGGGTCAACAATATGTACGAGCCTCGTACGTGTCCGCACCTGGTACCAGCGCAGGTACTCCGCGTAGTCCCTGCTGTCATAGAGGTGGTCCTCCTCCACACAATCGTCGAGCACACCCTCCCATTATGTAGTCCACCCCTGCATCTTCGTCGTCCAGTCCGTGCCGCGTTTAACTCCCTTTCTGGAGTGCCTACTTATAGGACCATTACGTAAGTACTCACAAATAGAGTAGTAAGCATGTACAGATTTATGAGAAGCAGTCACTCACGCGTGCACACTCTGCGGCAGCGGTGGTCCGATTGGTACAGGAAGCGCCTAACGTAGACCAAATTGCCGCATCACTCGCTGGGGCGCGTAGTCCTCTACGAAGATATCGTACACGAGCTTCCAGCGCGTCAACCAGAAAGCCCAGTCACGCCAGCATAGTGTGGATAGCCCGTCAGGAGCACGGTCCTGCTGTGCCGTAGGTGAGTATGGCTCCCAGCGCACGTCGTCGGCTGTGAGGTGGTCGAACTGCTCCACAAAGGGCATATACACCCGCATGACCTGCACATGCGCAAATTGTACCTGCAAGGAAGAACAGTTGTTACGTACAACCATCATTAATAAGAAGTAAATAGTTGATTGCGTTAATACTTACCCGTCGACGACACCAAATAGAACCCATCGTCGGCCGGTCGATGTCTCCCCCGAGGTACATTTCTGCCCCGTACGGACTCATGTCCTCTAGCAAAGGTCGTCCGAGGCTGAAGCGCTTGAACGACCACAGCTATAGTAGCAGTAAACAACCCACGAGGACTGAGTTCACCTTGGTCCTCAAGCACGCGACACACCGCCCACGGTAGGTCGCGGCAAGTGCGACTGATCCCCAGCTTACCTGGGGGCCTCGTCGTCTGCGATTGCCCTAGCATGAGCGATGAGGCGCGCGTCGACGGTGTTGTCATGGCTGGTGGTGAAGAGCACACAACCAAACAGCCACAACAAGTACGCCTCTAAGTGGACGCGAGACCTGGTAATCGTCCACCTTTGGATCCATTCACTCCACCTGAATGCAAACAAGATGTTATTAGTACATAATAGTGCAAATAAGAGCTTTGACGACACGATCGATTGTAACGAGCACGTACCCGGAACTGTGCGAGCCACCTCAACGACGGTCTATGTGTCTGACTCACCGAGAAGATGTAATAGTCATCCGTGGCACCCGGTGGAAAGACCCCCTCGAATCTGCTGAGCAGGTCAGCGCGCCACTTGGTCGGGGCCTCCAGTAGGAAGGCAGCGGCTCCCGCGATCGAAAGGCCAAGCAGCAGGGACACATCCTGCAGGGTAGGCATCATCTCCCCGAATGGGAGGTGGAAAGTGTGCATCTCGGGCCCCAATGGTCCACCAAAGCCGTCAGTAGGGAACGGTTGAACGGAAAGTGTCGTAATCGCTTCATGATGTCGTCCCCGCCTGCGGCCACGGCGAGTCCATCCTCGGCCGTGGCCTGCACCATTCGGGCAAGAGGGAGTAGCTCGGCATCCCGCAGCCTGCAAACAAAGTGAAGGTTAGCACAGAATATTCTTACGGCAATAGTAAAACGCTGGTGGAGTGCAAACCTGACTGTCCAACGGGGATCGAATCTCCAGGCCACACGAGGTGTGCGTGTCCAGACCACTCCCAGCTCAGTTGGCTCGTTCACGGTCCCCGTAGGTGGCACACGACGAGAAGCACGATGCAGGCGGTCCACATGCTCATCCAACAGGGGGTACCGCCAGTCCGAGTCACGACCATCACAAGCCATACCTGCAAAAAGAGTTCAAGTTAGCACTTACAAGGAACTAAAAAACATTGCATGTAAACTAATAGTAAATAGAACTTGTAAGTAAATAAACAAAGCAATAGAACGCTACCAGCAAAACACCAACTACATTACAGAAAAGGGGATGTAACATAACAGTTGTACAAATGATACATGAAATATACGATACATTTAGTACGACATTCCGCACGTCATAAGTGCGTACTAAACAAACACAGTTTACAATGTAAATTTATTTCTAGTCTCCAACAACTAGTAGTACACGCCATGCCGCTCTGCCTACTGATCAACACATGCATTGCATCGTCTAGCTGTGTGCCCCTCCTAACTACATCGCCCGCAACATGCACCAGATGCTCTGGCTTGCGATTCGTCCATATCATTTCTAATATGCTGGCTCTATCGCTGATCCTTCCCACCCTTTAGCATGTTAACATCAAGCATACCCAAGGCATAAGTTTCCGACAATTTCCAAGGTGGCGAAGTTTCCGACAACCCTGAACCCCTGGAGCTCCCCACAACAAGCATGCAGTACCCTCTCCTTAAATAAGTACTCTGACATGAAGTTCGAAGGATCCATACCCACGGTCCCGCATGCAGCGAGGACATGAGAGTATGGCTTGTGTAACAGCTTCAGCTTGTTGCACGTGCAGCTAGGTTCGTTTGCATGATCTCCAAGGCATACCTTGTGGGTAACAAGGGAACGAGCCATCCTAAATCTGGCTCTATCACAGAGTACCACGTCGAAACGATGCTCCCTGTTGCCCATGACCTGCACTGTGTGCAATTGACCCTTCTGTGCCTTCGTCTCCATGTATGCCGTAATTTTTGACAAATACAGGGCTCGGGGATCGGCCACATGAAGCGCGGCATTCGCGTGCCTCTCCCTGAAGTAGCTGATTGTGCTGTGAAGAACACCTTCCACGATGGCGACAAGGAGCTGAGAACGGAGGCCCCTGAGAACCCAATTGTACACCTCGGCAAGGTTAGTCATCATTATGCCGTACCTTACGCCATATGTGTCGTGCAACAGCGACCACTTCTTCAATGGTTCTCCCTCGATCTACTGTGAGAAGCACTTGGTGTTTCGTGAGCTCCTCCTTCTTGGACCAGCTGGGTTAGGCTCATCGAGTGTTGGCAAGTATTGCGGTTGTGCTGCCCTAGGAATGACCGGCCCCTTGCTCTTCTCGTTGACGTGCTTCCTGCTGTGCTCATCCAACAATGCCCACAAAGCATCAAATTTTCTTTGCTAGTTCTACATCGCCAGCATCTTGAATAGCTTTATCAACGATTGTTTCGGAAACTGCTTGAAAATGTTCGCTCCTAGGTGACGAATGCACCAGCTGTTCCTCATGTCCGGCCAAGAAAAGGTCTCCTCGGGATCTTCCTGAAGTTTTTCTTATAGCCTTTACAATTCCGACGTGGTGATCATGGATTACGCACACACCGGGACGAGTACCGACAACTCCAACCCTGACATGTCTGAGAAACCACAACCAGCTTTCATAATTCTCACTTTCCACGAATGTGATGGCCAGCGACAATATTTGGTTGTTGTCGTTAACGCCTATGGCCGTCAGGATCTGCCCCTTGTATTTGCCTGTCAAAAAGGTCCCGTCGACTGATATCACTAGCAGCATGTGCCTGAATGCCTCGATGCAAGCACAAAATACTAACAAGGCCCTCTGCAACACCGCATATCCTAGTGGACTTGTGGACAACTTGTCTTGCACAGCGATATACGTGCCCGAATTCCTATCCTGCAACACCTTAAGCATACGAGGAAGATTGTCGTACACTGCCTCGAAAGACCCAAAATATTTTTCCAACGCCTTCTGCTTGGCACGCCACGCCTTCACGTAGCTAATCTTGTACTTGAATTTATTCTCGATAGCTACCACGATATGCGTGGTCTCCATGTTTTTCTTCTCCACTATCTCTTCATACATCAAATTGGCTATAAATGCGGACATTAGGTTATGATGTCTCACCAAAACACTGTTGAGAATGTAAGAGTACGGCTCCACCTTCGACATAATCCAGTGAGTCTCATACTTGGGTCTACGTGCGTGCACCCTCCAAGAACAACCAGCCTGCTCGCACTTCACGGTGTACTGCTCCTGGCTTGATTTCACGACCCAAAAAGTCCGCTGCATTGAAAGGGCCCACAGTTTGATGGCATCCTGCAGCGCTACCTTGTCAGCAAACATAGAATACAACCGAACATCTGTCTCATGATACTCCCACGCTGATTCATACTCATCATGTGCGGAGACACCCTCAGCATTAAACCGGTTCCATTCCTGTGAGATAGGAACTTCATCCTCATCCAAACTGACTTATCATCGTCCTGTACAGCTTCCTCTTCAGCCCATGCCCTCTGGTCATCACAGTCCATCTGCTGCATGATGTACTCAATATGATCAATGGTGCCAACCACTATTAGAACAGCAACCTGCGACAAAAGAATTCGCCCAACTACACGCTCATGATCCCGTCTACCCGACCACCAAGTAGACGCGTCGTCGCTCTGGTCAATCACATGGAATCACAAGAACGACGGGAAAGAACGTTCGATTCCCCTCTAGGGTGCAATCATATGCCAAACCCTAGGAGGAACAAGCGAAAAGCTCTCTCAAAATAATAGATCTATTTTCTGATGTCTAACCTTTCTGTTCGGCAATTACACAATTAATAGGACTGGACCCCGGCTGGCTTCACCAGGCGGACGAGAAAAACGAGTCGTACTCAGTTAACAGATCCAGTCATATTCGGACTCGAAGGAAAAAAAAAAGAAACGCGTGACCGACTAGATAACACAATCGACTAGAAGTCTTCATGGGTTGTGCATGACTTTATCGTTTGGAATAGTCCCCTGCGCATGCATGTGATTTTTTTTTTGGTTTTTTTCCCTCTCAATTCACATGCGTTGGCTTGAAGTTGTCACATCTAAATACATGCATGACTAGATAAATTTTCCATGGCTTCATGCATGCGTTGGTTTGGTTGCATGAATGATTTTTTTCTTTTTTTCTTGATATTTCTTTTTTTACTTTCCAATGAAAACTTTTAATGCTGCCTGTTGCCTTCCTCTGCATTGTTCTCTTTGTTAATTGTCTCTCATACAAACCTAAGAACAATTAAAATACTATCATTAGGTAGTAGCCAGTTCTTATGTAAATTAAAGCCAAAATTAATTAAAAGTGAGTTCACCTGTTGATTAATCTTTTTAGCTCGTGCTCGTGTAATCGGTCCAGTCGTGATGTCCTCATCATCTTGTACACTCGAAGTGATGGACGATACGCTAGTGTCGATGAGACCTTCTAACCGCGTCTTCACTTTAGACTTGTACAGATCGAGTATGGGTCTGTATATAATTAAATAAAATAGTAGTAACTCTGTATCTCTAAATATAATAGTTAAAACCCCAATTAAATTAGAGTTTACCTGATAATATTTAATGCGGCTCAATAATTCCTTCCAGTTAAATAATATATTCAACTGAGAAGTACAAGACATGAGCGTATCCGCGTCACAATATGCTCCCCTTCATCGGCTTGTCCAGTTCTCTCTCTATGGCTTGACAATTGTAACTCTCCTCCGTGTACCGCATCGGCTTCATCACGAGCAACTTGATCATCTTCGCCAACATGCGGCCCGCCCGAGCTGCTAGCACCTCCTGGAGCAAGGGTGGATGCGTGACCTTGCACAGCTTCTAATGAGCACGGTTGCATAAGCAGGACACACTCGTATCCACGGCACCGGCACCCTTGCACAAAGCCCTTCCATGCAGCAGGGCGCAGCAATGTCCTCAACTTCCATCTGATGTCCGTGGGAGACCGGCTCCAAAGCCCTTGCACGACGACGTTGCACACCTCGGAGTCCAACGAAAAATTCCGGGTCAGCCAATGCATCACATCTGAGATCCGAGCATTCTCGCCATCCGGATGTGCTAGAGTGACATGCGAAAAACCACTCAAATCCACACCATTCGAACCTTCACGAACGGTTCTAGCACCGTAATGCACTCTCAATGTAGTAGCTATTGCCATTGCTGATGTTGGCCTGCATATATGTTTCAATTTTGTGACATGTCAAATAGCATCGGACAATTCCAAAGTACCGATATATTGCAATTCACATTTCGCCAATCGTTCGCATGTCGTAACCCACTACAATAACCTCGTACTATGGACTTCCTACATACAAATTAATTAAATTCTACCATAAATATTTACTGATTTTTTTAATACGTATAAATTTCAGCGAACGATTAATTTGTACATTACGGTGACTGAATTTTCTACAACTACAATTTTGTACGCATGCAGATTTCCTACTGATGCTAATTTTCTAAAACTATGTTCCTTAAATTATACACAACTACATGCTTCTACGGTTGTTAATTTTCTAAAACTACATGTCTAATAAATTTTGTATAACAAATATTTAACTATTTCTATCTACATCTACACATACGGTTGCTTCTTCCTCTCCTCTCCGTTTCTACGCCTGCTACTTTTCTATAACTACGTTAACTAAATTTTCTATACTAAAAATTGTACTAAAATTTTTATACTAAAAATTGTACTAAATTTTCTACATCTACAATTTTTACTTACACTAACATTTGATAAAAAAATATATACTGCAAATACAATATACCAAAAAAAATAGCTGGATCTGATTCTTCCTCTTCTCTCCTCCCACTCCTCCTTCCTTCCTCTCCTCTCCTCCTCCTCTCCCTCTCCTCTTCTCCCCCTCCTCTTCTTCCTCTCCTCTTCTTTTCTCCCCCTGCTTCCTTTCCTCTTCTCCTCTCTTTTCTTCTCTCGGCGCCAAGCGGATGGAAATGGCTGGGGGTGGCGGTGGCCGAGCACATGGCTCTTTTTAACCCCCTGTCGCCCCGAGCATTGGGCGACTGGAGTTACAGTCGTCCAACCGTTACGCGATTGGAGCTCCAGTTGCCCAACGCTCGGGCGAAAACAATTACTCGTCCAACCGTTACCAAAAAACAAAAAGGCCGCGTGTCGCTTCCCGGTTGGGCGACTGGCTCCAATCGCCCCCCCTACGTTGGGGCGACTGGAGCCTATTTATGTAA
The DNA here is from genome assembly GCA_017311315.1 of Dendrocalamus latiflorus. Taxonomy (NCBI): domain Eukaryota; kingdom Viridiplantae; phylum Streptophyta; class Magnoliopsida; order Poales; family Poaceae; genus Dendrocalamus; species Dendrocalamus latiflorus. Next base: position 10,712,987 of record CM029614.1, on the reverse strand, counting down.
AAAAATGTTGCTGAGGATATATTTCTATAATTTTAAATAAAAAAATAGATTATTCGTATAAAAAATTCTAGTTTGTAGGAATAAATTTGGTGACCCCGGAACGCAGTTTAATCGTCTACAGGAAAAATCGACCGCAGAAAACAAAACGGCAGACGGACACTGAAAAACCAAACGCAACAGCCTGACCTTTCAGCACGCTGGCCCCAACGTCGGCGACCCCACGTGACCGGGCCCACCTGGAAAAATTTTTGCTTTTTAGTCCAAAATTTGAAAGTTTTTTACATATGGACCCCTGGAGAAAAGATTTGCAAAAATGGACCCTTCACTCGGCGCCAAAGCATATGGCGCCCAGGGTACATGGCACGGCGCCATATCCTTTGGCGCCGTAAATGGCCAGGTAGGATCCACGGTGGCATAGAACGGCGCCAAATCACATGGCGCCGTGACGTGTACCCTGGGCGCTAAAGGCCGTGGCGCCGTGCTTTGGGACTTAAGCCCGAGCGCGGCCCCCCGGCCCCCCACCCCTCACTCTGTTCTGCCCAAGCCGAAGCAACCGCCGCCGCCGCCACTCCCTTCCCCCTCAAAATCAACTCAAATCCATCCGGTTTTCTCGCGATTTTACTTCCAAATCGAGTAAACAAGGTGAACCCCCTCCTTTCCCTTGATTTTTTGCAATAAATATGGATTATTTGAGGTACATTTTGTATGGGAAGATTGCAAACCCTAGATGAAATTACTTCAATTTGGCTCGGTTTTAGGTTGGATTTTCAATAGATATGCGTAATGTAAGAGTAGTAATGTGTATAGATTCGTTTTTAGGGTTGAATTTTTAGAAATACATATGTTTTTAGGGTTTGATTTAGAAATACATATGTTTTTAGGGTTTGATTTGAGCGAGATTGATGAATGTTTAGATTTAGGGTTTGATTTAGAAATACACATGTTTTTAGGGTTTGGTTTGAGCGAGATTTTTAAATTTTTAGAAATACATATGTTTTTAGGGTCCATTTTATAAATACATATGTTTTTAGGGTTTGATATAGAAATACATATATTTTGAGGGTTTGATTTAGAAATAGATATGTTTTTAGGGTTTGATTTAGAAATACATATGTATTTAGGGTTTGATTATTATTTATACATGGTTGTGTTCGGTTTTAGGTTTTTAGGGTTTCATATAGCAAATAGGATGATTTCATGTCAACATGGGCATTCTAATTTAGATTTGCATTCTAATTCAAGTGGCAAAGACAACTTATTGTCAATTACACCAAGTTATATATATATATATATAAATCATGTTTTATAAATTTCTTATTTGAATATTTCTTAACCATTGAATTCTAAAATTTATCACAGGATGGCGAGATACCGGCTGCTAGACGAGTACTACGAGAGGGAGCACCGCGGCAGGCTCACGGAGGACGGCCATGTACGTGTGTGGTCGAAATGTACATGTGTTCAACTTGATGGTCACGCAGCTAACTTTAATAGCAATTTTCAGGGGATACCCATACTTCGTCCTCGAACCCATGATGGGTTCCAGTTGATGCGCTACGACGACCGCTATACCCCACTGCTGCGCCGTGCTGGGCTTCACACGGTCGCTAACCTATTACGGCGGGGCATGCCGGTCTTCAACCCCGCAGCTTTGACCACACTTGTCGACAGGTGCATTTTCTCTATCGGGTCTATTTGTTTTCGCTTCTATATTCTTACGCACGTAACTAATTCTTTTCTCCTTGTACTACTAACAGGTGGAGGCCAGAGACACACACGTTCCACCTTCCCTGTGGGGAGATGACCGTCACGCTGCAGGACGTGGCGATGATACTTGGACTTCCCATCAGGGGACAGCCGGTGATCGGCCCGGCGGTGTCTGAGGGCTGGAGGGCACGTGTGGAGGCCTTCCTGGGCACGCCATTGCCTCCTGCCCCAGATAATGCCAGGCGAGGCCGCGTCTCGGGGGTCCACCTTAGATGGTTGCGGACTACCTTTGGCGAATGCCCTGCTGCCGCGGACGACGCCACGGTGACCTACCACTGCCGCGCCTGGGTCCTGCACATGTTCGGGGCAGTGCTGTTCCCGGACGCCACGGGGGATGCCGCTTCGTGGATGTACATCCACTGCCTCCAGGACTGGCGGGACGCTGGACAGTTCAGCTGGGGCTCGGCGGTCCTTGCATTCCTCTACCGCCAGCTTTGCGAGGCCTGCAGACGCAAGGCCCCCGCGTCGACGCTCGGTGGCTGCGTCTTCCTCCTGCAGGTGTGGTAATGCATTTATTTTTCCTACAGTTCTTTGTTTTTGTGCGTGGCTAATCGTGTGTCTGCCCGTATGTTCGCTTGGTAGGTGTGGATGTGGACACGCATTCCAGTGGGGCGCCCTCGAGTGTTGCAGGCGCAGCCTTGGCATCCACTGGGTGTGGATGACCTCGGCCCCACTGTTGCGTACCTGTGGGATACAGTGTCAGTCCCGTTCGCGACTACTCAGCGGGCGTACGTGGATTTCAGCAACGAGTTTGACACTTTGTCTCCCACGATGGTAAGAAATTGGTACTGCATATATTTATTCTACAGTTCTTGGTTTTTGTACACGGTTAATCGTGTGTTCTCTTACTAGGTGTCCTGGGAGCCTTACTCCGAGCCACAGGTTCTAGCGCTACCGCTCAGCACCATGTGCCGCAGGGACTCCCATATTTGGAGGATGAGGTGTCCGCTAATCTGCTTCTATGCCGTGGAGATTCACCTCCCCCACAGAGTTGCGCGGCAGTTCGGCCTCGTGCAGTTCTTCCCCCCAGAGGGGATGTCGACTTCTGTTGAGTTGCACAAGTAAGTAACAATTTAAAATTCTTTTGGTTCGTACTAACAACTATTGTTGACATCTGCTATATGTACAGGTTCGACAGGGTCCGCCAACGAAAGGTGACGGACTTCGCTGATCACCACCGACAGTACGTGCAGTGGTGGAGGAAGATGGAGGACAACTGCGAGCCGGACAGTACCCCCCACAGTAACGCCAGCTTCCGGGAGTACTTGTCCTGGTACCACTCTGCCACCCGCTACAGGCTGAGGCAGCAGTGGACTGATGTCGACTACGCGGACCTCGCTTCGTCCGAGCACGAGGACACTGCGTACGACAGGCGTGCGAGGGAGGGCACAGTGGTCGAGGCCGCTCCGATTCTCGATCGAGTGGTACGGAAAGCATGATATTTGCAATACTTTGGTTCCATACGTTTATCTTGCACTTATGTTTACTTATTTCTTTAGGGGACTTCTCTCCAAACCTCGGTGCGTGAGATCGACGAGGTTCTCAGCCACCTGGACAGCGAGAGCCACCCCCTGAGGGACTTCCTGCAGGTATGAAGATAATTCGCTAGGTTAGATCGATTCAGCATGTATGCAATTATGACATATCATTACTTGCAGAGACTTCGACGTCGCCTCGGTCGGGCGGCAGGTCGGTGTGGTTGCCGCGCACGCACTGACGTCGCATCACCACCGGCGGCCTCCCATCGCTCGAGTGCCGCTGCAGCCTCGTCGTCACACGTCGGCACGCACCAGTCCACGAGGAGCTCATCACGCACTCCGACTTTCAGTCAGGGCGATGACGACGACGATGACGAGGCAGAGCATGATGACGAGGAGGCGAAGCACGAGGACGAGGAGGCATCTACCCACGACGAGATTGGGATGTCGCAGATGCCCGACGCACCATCTACTCAGGCTTCCCAGCGGCCTCGTCGTTCGGCCCGTCCCCCGAGCACGTATACTCCAGGGTCTGATGCTTTGGCCAAGGCCAAGGGAAAGGCCAAGAGGCAGTGAGAGTGACTATTTTGTGCGTTGAGATGTGTTATGTAATGTCGCAACTAATTTTGATAGTTATATGATGTTATGTGATATTTTGAGACTTTCGATAATTATGCGATGTTGTCATTTGAGTTGTTCAGATGTTTTATGTGTGAATGTATATGTATGTGTGTATGTGCATATGTTTTGCGGAAAAAACAGCAAGGTTTGCTGTTTTTTCTACAGGTGAAGCTGTCACGGCGCCAGAGTCTTTGGCGCCGAGAGGTTTATATACGGCGCCAGGGTCTTTGGCGCCTTTTGCGGCGCCAAACACTACAAGAAATGTGCCAATCTGTGACGTATTTTGCATGACAAAGGCTGAAAATGTCACTAAACCATCTGGTTTATGACGTATTTAAAGTGACATCTGGGCTTAGTGACACAAAAAAATATGTCATTAAAAATGTCATAAAGCTAGCTTGGAATGAGGTAATGACGATATTTGGTATGTCATTATGTCCAATGTCGAAATGTCATAGATCTATGACATGGATTTTTGCGTCACAAAATTTTAATTGAATTTTTTTCAAGGATAATTAGCCACGTTGGCAGGACCCACTGCCACGTGTACATGTGGGCCCATGACATGCGTCATATTTGCATATATTTAGCTCAATTTGGATCATTTTATATTTTTGTGCTTTTTCTGCAGGCCGGCGCGATCGAGGCGCATATACGACAATTCTGGAATTTCGGGACTGCTCCGTACAGATGTACGCGTCGTCACGGATCAAACCGCGCTGAAAACGGAGCTCCGGAGGGCTGATTCGGAAGAAATCAAATTGGGAAAGGACCTATTTGCAAATTCCAGAAACATCGTGGCCTAATTCGTAAAATTTCCAAATCCCAACCCCCCCCCCCCCCATTCGGCCTCAGTAGCAATTTTTTCCTTGAGCCGGCCATTTCCTTCTCCTACCTCTCCTTGCTTTCTCTCACCTCCCCCTGTCTTCTCACCGTCGGCGCCGGCGAGGGTCGGCCAGACTCGCCGGCGGTCAACCGCAGTGCCCCTCCTCCTTCTCCACCGGTGCGCCGCCACACCCTGCCGCTCCTCCTCTACCGCCGCTTCTCCTCTTCCCTCACCTCGCCGGTCGCCTCCCTTCTCCACTGCTTCCCCCTTCCCTCGCTTCTCACCGCCGCCGCTTCTCCTCCACCGCATCTCTCCGCCGCTTCCTTCCTCTTCTCCACAGCGCCGCCGCCTACTTACTTCCCCGCCTTCCTTCTACCTGCGCCTCCCCTTCTGCGCCGCCATCTACTTCCTCCCGGCCGCCCCTCCTTCTCCGGCGCGCACCTCCTTCCCGCTCCCCGGTCCGCCCGCCGCTCTCCCATCTTTCCCACCTCCGGCTGCCGCCTCCATCTGCTCCTCAACCAGATCCGCCGTCGTTTCTCCTCTTCCTCCCACTACTCCGGCCGGTACCCCTTCTATACTCCCTTCTTCCCCACTCGCCGCCTTCTCCTCTTGCCCCACCTCGGCGCCGCCGCTACGCCATCCACCGCCGCCTCATCATCTCCACCGACACCGAGGGCGTCGACATCCCCAACCCTGTCTTCTTCCTCAACGGCCGCCGCCTTCATTGACTTCACCGACACTTCTCCGGCAACATCTTCATCGGCCTCAGCCCTCTGCTGCTTCTAATCCCCTGGGTTCACTCCAAATCCCCAATTCCTCCAGCCTTCTTACTTTTCACAGTTATTGTTTACCCTAATTTCTGTTAATTGTGCACTATTAATTACTACTGTTATTTGTGTTCAGTGAGACTGTGAACTGTGATTTCGATTTGGGGATCATGATGGATATGGATATGGATATTTTGATTTTGCTAGTTATTCATCTATCTGTGATTGTGGGATGTGATCTGTGCAATGTTTTGTGTTGTTTATGCAATATGTTAATACTGTTGGCAATTGTTTAGAAATTTTAGAATTGATCAGTGTGATCTGTTGGGCATTGACTATTATGTTAGCTGTGAATTGTTCCCAGTCCATGCTTTGTGGTCATGTGTTAGATTGATTAGCTTCATTTTGCTGTTAGGTGTCTATGTGGTTTGTGATCAGTTGTTAGTTTGTGTCTGTGTTGCGCGAATTAGTTAACCGGCGACCGTCTCTTTTCCCTCTTGCTATCTCAATCCCCCCTGCTTCTCTCAGCGGTCGATCGATAGTTAAGTCGTGCGTGTGGTCGTCGTAGTTATGTGTTGTCGCGTGCGTCCGTCATCTAGTTAGCCGTCGACCGTTTTCTCCCTCGTTCTCTCTTAACTCCCTCTTTGCTTCTAGACTCCCCCAGTGCTTCTCGACTTCCTTCTTCAGTCTCGCGGCTGGCAAAGCTTGCCACCGTGGCGAGCAGGCCGGCGTTTTAGCTTCAAGCGAGGCCTGATCTACCAGCAGCTGGCAGTGGGCTGTTGATTCGTTCCTCTTGAGGTGCTTCCCTGCAAGAAAGGTATGGGTTTGCTTTGGTGTGCCATTTTTTTTATGAAGCATATTGTTACAACTAAGTGCTTAGGAGTTACTTACAGTGTGTGTACAGATTGCATTTAAGAGATTACGTGTCACATGTTTCATAAATTTGGTCAAGTATATTATGTAAGATTTGTTGAGCAAGTGTTTTCCATGAATTGATGCAGATGGACAGATCTTGGATCAATAGTAGGCTCTTTAGCAAGGAACATGTGGAAGGGGTGAATGAGTTCATGAGCTTTGTTTCTCGGAGATTTAATGATAATGAAGAGATGCTATGTCCATGTCGTCGGTGTTTGAATCGGGCTCGCAAACCTAAAGGACAGGTGGAAGATCACTTATATATTCATGGGATGGCTAGCACTTATACGACATGGATACATCATGGAGAACCGTTGGAGATTGTATTGCAGCAAAATGAAGCCAATGTTGATGAAAATACTAGTCTCAATGAAGATCTTGGTATGAATGTGGATGAAGAAGATGACCGTGATGAAGGAATTCGTGTTATGGTAGAGGAATTGTACGCAGCTGAAGATGAAGGTACAGGGAAACGGTCTATGTTTGCAGTTCTTTTGGAAGAGATGAAGCAAGAACTGTATCCTGGTGCACATTATACAAGATTTTCTTTTGTGGTCAAGTTGCTTCATATCAAGTCATTTTACCGAATATCTAATGTTGCATTCACAGCACTTCTGAAGTTGTTATCATCGGCATTCCCAGATTGCTCTATTCCTGCATCATACCAAGAAGCAAAGAGACTTATTCGTGCATTGGGGTTCGGATACAATTCAATCCATGTGTGCCCGAATAATTGTGTTTTGTTTCAAAAGAATTTAGAAGGAAATGATGTTTGTCCAGTTTGTGGTGCATCAAGATGGAAAGATAACGATGCAAGAAAGAAAATTCCTCAGAAGGTATTGCGGCATTTTCCGTTGATTCCTAGGCTGAAGAGAATGTTTTCTTCAAAAAAGATGGCGGAGAATGTGCAATGGCACAAGTTGAAGAGGAGAGCAGAGGAGAATGAGCTCAGCCATCCAGCTGATGGCGAGGCTTGGAAAGACTTTGACACAAAGTATGGGTGGTTTGCAGAAGATGCAAGGAACATCAGACTTGGCCTTGCTACGGATGGTTTCAATCCATTTGGCAAAATGAGCTCATCGCACAGCATGTGGCCAGTGTTTCTCATCCCCTACAATTTTGCTCCGTGGGAATGCATGGAGCAATCCAATTTCATCATGGGCCTACTTATTCCTGGTCGAGAGTGCCCAGGAAAAGATATCGATGTATTCTTGGAACCACTTGTTGAGGAGTTGCTAGAGCTATGGAAAGGAGTCCCTACTGTGGATGCAATCAGTGGAGAGAAGTTTGATCTACATGCTGCAGTCATATGGTGCATCCATGACTATCCAGCTTTGAGCACTTTGTCGGGTAGAGTCACGAGAGGATATTATGCTTGTGTGCATTGTGACAAAAATCCTTGCTCCAAAAAGATAAGGAATAAGTTATGTTACATTGGGCATCGGCGGTTCCTTCGAAGGGACCATCCATGGAGGAGAAACAAGGGATTTGATGGTAAAATAGAAAACCGTGAGAAGCCAGAGCAATTTACTATGGATGAGCTGATGGTGCAACTAGAGAGGGTCAAGGATGTTAGACCAGGAAAGCATCCTAAAGGAAAGAAGAGAAAGCGGAATGAAGAAGGCCAATGTTGGAAGCGAAGGTCATGTTTGTGGGACTTGCCATATTGGTCAAGTTTGAGAGCGCTCCTTTCTTTTTGTCCTTGCAAGGCAGCGACTACCTTTGATTTTGTTTTTGTTCAATAAACTAAACCTATTTTGTCTTAGTTCAATATGCAGATTTATTAATTTTTTCAGATTCTTGTATAATGCAGGAAGCCATGCTGGATTTGGAGCCTGAACCTACTACCAATTTGTTAAGGGATGAGACCACGCACATTGGAGGATCAAGACAGTCGAAGAGAGTTATGGCTGTCCAGGAGGAAGACCAACCCACAAGAATTACAAGGCAGCGAACCAGGGAAATATCTCCAGCACTTGAAGATAGTCATGCTCCGACAACTGACCCACAAGATGGTTCCTCAGAAGATGCAACCAATAACCAGACCAGCCAACCCAACAACCAGAACAGGCAACCCAACAACCAGAACAGCGTAGCTGATGAAGGCAAGCTACTGTACCTCCTCTCCTCTATTAAATATTTGCTGTTCTAATCATATGATTTCCACTAATTGTGTGAACCACGATTCATGTTAGATGGATGGTTGAGAGGAAGGAACGTAGGCAGAGATTTGGACAGAATTTCTAGAGGGTTGTGCGCTAAGATTCCAGTGCAAATTGCTGAAGGGAACCAGCGACCAGAAGCACCTATGCAAGCTGCTAAACTAGCGGCTGAGGCTGGAATTGTCCTACGGGACCATATCCCAATACTCCCACACTGGAAGGAGTATAAGAAGGATGAGGCTCTAGTGACAAACTACATGGGCAAAATTGCGGTAAGTACCTCCGGCCTTTCCTAATGGGACAGCAGCATCCTTTCTAAATACATGCTACTGCCTTCTTAAGTAAAATGAGTAGGCTGATTTGAATTATTAATGTTACTTTAATCACCATATATGCATGTTTATGTTCAATCACACAGGAACTAGGCTTTTGATTTATTAGTTTAGCAATACACGCACCTTAATTCTTAATATCTATTTATTGATTTGCTAGCTCGTACGTGGTTTTCAGTCTCTCCACAACACTCACTACTACCAGTTCATCAGAAATCACAAGTGGCTGATGTACTTGTAGTACCTAGTATCATTATTACATTACCGGCTCGATCATCTCGGCTACAGCACCAGCTTAATTGTAGCTCGCTAGATTCAGCGGTAGTGTATCATCGATCCACACAGTCACACACACAGACCAGCTTAGTCACTGCTACCATAGTAATTTGGGACCAGCTTAGTAATTTGGGACTCAAGAGTCACACACAAACCAGCTTAATCATATCATCAGTTAATTAATTTGTAGCTATTTCCATCTATCACTGCTACCTTAGCAATTTTATTTTCCAGATGTGACATGCAATTTAGGACCTTAGCTATTTCCATCTATCACTGCTACCTTAGCTATTTCCATCTATCACTGCTACCTTAGCTATTTGGGACTCAATCATATCACTGCTACCTTATCTTCTACAGAGTCAATTCACCATGGACCCAACCAGTAAGCCGGTCAAAGCTGCATGCACTGATTTGCTCAGAGGTGGACAACGCCAAATGAGGTATAAGTTAAAGAAGAAATTCTTTAATGGCATACCTGCAAACCAAGTCAGAACAACTTCACCATTGTCCACTATGAGTGACATGCAGTGGAAACAACTTGTGGACATGTGGTCTAACCCAAAGCACAAGGTATCCTACATGTATATTTCTCACAAAATTTGCCTTTAAGAAAATGATACTCCTGTCCCACTAATGTATGCCTTTCTGTAGGAAAAGTGTTTGAAAAATAAGGACAGTCGTGAGCAAGTTCGGTACCAGCAAAGGACAGGATCGCGGTGCTTCATCGCTCAGTGCTATGTCGCGGTAAGACATAATAAACTTGATCTGGTCAATTTCTCCCCGTAGTTGCCCACTAAAACAGTTACATTACATGCCATTTGATCTCTCTTAACAGCAAATCAGATTATATATTTTTTGTCATTTGATGTGCTCGATGTGGATGTGCTGTCTATGCCTGCGTATTTATTGCTCATCATCTTTGCCAACTGAAAAGTTAATTTACATGTTATTTGATCTTTTTTAAGAAATCCGATAGTATAAATTTATGAGATTTGTTGTGCTTGCTGTGGCTGTGCTGGTGGATTTACATGTTAGTTATGTCAACATTGCATCCTTTATGATTGACTTTTTATCCTTTCTGTTACTTGAATGTTTGGTGGTCTGAGAGGTAATTCTTATTTAGATAGCTTCTTTATGTGTTTTTGCTTGGTGGATGGCGGTGTTGCAAAGCCTGTGAATCTTCTTTTTTCCCCTTAAACTGTGTACCTTTTTTCTTTAAAGTCTTGTTCAACAGCATTGTGCTCTAGTGTTCTGTGGTTTGTTACTATAATTATGATATTTAATTTCTGTATGGATGATCTTTGTGTAGTACGACTGCAAGGTTATCTTTTTTCTGTTGGGAGCAATTGTTTTAAGTAGTGATGAGCTTGCTTGCCTGTACTGCATTCCCAAGTCTGTAACGCTGTTTAAGTGCTCATTTTACTCTGAACTTCTACCCAAAGGCAGTGTTTTCTTCCCTTTTTTCCCACTGAAGAGAAACCTGAATTTCACTACCTCCCAAAATTGTGAGAATATAATGACTGCCATCTTCTAGTTATAGGATTATCCTAATGTCCAAACGCAACTTGTGGCTAGAAAATAATGTCTACTGTCATTTTCTTCAGGGTCAGTGCATTGCAGGTAGCTAGGCTGTTCTACATTTCACCTCAGATCTGAGGATGAGAAACAATTTGCGTATATCAGATTTAAGAAAAATTAGTTCGTCGAGGGACCAGTTTTGTTTTTTTCCTGTGAGCTATAAAGAACACCCGACTGATGGATGTTACTGTGTTTCTCAAATTCCAAGGCTATTCCCTGATGTTGGTGGGTGAATGCTGCCATGCTTGTAACTGGAGACTGTAACTGTTGTCGTTGGGCCAGTGTTCAATTATGCTATTGTCCAACTTAGTTGATTTATTTGGAAGTTTTGCATTCCTGCCTTACTTTCATAAATGATTAGTCAGTGATTGCCAATTTTTTACTGGCATTTTGCATGTGCATAAAAATACAAACATGTTTGTAATCATGAATGATAAAGAGGCCTGTAGACATATTTCTTAAAAGTGAGATAAAATTGAGCTCCAAATTAAGTGTAATCCAGTGTTTATGGTTGACAATGGATGTTATACACACATGTTGTGTTAGTTCCATAGTAGCAATGCTATTGAAGTATTATTCATGTATATATAAATGGTGCTGGAAACAAAATTAGTGCTAACCATACAAAATATGTTAAAGTGTAGAAAATCAAATGAGGCAAGTATGTACATATTGAAAATTACGAAATATTGGATACTCAATACTAGTGAAGTTGTTTTGCACAGAACTTTCAAGATACTACGCATACAGCTGGTGATATCCACTTTTCTAGTCTTATAGGCTACCTTAGGCATCAAACATGTAATCAGTACATCAGTCAACATTTTTATCCTTATGTTCACATGATTTAGACGATAATTCTTGTGTTCACATTGGTGGGCATTATCTGCAAGTATCATTTAGAGCTCGAAATTGTTGATAGACGGATTCAGTGATGTTAAATTGTGCCAGATGCTTCGCAGAATAATAATTTCACTCCAGCTCTGTGGACCTTACAGCATACAGATTCTTTAGCTGACCTTTTTTTTCAATCCATTTTCATCTCCATGGGAAATATAATCAAAATTTGGACGCAACTTCAGTCCACATTACATTCTGCTTGAGAGATCTTGTGAATTTCTATTTTTGAGCGCATATTGAGAGTGAGATTTCCATCAGTGTAGTAGGAATCAGTTGTACTACTAATACACTTGCTTTTTACAGTTGTACTACCATCTTTATCTGTTATTAATTGATTAATTGATTGTTTGCATTAAATTTCAGAAGCAAACTAAATATAAGGATGCACCACCAAGTGCTATTGACCTTTTCAAGGAGACTCATTGCAGCAGCAAAACAGGTTTTAGTGAGAATGTAAAAAATGATATTGTGAGTACTTCTTACTTTGTTCCTCTGTACTCTATTAACATTAGCTGCGATACAAACATTCATGAATCGATTTTATGGGTTTTGATAGGATGAAATGGAGGCCATCATTTCTGCACCACCAGGAGAAGACCATGTTGCAAAGAATCCTACCCAGGCTGTTCTTGAAGTTTTGCTAAAATCAAAGTTCCTTCAAAATGTTGGCATCGAGTCTACAGCACTAGCGAGAAGCACCAAAGCTGCAAGGCGTGTGGAGGAGCTTGAGAGTCAACTAACTGCAGAGAGGCAACAATCATCGGAACTTCGATCTGAGTTGGGTGAAATGAAGAAACAAGCAGCGGAGGATAGGGAGGCAATGAAGAAGCAGGAAGAAGAGACAGAAAAGTTGAGGAAGCAAGGAGACGAGATCCACAGCTTACTTCGTCGTCTGCTTGGCGGCAATTCTGCAACTAATGGTGAACAGTAAGTGCAGATACTAAATGAGATAGCGCTTGTCATTTTGATGCGGACGTGAACCTCTGGACACTTGTGTGCATGGCACGTGTGCATGGTAGAAACAGTTTTTTGAGTAGCAACTGGCTTGTGCTGTGACCAGTATTGCATTTTGCCTATCTATATGCTCTAATTGCAAATTTGCAGAGATGTTTTCATTCAAATTGAACCCTGTTTTGAGCTTAGTTGTCGTCGTGCTTTCAATCTGTGAATGCTTGGTCTGTGCAAGTTAAGTTTTAAATTTGAGACTGCTACATCTGTGATGGACAATGGATGTAATAATATTAAGACTTGATGTGTGAATATATGAGTTTGAAAGCTGTTCAGTTATGTATGGGTTTATGTATGTTGAGTTGTGATTATGAATGTGCTGATTATAAATCTGCTGTACAATGGCTGTGCATGTATGAAAAAAGAAATCTGGGCTGGCCCAGCATGAACTGGACAGGTTGGTAAAAAAAATCCGTGGGCTGAATTATACAGTGGGCTCAAAATGGGAATTAAGAGTTGGGCCGAAACAATATTTGGGCCGAGATGGGCTAAAAAGCACCTCGTTTTATGACGTTTTTTTATGGGCTTGGCCCATTTTACTCTGGCCTACAACATGGGCTTTAGCAGACCAAAATCAGGTTAATGACGTTTTTTTCATGCGCCACGTTAGCGCCACGTCAGCCTCTTATGACGTTTTGGATCCTACGTGGCAGTGTCCTACGTGGCATGGCATACGGGGCTATGACGAAAAGCAGACGTCACTATACTTAATGACGCTTTATCGTAATGTCATTAGCTTGTGACGCAAATTCCACAAACGTCACCGATAGTGGTTCGAGACGTTTGATCGGTGACGCAGGTGTTTTCGTCACGCGCGCGTCATAAACGTTGTTCAGTGACATAAATCCCAGAAATTATGACGGAAATACAACGTCAAAAGATGGCACATCTCTTGTAGTGAAAGAATATTGCGCCGTATGTAAACCATTCGGCGCCAAAGACTCTGGCGCCGTGATAGCTAAATATGACGCTAGAAGATTTGGCGCCGTGATAGCTGGGCTTGCACTGCAAAATTCGGGCTAAGTCCCAGAGCACGGCGCCACGACCTTTAACGCCCAACTTACACGGCACGGCGCGATGTGATTTGGCGCCGTGCTATGCCACCGTGGATCCTACGTGGCCATTTACGGCGCCAAAGGATATGGCGCCGTGACATGTACCCTGGGCGCCATATGCTTTGACGCCGAGTGAAGGGTCCATTTTTGCAAATCTTTTCTCCGGGGGTCCATATATAAAAAACTTTCAATTGTGGACTAAAAAGCAAAAATTTTACGGCCTCACTGACAGCCCGGCCAAATCCAAACCGCGACGTACCCGGACGGCAGCGCAGGATAGGGCGAGCGGCGTCTCGCCTCGCCTCGACTCTCCCGTGCTCTCTTGCTCCTCCCCCCTCTCTCGATGGCTCGTCTCCTGCTCCCCCTCCCCATCGCCGTCGCCGCCTCCTCCCTCCACGTCGCCGCCCCCCGCGTCCACCTCCCCGTCCTCTCCCGTACGGAACTCACCCCTCCCTCTCTTTCTCTCCCTCGCCGGCTGTCGATCTTTGGTAGGGCCTTCTCGTGACGTTTCTTGGCTTCGGGTTTCTTGCTGTTTTGGTTTGTTGTAGTCTCACGGCGTGAGGCACTGTTCGGGGGAAGAGTAGGGGTTAGGGCGCCGGCGAGGCTGGCGAGGAGGGGCGTGAGCGCCGCCGCGGAAGCAGGCGGGTCGGCGGCGCAGGCGGGCACGGTGATCGGCCAGGAGGAGGCGATGGAGTGGGTCAAGAAGGACCGGAGGCGCCTCCTCCACGTCGTCTACCGCGTCGGCGATCTCGACAAGACGATCAAGTAGAGCAACTCCCCCGCATTTGTTGTGAAGTTGCTTTGGCCGCCACCGTGTTGTCACTCTTGGATGGGATTGCTCTCCTGCAGGTTTTACACAGAGTGCTTGGGGATGAAGTTGCTGCGGAAGCGGGACATCCCGGAGGAGAGGTATACCAATGCTTTTCTGGGGTACGGGCCCGAGGACTCCCATTTCGTTGTGGAGCTCACTTACAGTAAGCTTCTTGGATACAAATGCCTTTGTCATATCTTTATCACTCAGAAAATGTACTTCGTCTATCATATTAACATGTCAAACCCCTGGTGAACATTTATTGGCAGACTACGGTGTGGAAAGTTATAATATCGGGACTGGTTTCGGTCATTTTGGGATTGCTGTTGAGGATGTAAGATTCAATTTTTTTTACCTCGGTTCTTTGTTTTTTGTTGTAGAAATTCAGCATTGTGTCAATAGTAGCCGCTTTCTTTGGTTGAGCAGGTGTTAATTGCGGGTGAATAATTCATTTAGAGCTTGCTTGGACAGGATTGAGCTTAAGTTTAAACCATCATAAGCTCAAACACCAAATGCAAGTTGTTTGTGTTGGCTTTCAGAAGAAAAACTTAAGCCCCATTCGTATAAGGAATATCTAGCTACCTCCCATTGGCTTATGACGCTTAAGCATAGACTCAAACCCATCCAGGCATAATATAGATTTCACTTAGGGATTGTTACTTAATAACACATCTTTTTTCCCCATATATTTTGATGCCCACAACTAACATAAACTTGCTTGGGGTTTCTCATAAGCCCCATATGACCTTAAGCTAGGGAATGTGGCTTGAACTTTTTAGTCCAAATGGTCCTTGAACCTTGTACAAGGGAACAGTCCAAAAAAAGTTTTTTTTAGTGTACAGGATTTCTGCATGATTAATCTCAATCACAAGCCCCGTGGAACGGATTTGAATACCTTTGGTTTCTTCAAAGGGGGTGACGTAAAAATGTCTGTTGTAAGCTACCAATTAATTTGTAAAAATCTTAGATGGTTTTGTCTTGTTTTCAGTCAAATCTATGAGCTCACCTCCTTTTTTGTAATCGCCGAAATTGTACGACGACCCTTCTTGTTCCAGGCATACAACCCTGAGACATGACGTGTCACTTTTCTGGCCCGGTACATGTTAGAGATTTATCAGATGGCTTAGTCTCGTTTTCAGTTACATCATAGAGGGAGTATAATCTTCCCTTCATTTTTAATAATGGTAACATATGTTCATATAGTACACAAAGTCCACATGTCTAGAACTCTAGATGCAAAATCTCATCTACGCAAATTATAAGACATTTATGAAACATCCATAGCATTATTATTTTACCTTTGCATACATGAATATGAGCTGGCTGAAATATTTTTTCTGTAAAGGGGAGCTGGCTTGAATATTAAGTTTCATTGCTAGAAAACTGTAGGTTGCGAAAACAGTGGATCTTATTAAAGCCAAGGGAGGAACAGTAACTAGGGAACCAGGTCCAGTAAAAGGTGGGAAATCAGTAATCGCCTTTATTGAAGATCCTGATGGTTACAAATTTGAGCTTATAGAAAGAGGTCCTACACCTGAGCCTTTATGCCAGGTAATGCTTCGAGTGGGAGATCTTGATCGTGCTATAGATTTCTATGAGAAGGTAACTTTATTGTCTGAACTGGGATTGGTGTTAAAGTTTTCTTCTTTCCTGGTTTTCCAATGAGTTACTAATTTGTGACATATAATTTTATAATAAGGCATTTGGCATGGAACTTCTCCGCAAGAGAGACAATCCCCAGTATAAGGTTGGTACTTTTCAAAACCATCCGATTGATGCACCTCATAACTTTTATTTGATAAGGTTTTCATCAGATGCTGGCTAACATGAGAAAGGAATACACAACTTGCACTACTACTTCCAAAGTAACATAAACCATCTTAAATGTAGATGAGTACTTTTTATTTTTGTTAATTTTGCTTTGTCCTATATCTGGTACTCTGGCTATATAATCTAGAACACTTCAAAAGCTTGGTTGACCTATTTTAATTTTTTTGTTATTTTCCTTTTCTACACTTGGTTCAGAGTTATTGATAATTTGAGATGATAACAAGTTCCATTGTATTCTCTCACTATTTCACTCTGTATGGAATGGCTGATAGTGACTGATACTAGTGTGAAAGGTGTTTGATACTTGGTCGGTTGGACTACATTGTGTATTATACTTTTATGGGTTTAGTAATCTTCTAGTTTCAAGCATGTGCTATCTGATTTATCGTGTACTTGTGCATGCGGTAGGTTATCAATATCTCACGCTTGAAGTTGTACCCGCAATCAGGATTGTCTTGTGTTGTGTTTGTCTCAAGTCACAATGATTGCATCCATCATTTGACTCTCGAGTTCTTAAACCTTGAAACAAAGTATTTACTTCTTTGGCACAATATTCATGTCAAAGTTATAAAAGTAAATTTCGCAAAACTACAGGTTTATTGTAAAAACTATCACGGAACTACAAGTTTAATCAACAATTTCAAAAAACTACATATTTTAGGGGCAAACGTTTCACAAAATGTTTTGAAATTTCAATCAGATTCTACGGTTACATAATGGCGGGGCCCACCTGGCAGTGAATAGCAAGATGCCATCTAGTGTGGTGGCTGATCTGGCACGGACGTGCAAGGCTTCTCCTTTGTGACGCTGACGCGTGGGTCCAAGCGTTCAGAGCTGTTAGCATTTCACGACAACTCTTAAACCTGTAGTTTTGGCGATACACTTTCACCCAAAATCTGTAGGTCTGTGAAAACGTTGCTTAAATCTGTAGTTTTATGATAGATTTGACAATAAACCTGTAGTTTAGTGAAATTTACTCAAGTTATAATAAGGGGTCACTACCAAAAGAACTAATAAATCCGCCTTAGGCAAAACTACAACCCTGTGGTCTGATATTTTTAGTGCCCCAGTACTTGTTGATTTTCTTGTGTGTTGCCTGGTATGTGCTTGTTTTGCTGAGTGACACCACTAATTAGGGAAGATGGTTTCAGATTTTTTTCTCTCTAGGTTAGAATATTTGTCTTGATAAGTGTGAAATGATTTCCAATGTCAGATTGTCAGGTCCAACAGTCAGAAACCACAAAAGTACTTGCTAGGTTTTATTCATATCAAAATTGATGCCTGTATAACAAAAGTTGAGACTACAAAGTACAACCTATAAACAATGACTTTTGGTACCACCTTTTGCTGGTTTTTCACTATGACATTTTCATTCAGTCCCAATTATCACAAATCACAATATGCATCATGTTGGTCGCAGTACGAAGCTTCAAGCTCGTCTCTTAATATTATGCAACCAAATTTGCATATTCTCATTCCTTTGGTTTTTTGATGGCATCCATGTGAAATTCATGATGTTATTAAAAATGTAACTTTTACTTTAGTATACCATTGCCATGATGGGATATGGTCCTGAAGACAAAAATGCTGTATTGGAGTTGACCTACAATTATGGGGTCAAGGAATATGACAAAGGAAATGCTTATGCACAGGTATATTCTATTTCATTGTTCAAAATTTGAAACTGCTATTCTGTACAAAGTACAATGGTCAATGCAGTGCTGTTCCATTGTTAGCTCATGCCACTTATTCAGGTTACACTTCTGGAGGTTGATTGTTTTTTATCCGTCCAGATTGCTATTAGTACAGATGATGTCTACAAGACCGCGGAAGTTGTTAGGCTAAATGGTGGACAAATAACTCGTGAACCTGGCCCATTACCTGGCATTAATACCAAGATAACTGCTTGCACAGATCCAGATGGCTGGAAAACAGTATGTGTTATTTCTTATTGTTTTAGTGTCATAATTCTCTCGTTATTTTCGTGTGTTGGGAGGGATTTGCATTTGTTATGAGAGGTTCTTTGTTCCTGGCTTTTTTTGACTGTGCCATAGGTGGCTGGTTTCCGACCATTTCCTAGTGATATTGATATCCTGTACAAAATAAATACTCCCTCCGGTCACAAAAACATGTCGTTTTGGCCCATCAATAGCTTTGGCTACTAATTTCTATTGTAGTATATTTATAAACCCAATAAAATTATAATTTTATGAAAGTACTTTTTGAAATAAATTTACACATATGATTTTCATATATCCAATCTAAATATTTAGAAAGATATCAATGATCAAGATTTTAAAAGTTTGACAACACGTATCCCCATATCCTAGAACGACATGTTTTGTGACTAGAGGGGGTATTACCTTTGTCCTGTGTATGTCAAAAACAGGATAAAGGAAACTGAATGAGCGCATACTCTTCATGTCATTCGAGAACATATACATTACATAATATTGTGTTAGTGCCAAAGAAAAGCATGAAAGTTACTTAGTATCATGTGAAATTGGCCATAGCTTGGACTGAATCTCCTTTTCTTTGACTCTGAACTACCTTAGTAACCTAGATTCCAGTCTTACCGCTGGTTGTCTCGACTATGTTCACTGTCAATGATTCTTTCCTATTGTGATATTTGGAATATGGTTTGTTTAAGGTGCAAATTTGCATGTCTGTTGCAATGTAAATAACTTAATATGAAGTTCAGCATCTTAATTTCTTTTCGCACTACAGATATTAATGTTCTGTCAAATAGTTGCATATATAAAAGATATTCATGTTCACGGTTGAGGATACTATAGTGCGTATTCAAAATTGAAGTGTTTACGGATTTTGTATATATATCAACTATTCAACTCTGTACACAGTATTATGACAACATCCACACTGTGCTTCCATGTTATTGATTAAGTAGATTTCAAATTATGTAACATTTATATGATATGGTGCTGCGACTCTTTATTGAAGCCCCACTTGGTATTTCTTTGCTTTTCAAAAAATATATATTAAGTACTAGAAATGTATTTTGTGATGTACTCTCTCTGTCCGCAAATGTAGGTCGTTTTTTACTTTTTATGGTTTCCAATACAAGGCTTTGACACTAATTTATTATCATAATATATTAACAATAATAATATAAAATATATTATGAAGTATATTACAAGACAAATTCAATGGTATTACTTTTATGAAGTCAATTTATATACTTCAATATATATTGATGGTCTTGACTGCACAGAACCCATGACGACATACATTTATGGACAGAGAGAGTACAAATTTATGATGTAGCTTAGAATGTAGAATGGGGGCATATCTGGCGGAAACTTGAAATCCATTTTGTTTTGAGCACCTAATCAACATTAAAATTTCCCCAAAAAAATTGAGGAAGTAGTCTATGGAATACTGCATCAAACTTTTTAAAATTTCATGTTTAAACTCAAAACGAATGAGGACAAACGAAAAAGAGAAATCCGCTTTATCTTTTAGTTTGTCAGCGATTCCTCTTTTCCGTTTTTCCCAAAACATTGATTTTGATCTTGAAATTTTAAATGAATGATTGCTAAATTGAGAACTATCTTCATTTTTTTCAGAAAGTTTTTACGTTGATTTGGTGTTCAAACCAAAATGGTTTTCACTATATATGTCCCCCATAATGATAGAGATCCCTGTCAAAAAAGTATATAGAAACGAGAATATGTTTTTTTACCATTTCTCTTTATTTTCATAAACTGCGTTTAATGCTCACTGATTCACTTATTTCGGTCTTGTAGGTGTTTGTCGATAATGTAGATTTTCTCAAGGAGTTGGAAGAATGAATTTTGCCGGAGATCTCATATTGATACAGGTTAAGGTTCTTTTTCTTGAGTTCCAAGCATGCCCCTTGAAATCTTGTAAAAGTCACCACCTCAAACTGAGGTTTGTATATAGGTCTCCAATCTACCGTGTCATCACTGGTAGTTAATAGAGCATTAGATTTGTTACCTTCCGATGTAGATGCCCAATCCATTTTGTTAGCAAAGTTAAATCATATGTACAATTTTTCAGAAAAGCCAGAAATATTGTTATTAATTATTCCCTTGTGGCAAAATTGCACTATAAGCCCTTGACCTATTCTATTGGATAATGATACCTCCCAGATGTACGATGTGAGAGAAAAATCGGACGCCCTCCCGTAGCCGCAAGGTAGCCCCACCTCTCATTAAGCCATTCCAGTATCTCGTCCTCTTTATCCTGTACGCTCTCCCGTCTCTCTCTCTCCTAGCTCTCTCTCCCATTAGGCTATCCAAACTCTCCCTTCTCCCTCTCCTATCTGTCTCATCTCACTTCCACTCTAATTTCATCCTCAAATCTAGTGCCCTCATCCGCCAAACCCACTCTAGCATCGATGAGGCACCATCTTCTATAGCCATGGCACCCCACCGCTTTCACTATCTCTATCAGAGCTAGAGACGAAATATGTGGCTACTACCCTAGTTGAAGCTCATCGGATCTAGCAATACCGAGGTCAGAGAAGACAGTGTTGACGACAAATGGAGGACAATGAGATGATGGTGCCAAGCCAGCCTCACCTCTCCCAAATCTGGGTAGGCTAACATGAGGCAGCAGTGTGGGTGTTGATCTCCTTCCTCCTTTCGTGAGCTTAGCTTCGGTGAGGTTGTTGCATGCATTTCTCGACTTTGTTGCGGGCCCTTTCTCTATTTGTTGTGAAGTCTGTCCTGTTTGTTGTAGCCTTTCTCTATTTGTTGTAGATCTATTTCAGGTTGTTGTATCATTGATTGTAAAATGTTGCAACTATTATTTTTGACTGTTGTAGCGTTGTAACATCATAAATTTATTTGATGATAAACTCTACGTAAAGTTATGAGAATCTTATGTACTATTTTAATTTGTTGCGAGCATTACCTCTATTTGTTGCGTGAGCAATCATGAAGTGTTGTCACGGTATAAATTTGTTTGTTTGAGATTTCTAAAGTGGTTTTAAAAGATATTTAAATTGTATACTCATGGTTTCATCACAATTTTGGTGAAGGAATAATTTGTTGTAGATTTATGTCAATTGTGGCATCTTTGTAAAAAAAATTTGCACCAATTATATTTAAATGTTGCTACCATTATTTTCAAAATATTTGAATTTGTTTTTAAAACGTAGCTAAGATCCAAGTTAATGGTTTCATGCTATTTCAGTGAGAAGATGATATTTTTATCAAGTTTTTATCCGTATTGTGTTGTTATTGGTGCATTTTATTATACATATTAATTAAAATTGTTACATATATTATCTAAAAATATTGTATTGAAATGTACGATGAGAATGCTACTACCATATGTCCAGACGCTATCAACGCTCTTATTCAATCGAGTCTCTCAACTACTAACTTTGTCTATCACACCCTCTGTTGTTGTTTTTTTTTTTTTTGAGACCACCCCTCTGTCGATTTGACTGCCAGCATGTTGACGTGGTCTAACGCTTGCCGCTTTTGTTGACGCCGGCAAGCGAAAGGATTGTTTGGATAGGTTGGGATTAAGCCCAATCCTCACCAATCTGGGTTTCAATCAACGTCTATCCAAACATGCCCCGGGGTACACATGTACCTGTTTGTAAAGGGTGTACAGGTGTGAATGTGTGATTCCTCACCAAAGAAAAAGAAGCTATGGGTGCGTCAGCCTATCGATGTACTTGTTAGCCACATTTGGTACTATTTCATATTATATTTACAAAAATAGTCGTACGCGTACTGTATTGACAAAAAATATCGCTTCTGCCGTTCAGTGGACGGGCGGTAGCACCCGCGAGGTGACACGTGACGAGGCCACCGACAGCAGGCGCCTGCCGTCTGGTGAGAGGGCGGCAGGTAAGTAAGACGGCTTAATTACCTGCTTTAATTTTTTTTTTTTGCGTTTGATGTTTGTTTGAATTTTCAAAAAAAATTTAAATATATCAAATAAGCTTAAAAAATTACAAAAAATTATGTACAGCCTTTGAACACAACGTACCTCGCAGTGTAATTTTTGGGTAATTTTATCCATTGCGAATATTGCTCAAAAATTCATACAATTTTGATATTTTTACGAGTTTTTACATATAGCAAATGAGCTCTAAAAATTACGAAATTTTATGTGAAGCCTCCCGACACACTCATAGTTATTATGTAATGTTTTGGAAATTTTATGTGCTCCAAATTTGCCAGGTTAATTCATGATAATTTTATCGCAATTATATCGTAATTAGCAATATGCGATGCTCAGGTGTCTTTTGAAGTGCGTGATCTCTGTCCTTCGCACATATGTCGGCTCATTGCTGCTATCTTTTCTTTTTCACTGCGTGCTTCACACAATTGTCACTCTGCCCATGTCATCCCGCCTCGCGCGCTCCCTCGTCTGCACTAATGTCGCTGTCTGTGCCGTCCACCCTCGTTCGCTCCCCCGTCTCCACATTTGTCAGTGTTACCATGTCGTCCCTCATCGCCCAAAGTGCTACGCATCAACAAGGAGTCTGTAATTTATGGGGTGAGTGCACCGGATTCCCTTTGCGCTCAGCTATAATACAAACATCTCGTAGTTGGTCATCGGTCATCTCAGTCACTCATCGCAGAAGCTCATTGTCGCAGTTGTCGCTAAAAATTAAAGGTGCGTAGCTAATTATTATAAGAAGTAAGTGCATAGCTCATTAAGGACGCGGTAGGAGGGCATGGTAGTGCTGATTGCTTCTCTCGAAATACAGGTAATTTTTTTGGATTGATAGTCAAATTGTCAGTAATTAATAAACTATTCGTATGTAGTTACACGCATATAATTATTTTTGTTGTAACGCTTACTGCGGATCTAGTTGTTGTGGCTTAAAGTAGTCGCAAACATGGAACACTTGATAATGTTCTATGACGATAGTCTTATACGGGCTGGATCAGATGGATTAGACCTATCGACATGCCAATACAAGGTGCTCCGGGTGGAGAGACTCGACGTCATGAATATTCATGAGCTACCAAGCTGCATCCGAAGGGAATTCGCCACGGAGGCAATAGCGATGAAACTTGCCATCGAGGGGATCACCTACACCAATGGCGTGTGGGAGCTTGTGAAGGTGAATGACACTACAGCATGGAGGCAGTACATGCAAATTACCTCCCAGCCCGAGGCGGCTATTTACAGGAGGCCGATGGTGTACCTAAGTTTCGTGCGCCGGGAGTCCGAAATGTTGATAAGCTCAGCCCCTCGACACCCGAGGAACCACAAGCGGAGCTTCAAGATGATACCACTGAATGTGTTGTATTGAAGGGTAGACTCACCTCTAATTTTGTACAGAATGAGGGGGCGAGCATGTGGTGATCAGCTCGAATTGATTGCCATGCGTATCTACTAAACCAGCCACTTGGATTGGAGCCCGACGAGGACACTAACCTAGGCTCCGATGGTAGTGAGGATGACGCACAGCAGACAGCTGGTTCACCCGGGGGAATTGTGTCATCGGAGGTGCCCTATGTGTCCTCCAAGCTCGATGATGTTGTGGTGCGTTCCCTTGTACTGCCGCAAGAAGAAGGGTCCTAGTGGGGATTTCAAATTGACACCCTTCTAGTTAGGCAGCTATGCAACAAGCTATTGCACAGTACGCCTTGTCTATCAACCGTGTGTACCGAGTGCACCGGTCCAACCCAGCCAATTATGCTATGAAGTGCGTAGTGGAAGGTTGTTCCGTAAAGATCAACACTCAACGAGCCAAGATTTTTGGCTCGGCCTTCTCGATCAAGATGATGATCGACCATACTTGTTTGCTCAGTGAGCCCTTGCACCATCATCGGAACGTGACTTAGGCATATGTGGCAAACATCATTAGCCACCTAGTTGCGGCGGACATTTTTGTCTCCCTGAAGATGCTCATGTCAGAAGTTGCCAATGTGGTTGGCTATCCAGTCAACTACAGTAAGCTCCGACGAGGCAAGCACAAGGTCATCAAGTCCATGTACGGGACGTACGAAGAGGCGTACAACCTTGCGCCGAGATTATTTCACCAGATAGCTGAATCAAACACTAGTACATACATAAATAAGCTTGAGCATCCAGATGCTGATGGAGGGCCCAACTACTTCATACTAGATCGGCTATTCTGGGCTTTCGCCCAAACCATTGAGGGCTTCAAGTTTTGTCATCCTATACTCACGATGGATAGCACTTTCCTCACAGGGAGTTACAAGCGAACCATTCTCACCACGGTTGTGGCCAACATGAATGACCAGCTTCTCTCAATTTGCAATTGTGGAAAGCGAGAACACGCCCAGTTGGCTCTGGTTATTGGCCAACGTGAAGCAAGCGGTGGTTGGTGATCGACCCAACGTTTGCATCGTCACGGATCACAATGCTGGGTTGATGGCCGTGCTAACACCATGCAGCGCGGGACCAAACCCCCTCACCAGTGGAATGACGTGCGACCCGATGGTGCATAAGGCATCTTGTATCTGACTTGTTCGCACGGTTTTGCAGGTGAAGATGTTCAGGCAATATGTCTGCAAAACCAGAGGCAGAAGTTCGAATCCATCTGGACAGAGCTAGAAAGGCGAACTATGGAGGGAGAGCAACCCCGCGGTGCCATAAGTTTCTCTGAGTGGATTCATCAGCACGCTCCTGAATTACATAAATGGTCCCTTCTCTATGACATAGATGGTGCGAGGTATGGGATTATGACGACCAACATGTTCGAGGTGTACAATAGCATCTTGAAAAAGCGTGCAGTGCCTCTCTATCACTGTGATCGTGGAGGAGATATGGACTCGCATTGTTGGTTATTTCATCAATAGAGCCACCGTAGCCAGATGTCAAATAGACGAAGGTAAGAAATGGTCCGGAAACATGTAGAGGCATATGAAACTGAAGATGGAGAAAGCCCAAATGCACGACATCCTGGTAATCGATGGCCTCCAGAGGAAGTACGAGATCAGGCTTCGGCAAAAATATGTGAATAGTCATGCCAGGGGTGAAATGAAATAGGCATGCATCCTGGATAATGTGGCAACATGCACCTGCAACAAGACGACAATCCTACACAAACCATGCTCGCATGTGTACAAGGCATGTGCGCAAATGAGGTAGATGTCCGAGGCATACATCTTAGAGTACTATGACATGTAACACCTTTACAGTACATGGAGTGCAGAGCTTCACTCCTACGGCTTGGACATGAACTACAGAGATCTTTGGCCAGACATGCTGCAATGGCCTCCAACAAGGAGTTGAAGATAACCACGAAGAGACATCGCAGACACGATGCTTCTAAAACGACATGGATGTGAGCCAATGTACCAGCATTACACGCACAGTGAAATGCAGAATATGTAAGACCTTTGGGCACTCATTGAAGGATTGCCCAACAGACCGAGCTCGTCTGGTCGCCACTCAGTGTCATAATCTCATGTATCTTTTACTATATAGCATTAATTCATATTTGTACCCATTTGAGATCTAATTGACAGCATTTGTTCAATGCATATCGACCCCTCTAGCTTAATGCACACAACGCAGCATTTGAACAGTCCACTCAAAAAACAGCAATCGCAACGACACGTACACCATTCAATTACATGCTTTACGAGATTGAACATAACCATGAGCTACATGCTACAAGCTTCTCTGTGCGTGCCTACTGGTAGAAGATGTCTCGTGGTACCCACATGGAGTGTTGCAGTAGGGGGCGCCTCGGATGTGGCTGGCCATCGTTGAAGTGGAACGCACATATGCAGCTAGTGTTCACACAACAGCATGTGGGATCATACGAACTTCCTCTGTTAACGACCTCCTCGTTGCCTCTCTCGTGCTGCATCTATTGCCGGAGGTCACCGTTCTCCTCATTGAGACTGTCAATCCACGCCTCCATCTCTAAGATTCGCCCCTATAGTGTATTCACATACCTCACAACATAGTGTCATAGGGAGGATCGATCCAGCGGATGAAGTTGCATTTCACCATCTACTGGAAAGGAGGGTTAACATGAAAGCTCTTTTAGCAGTAAGAGAAAATAATCTATTGGCTAATTGTACCCTAGAGTGCGGAAATCGAAAGAAACATCGCCCGCCATCTAAATGGCCTTCGACAACCTGCACGACCGTGTCCTCCCTATGCCTGCATTTCGGCCATACCGGTTGAGCCCCCTGTTTGACATCAAGCGGGTAGTTACAGCCGAAGTCCTCCCTCCTTTCCAGGAGAAGGTATTCCTTTTGCGACTCCACTCCAACTGGCCCCTCGGTGTCTCCATGCTATGTTACTGTATGACGTAGAATGTTCTTCTTCCTACAAGAAGCAAAATACAGTTTAGATGAGCGATGAGCGATTGCAAGAGCTCTATATTTGAAGCGAGCTAAAAAAGAATCTGGTGCGTTGCCATCGAAAATTATGGACGCATTGTCGACAAGCACCACCACAGGCGACAGGGAACAGCATGGTAAAAGTGACATATGTGCACACGAGGGAGCAGGCAAAGCAGGGCGACATTGCCAGACTAACATTTGTGCAGGCGAGGGAATGGGCGAGGAGGATCGGTATGTCAAGCCAATACATGTCCGAAGGAGCGAGCGGACAACAGCGTGCAGTATGGACATACTAGCAATGAACAGACTGGCATTTCTGTAGAGCACATAAAATTCCCCAACAAATACACAATAGCTATGAGTGTGTCGGGAGATTTCATATAAAATTTCATAATTTTTGAAACTCGTTTGCTATATGTAAAAAAACTCCATACAAATGTCAATTTTATGAATTTGTGAGCAAAATTCACAATGTATAAAATTTCCCAAAAAATACACTATGAAGTAAGTTGTGTCATGAGATTGTACATAACTTTTCATAATTTTTGGAGCTTATTTGGTATATTTAAAATTTCAAGCAAACTCTAAATGCAAAAAAATTAGGACAAGTAATTAAGTCGGCTAATTAGCCGGCTTAATCACCTAGCACCTGATCGTGCAAAAATAGCACACCCGCAAGTGCACGGGTTGCCACTGAAATAGCGGCGAGTGTCGTATTCTCCACAGGGACTAGACTGAGGCTACCGGTGCTTAGCTAAAGCTAGGTCAATCGAAACGGGGGAGAACTAAACCTAAAACGCCTACGAATCAGCCAAACGAACTAACTCTAACTCGCACAGACAAAACGACGAACGACTAAACAAACGAATGAACTAAACAACGACAGGATGAACGACCGTACGAATGGACGTCGTACGACCGAACGAACAACACGACTACTAACTACACGAACAAACACACACGAACTACAACGACTACAAAAAAACGATGACACGACTACCGACCGACAACCTAACTAACTATCGACCGCTAGACAGAATGAGGAAGTCGAGAAGCACTGGGGGAGTCTAGAAGCACGGAGGGAGTCGAGAGAGAGAGAAGGGGAAAACGATCGACGGCTAACTAGACGACGACGGCACACGACAACACAACAAACACAGAACTACGAACGCTTGACCTAACTATCGACAGACCGCGAGATAGAAGAAAAGAGAGAGTCTAGAAGCAAAAGGGGGTCGAGACAGCAAGGGGAAGGGAACGGTCGCCGGCTAACTAAATCGTGCGCACAAACATCACGGAAACTACAGAAGCGGGACTAACAAATAGATGAACACAAGCACAACTCACAAGCTAACATAACAACCTCTACCAACACATATAACAATTGGCACTACTGAAAACACTACTAAACTACTAACTGAACACCAATTGCACAATTATTACATAACATAGCTCACAGTAACAGAACTCAAATTAACAGGACACAATAACAAATCCACTGATCACATGCATCCATCACAGAGAGACATAACAGAACACTAACACATTGCTGCCCAAACATTCACAGTTCATATAGCATCGATTAACAGGTAATTAGTAGCATAGTTGAATAGTAATTGAAAGCAGCAAAAAGGTAAAGGGAGAAGAATTTGGGATGAACCGTAGAGAAGAGGAAACAGGGGAAACCGAGGGGTTGAAGAAGAAGCAGACGGGAGGCCGTCGGTGTCGACGCTGTAGAAGAACCGGAGTAGCCGCAGAGGAAGGAGTGCCAGGGACGTAGAAGAAGAGCTGGAGCTCGTCGCCGTAGGTATAGAGGTGATGCGCCGGCGTGGTTGGAGCTGATGAAGTTGAGGCGGCGGAGCTGCGATGGTGCGCCGACGACGAGCCGGTGGATCTGGAGAGGCGGCGCCGAGTGGTAGGCGACTGCGAGGTGGCGGCGCACGGGAGTAGGTGGCGGAGAGAGAAGGCGCGGTGGCGGTGGAGGTGAGGTGAGACGGCGCACGGGAGGAGGAGCGTGAGCGCGGAGGAGCGGCAGTGGATGGGGAGAAGGGGGGCCGAGAGAGGAAGCGGAATAGAGGGGGCGGCCGTGTGATGGTGGCGCGGCAGGGAGAGCAAAGAAGGGAGGCGGCCGAGAGAGGAGGTGATGGCGGCGGAGAGAGGTGGCGGTGGTGGTGTGAGGGAGCAGGAAGGAGCGGAGGGGAGGGGTAGATGTGGGGAGAGGCGGATCTGGAGAAGGAGGAAGGAGAGGAAGACGGGGAGATGGCGGCGCGGTAGAGAAGTGGTGGCTGCGACGAGTTTGGCCCGGCCTCGCCGGCGCCGAGAGTGGAGGAGGAGGAGGAAAGCACAGTGGGGGAAGGGAGAAGAAAACCGGGCTCAAAGGATTTTGCGGCGGCGGCTAGGGATTTTGTGACCGGTTGGGGATTTGGCAATTTTGCGTTTTGGCCCTCGAGGAATTTGGGAATTGCGAACAGGTCCTTATCCCAATGAGATTTCTTTTGAATTGGCCCTCCGGAGCTCCGTTTTCAGCGCGACTTGATCCTATGCATCCGTGACGACGTGCACATTTGTACGGAGCAGTCCCGAAAGTCCAGAATTGTCGTTTATGCGCCTCGATCGCGCCGGCCTGCGGAAAATTACAAAAAAATGTAAAATGGTCCATTTTGAGCAACTAAATATGAAAAAACGTGTAAATGATAATAAATGGTCCCAAAATGTGAAGAATATGAGAATAAAATGAGGGCTAAATATATATATAAATATGACGCATGTCAGCACCCCCTCACCAGACGGCAGGCCTGCCGTCCCCCACCAGACAGCAGGCAGAAGTGGCATTTTTGTCAATTCAGTAGGCATGCGGCTATTTTTGTAATTATAGTGTGCAACAGTGCCAAATCTGATTTTAACTCATCAGAAATCTTTCGACTTGCTATACGTATGCTCCTCTGCTTGTGCTAAGGTGCACACACCGTGGTAACCTGAGTGAAGACCATGAACAGTCACAGGCTTACACTGATTGGTTGTTCCGATGAGACTATCCCTATCATTTTAAATATAATATTTAGATTGGATATATAAACATCATATGTATAAATTTGTTTTAAAAGTACTTTCATAATCTTTTGATTTTATTGGATTTTATAAATATATTACAATATAAATTAGTAGTCAAAGTTATATTTTAGAGAATCGTGTTAATATCAAAAATAATATGTATTTGTGACCGGAGAGAGTAACTACTAAGAATTCGAAGTCTTCCGTGTAAACCTGAGGAACGAAGCTTTGAATAGATAAAAATAACTAGGCCTGTATGGTTTTGAACCAGCGTTTGTGAAATTTTGTCAAAATTAGGTCTTCAATTCTCTATTGACAAGATTTCGCACGCATGTTGTCTTTTTGCAAGATTTTGTTCATATTTATGTCCTAATTCGTTTTCTTGCGAAAGATTTGCCAATTCTTGGACGACCAAATTTTAGCATCACTAAATTTTGGCACAAATTGCTTGAACAATGCCGCTGAACCTTCTCAAAGAGGCCCATATTGCATGGACTGGGCTTCTCCACAAGAGGCTCAGTTGGGCGGCTATTTCTTACACTCGGTTTTGGCAATGGGAGAGAAATGGCAAAAGTGATTGAAAAAGGACTAAGGTGACTAACGATATAGATCTAATGCTTACGTGAAATATAAATTACAACTCTACACACTAGGGCGTGCCAGCATTAGAGTAAATTCCTTGTGCTTCTAATTTACGGTTCCGTAAGCACAAGGAATTTACGGAAAGTTAGGGTTAATTTGGAACCTGTAAATTCCATATGAAAGCTCGGGACATCATTTTCCTTATGAAATACCTATATCGATGTAAGGGCTCGTTTTGGGACACGAGAATTATTCCTAAGTCCTGCAACAGTACCATGTCAAATTCTTAAAAAATATTGTGTTCCAAAGAAAGCCTTTAATACAAGGCCTCTGTGATCCGGTGCTTACTAGTATGTTCCTAGGAACAAATCAGTCCTACCATGTTTATATGGAGTAGTAGTTTCGAAAGAAAATGTCTATATAGAGTGTGGTAACATTGGTAGTTACCTAAAAAGCTTAGCAGAGATATGGTTTTCGCTATTATGGATCTGTTTATATTGGCTAAAGCTAATATTTTTTAGCTGCAGTTGATAGTTTTTAGCTGAAAATTAGTGGTCGAAAGAAGTGACTTTTAGAAAGAGTATTCAAGTGATGAGGAAAATGAAAAAGGTATGTATGCGCAAGACAGAAATAAGATAAGTAAGATACATAATATGATTGTAACTATGTTATCTCTTAAATGAGATAAAAGCGAAAGTAATAGAAAAAAAGTTTTGATAAATGGGATATTCATGTTAGCTTCTAAGGTCCTACATTGCATTAGGCCCCAACAAGGGTGCTCACTCGATTCGACACGTTCAAATCTGGTTGCCCAACCAGTTTTATCGGTTTTCCCAACACTTCACCGATCCTTCAAAAAAAAACACTTCAGCGTAACGAGTGCAGCGGTGCGACCGTGCGTGCGAGGACGACGACGGAAGGACCGGAGAGCTGGGGGTGGGGCCCACTGACAGCGACAGATCGGGCTCGCGGGGGGAGTTCCCCCATTGCCATCAGCCGCACTGCCGCTGCCCCCAGCCGCGTCGCCATCTGCTCAGCCAGGCGTGTTGGCCAGCTGGCCACTCGCTTTCCGGCCCGAGACCGACCCCCCCCCGGCGCGCCACCGCGCCCGATGACGCCGCGGTCCCACCTCGCTCGCGGTCCCACCTGCCATAGAGAGCCGGGTGAAGGAGCCAGCGGAAGGCTCTGTGCGCCTGGAAAGACGCGTTGCATTATTCTTAGGCGGTGGGCCCCGCGGAGTTAGGGACGGGGGTGGTGGGGGGCGTCTGCCTCTCTACCCACAGGCCACAGCCACTCTCCACTTCACGGTGGGCCCCCATCCGAGCACGGCTCGCCACCGTTCCTCCAGCACCAGCACGGCAACCAATTTACGACACTGACACGTGGGCTCAGAGTTTCGGCTTGCCCCACTGCCAGTGTCGTATTCGCGGGCCGCGTCCGTGCCGCGTAGCATTTAACGACGGGGCTCCTTTCGCATGGGGCACCCTGTGTTGGGGGGTTGGGGGGGATGTGAGGGGTGCACTGCATCCATGCTCCATAATTGTGTCTCAAGCCACTGGTGGGCCCGGTCTCATAATTTCTGCCCCTTTTCCCCTCTTTTATTCTTCTTTCTTTTGACTGGGGAAAAAAATCATGAGTTAATTAGGTTGCAGAATTTTTTTTGTTTGGGCGCTGTACATGCTGTTGGAAGCTAAACCCTCCCCTTTTCAGGTTAAGGATTCCCCGAGTAAATAAATAGAATAATTTTTTCGTCGATTTTTTAAAATAATTTATTAAGACAGCTTTTTAAAAACGGTTTATCAATATTTAATTCATTTGCACAAACGATTTATGCTAGGATCAGCCGAAAAGATTCTACCATAAACATGGTCCCTCCCTCCCCGGTGTTAGAATGGGGATCCCAATCCATTGTCCAATGAATGAGGGCCCGCAGCTGCCACCAGTGCTTTTGGTACTGCCCATGATTTGTTTCATTTCATGACGAAGAATAGAAACCTACGCATTGTTATGCAGTAGTGTGCTGAAGTTATCTTGTGATTGGTGAATGTAAGACTTGCTTGATAGAACAGTGGGTAAGATTTTATTCCATTATGTGTAGGTTATACCGTTATAGTGATGCTTACGTTGTGTCTGTCTGTATCTGACATGAGATGGTTATTTCTTGGCAGTGAAAAGGTTTATTATTGTAATGTGACAAATTAATTAGCAGACTACTATTTCATCACAAACTAGGTTTTCCGAAATCCACCTCCACACCAAATAAAACCCATCAATTCTACAGTTTTAAAAGATAGTATCAATTCTGCAGCGGGGTTAAAAAAAATAAAATACTGGCCTCTCCATGGCGACAAACAGATGAGTTACAAAAGGTGGAAGAGACAAACATCATGTGACGTCGGAATTTGGCTCAAAAATATGACTGGACGAATCAGTGGCAGTCCATTTGCAGCTGCCAGAGGCAGGCAGTCTGGGGATGAACGCTTCACTGAGAGGGTCAAGCTGTGCTCAGCATTGGCTGCACAAAATGCTGATTTGCAGCTGACAAGCAGAAGTAGATACTTGACAGTGTCTCAAAACAATCATCAGCCTTGGTCAACCATATCAACAAAAATACTGACATTTCAATGGAGAAATGCACAATTAAGCGAGGACCATCAAATTTTACGGAATTGAAATTGTTGCCAAATAATGGGAGGAGACCTCAAACCACCGACGTTCCAAAAAAAAAAGGGACCAATCATGCGTGTGCCCACCCATTAATCAATGGGTCGTAGCTAATGGTTTTGATTTATAACTTTTTAATTCTAGCTGTTCGTGAGAAAGAATACGAAGAAAGAGTCACATGTGATTTTAATCAATATAGCTGAAGTCGGTACAATGTCTACGACAATCAACTTGTTGACCCCGTCTTAAACAAACGCATAATTTAAAAGTTAGTTACTTAGCAAAAGACAAAAGTCATAAGCTAAAAGCTTAAAAAAACACAGCCAATATTTATGACATTTTGTCGAAATTCCATTCGTACGCTTAGCAACCATCAAAATCCACAGGACCTGCATTGAAGGATTGAAAGGTCGTGATAAAAACAGAATCTTGATTTCATTCACAGGGGAAGCTTTTGTGGAGAGAATGTCACTTTCCGTGACATGCAAGATAGTGACGCGCAGGCTGGCAATGGTTTATAATTTTTTTATTATAGCTGGTTTATTTTTTTTATTATAGTGATAGTGATTTATTTAATGTAATTAAATTTTAAAAAAATAGAAAAAAATAAGATAGCCTATCACAACCAATACGAATGAATACAGGGAAAAAAAGAAAAAGCAAAAAACCCAAAAAAAACTAAAAAGTCAAAAAAAAGATAAAATAAAAAAATAGTGAACTCAAAGCCAAAAGCTGAGGGACGCCCAGCTCAAAAGTAGAAATGACACAGTGCATGCTGTATCTAATATCCTACAGGGACACAACCTCTGGAGGCATTTGCCTAGGTTTATATCGACTAACTGGGCTACAAAACCGAACAAAAAGACAGTAATGACAGCATTTGGGAGTTAAACATATGCATAGCTATGTTTCCCAGAAGATGAAAGTGGCAATGGGGTAGTCCAAATTTTCACCATTGCAGCAGTAATCTACAGGTGACGAAACATAGTGAAAATGGAGCAAACCGCCGCATACAGGAGCCGAAAAGAATGGCAAGGCATTAAACTATACCCTAATGCGCGACTTTATCGGTTAAGAAAAGGATCAAGCAAAGGGTTAGAATAATAATACCAACATAGTGGCATGGCAGGACCACCAGGGAACAAAGGAATCCAGAGCCTACTAGGTACTGGATGCTGCTGGTATTAATTATATGAACTAGTTCAGAGTTAGAAAACAACAGGAGATAACAAAGGATCAAGTGTTAGACAACTAAACCATATGAACCAGAATTGCTTCATACGCTGTCAATCAGCAAGAATTGTGAACCCTATAAGTCACTTTGAGCCGATACGCCCCCCAGCATTGTCGAATAAATTCAGCACCCGAGACGCGACAGCCTGCAGGCTACAAGGGATAAACAAATGCAGACGAAGGTTCATTTGGGTTAGTGAAAGATGCCTTTTGAGTTGAAACAAGAACAGAATCGGAATTTTAATGTGTTCATTCGAAAAAAATAGACACTGCTCCACATGCACACCAATTAACAGACACCAGGAAGGAGAAAAAGGTAGCACAAAAAAGGAGCAGAGTGGAGCATCATTTCTAGGGAGGAAGATGCATACAAGGCAAAGAAAGCCTGATTCTAAGGGATCATAAGCTATTGCCATCTCTCTCGAAATGATAATATTATATCCTACCTGAATGATGGTTGAGATGGAAGCCTTTTTAAATGACACTATAAGAGTATAGACAACCATCATGACCTTCAGAAGATAATAACTGCATACACTGCATGCCCCCCACCCAGCAACTACACAGCTGGCTCGGAAGCACAGTTTCGCCATGAAAAGCATGGTCATGGAACCAAACGAAACTACTGTTACGGATCACTGCTTCGGCGGAAGTTGCTTCACCAGACTCCAAAACAACTAAGATGAGTGAAACAGAACATGACCAGTTGATGCCTTGACGGACAATACATTTGCAAGCTTCATTGAACATTTATGTAGCGAACAATCAGTTCATGGACAACATTTTGCAAAGTAGGTAGGAGTGCTCAATCATAGTAGCAGCACATGGTGTAGCAAAACCATTTCCACGAATAGGAATAACACACATACAAAGACTTGGGCACAATCAAACAGAGCTTATGTCCCTAGGAGATTTTGCGAAGCTAACATAATAAGACAGTTTTTTACTTGTAGGACAGCAAACCATGTAGTACAGACCATAACGCAGGATCCATCTTAAAACTGTTAAGACTTTTCGATTTTCAGAAGGAACCCTACAGTCATTTGATCTCCATCTTGCTTTTGACCGTAGGGAGCAACCATTCTAGTTGCGGTTCTTGGACTTATCCAGTGCCCTTGGAGCTGCAAAAATAATAATAACAAATAAGAGACACAACTGAGTAAGGCGGAGCAAAAATGCAAACCAAAGTTAACTAGATCAACTTTTGTTAGGAAAAAGAACAAGCCATTAAATTAGGACAGCTAGTAACAACTAACCACAAAGTGCCATCAAAAGCATTCCAAGTTTCAAATCAACAATTCATTCACATTGTGTGTTCTTCCCACCGATCTTGTGCACTCCACACAGGCATATACTGGGTGCAAAGTTGATACAGCACTTAT
The DNA here is from genome assembly GCA_017311315.1 of Dendrocalamus latiflorus. Classification (NCBI taxonomy): domain Eukaryota; kingdom Viridiplantae; phylum Streptophyta; class Magnoliopsida; order Poales; family Poaceae; genus Dendrocalamus; species Dendrocalamus latiflorus. Next base: position 10,677,457 of record CM029614.1, on the reverse strand, counting down.
TGTGGAGCTATGAATCCTCCAATGTTCCAGGAGCATCTTTCAAAAAATTTATTCCAGAATTTTAATAGTTTGTAATGGTTAAATACATGCATGTGACCTTCAATAAATGTATATTATTCCTCTAAAATGCAACACATCAGTATAGCATAATGAGCGATGAAAACATTCCACCTGTCTGATTTACATGGTTTTAAAATATTTTCATGTCTTAAAATATGGTTCATGACCATGCTGTTGTCGATTTGATGAACCCAAATAGTAGTACTATGCATATGAAATTGCATATGGATCACCCAAGAAAACCATCACAGAATTGTTGCAGGGAGCATGAAACTCCATTTTTGTTATTTTGTCTTTGGAAGAAACTCAAGAAAATCAGTACTCCTGAACTAATATTGTCATACAACAAATTTAAGCATTGACACGTACAAACCTTTTTCTACAAGTGCAAGAGAATGTGATATTAGCCGATAAGTATGCTAAACAAAATAGAAGTACAAACTTACCAAGTCCAATTGCATCTGAACCCTTCATGATTCTGAGCCTACGACAGGAGTCAGCGAACATCCTGCAATTGCAGTGCAAGAAAATTTTATAAGTAAATTTTTGTTTATTTGAGAATCACAAGTCAAAAGATCTAATCAGTGTCCTTTTTCTTTTCCATTTGCATTTCTGTTTTGTGGAAGTTCTTCACCAATGTTAGAGACAGTTTTTGAGCCCAGGCAAGCACTTGGAACTCTCAAGTCCCTACTACCACAAACACATTCTGGTAATATTTGCATTGCTGTTATACTACTAGACAAGAATTAAGATCAGTGTGCTTACTCCCATGGAACGTCGCCGACGAGCATCCAGTCTCCATCCTTATCTTCATAAGTCAACACATATTCGCCATCCTTGCGGACCTCAGATAGACCGTCCTTGCCTGATATGGCACATCCAGACTAACCTGTAAGGCCAAATAAAACAAACGGAAGAGAACCTCTCCTTGTACCAAAATTTCTATTGAACACCATGCATCTTATTCTCATATGATTCTGATGAACGTTAAGGGGGAATATCTACTATATTGTAAGTACTATTCCTACAAAAGAATTGAAATAAAATAATAAGAAATAGTAAGGAACAATTCAATTAATAAATTGGCACATGAGAATTAACATATCATGACATCTGAATTCACCAATATTCAGAGATATCCATCTTGTAGGATTAGTAGTTTCATTGACCAATATTCAGAACTAGAAGATATCCTAGATGATACGGAGCAATAGAGCCAAAGATTTATTTTACAATAATTTTTTGGAAGAGACAGAATACAAATCAAATCAGGAGATAATTAATTAGGTCTTTTTTTTTAAAAAAAAAGGAGTCCTAAACCTCTTGTAAGGACTAGACAAGTCACCAAAGTATGCAAAACAAAAGATGTGCAGTCAATTTTAGTTTTTAGTTATCCTAAAATTACTGGGAACAAAGCTAAACGACACGAGTAACAGATCTTCCTCCAGATCAAACATGTTGCTTTCTAAAGGTATACACGATGCACTTCTAACACCATTCACATCATCTGAAAATGCAATCACATAGCTAATTAAACGAGAACTCGCAAAATCAGAGAGTAAAGCCTATAAACATCCCACCAGTGGTAAAGCCTATAAACATCTTCTCGAGCGCGGTCGACAGGTCCTTGTAGTTCTTGTAGGTCTTGAGGTCGACCTTCCTGAGGTACGGCGCGCCATCCATGCTGACCTTGACGTAGAGGAACCCCTGGCCCTGCTTGGCCTCGGCGTCCTCCTTGCTGCTCTTCAGCTGGTTGGTCGCCATCGTGTTCTTGCGGTAGCTGCGGATTGGTGGCCATCCCACCACCTGAGCCCTGCACAACACATCACATGGTTGTCAATTTACAACCACACCGCAAGGAAGTGATAGATCACTATGTGCTCTACTGATGTGGGAATAAAGAAGCAACATTTAAGATCAGCAAAAGAATTCGAAACAAGGCAATGCCAGATCAAAAGTTTGCGGAGAAAATGCAGTAGAAACAAAGGCAAAAAGTTGATAAAGGTTGATAATAGAAGGATTTAAGCCAAAAAAAAAAGAACGCAAGAAAGCTCATAATTAAAAGAAAAAGGGGATTTTTCGTAAAGCCGAAAAAATGTGGATAGAGAAAATTGGAAATTCAAAAGAACTATTTACTCAAAGCTAAAACCTTTTTCCCCTCCTCCACACCCCAGACAAGCCAAATTCCCACACAAAAAAATGCAAAATTAAATCGGAAACAAGAAGCCAGGAAAGAGCCTCTTGACACAAAATTCAACCGTTGTTTCCTTGATTCCTACTTTTGCTTCAATAAAAATCGTAAAAACTCACAACAAAAAATAACACCCTAACAAAACGAACTTGCTACAAAACTTGCAAATGTTCCATACCCCAAACCCAACAAGATTTCCCCAAGAACTGACAAAATTATCCCTCCCACCCCAAAATTCCGCAATTTGCAAACACTCCCTCTATCAACTCCCAGTCCCAAGAACGAGAAATTCCCAAGAAGAACACCCTCGCAAAGCCCCAGGATTTTCTCCCACGATCCACAGTTCCACTTACTTCGCAGCCGGCTGCGGCGCCGCGGCCACCTTCTTGTCCTCCTCTTCCTCTTCCGCCACCTTCTTGCCCTTCCCGGCAGCGGCGGCGGACGGCGGCGGAGGCGCCTCGTCGGAGAACCCGCGCTTGGCGCCCTTGGTGGGGAGCAGTTCCAGGGTGGTGGCCGCGGCGACGCGGTGGTCCGGCGACTCGGAGCCGGGCAGGCCGAGGCGGAGCTCGGTGCCCTTCAGGTCGTCAGTCGCGGCGGCCGTTGCGGCTGCCGGCGGTGAGAGGCCTATGTAGTCGAGCTCGAGTGGAGGCGACATGGGGAGCAGCAGGACATGAACCGGAGGGTGCGGGAGGAGAGGTGAGACGTGAGGAGTGGGTGTGGGTGTGGGCGTGTGGGGAGAGTGGGAGTGGAAGTGGAAGGAGGAGGGGTGGTTTGAGGTGAAAAGCTTCCTTAAGCTGAGCTGACGAGTTGGGTTAGGATGCTCCGCTTCGGTTAGTGTAATAGTGAAGAAAGATCCTCTATAGTGCACAAAATGGTTTTTTTTTTGGCAAAAGTAGGGACACAGGTACATATAACTGGTTATTTGTATATATAATGATTATAAAACTGGACCATATTGTTATCGAACATTTATATTTTTTATAAAATCAGTCAATTTTTAGACCATTTGATCTAGATGAATGTTTGATCTAGATATATTGTGTCATCCTCCTCGTCCCTCCTCAACTCTCCTTCTATTGCGTCGATGCCTCTGATTCTAGTGACAAAGATGATGGACACATCCGTTATTTGTGGCAAATAAATTTTTTAATCTATTGAGGACAAAGGGTGTATTCAACAGAGATAGTGGAGGCGAGCAAGAGCCAAACTTCACCACAGGCGCGACACGAGGCGCTAGGCCTCCAGCTAGTCGGAGCAAGGTCCAGATTCACTTAAGGCGACAGCTCAACCTCGCTAGAGACAAAGGTGGAGACTAATGCCACACGAATTTTAAAGCACATCCAAAGTTAGTAATTAGACTAAAACCACAAAAATTGTTACTTGGGTGTTGTATAGCATTTTCAATAAAATAGTAATGAGTTCTAAAATATTACCTTATTTAAAACATATCCCCTCCTGTTTGAATTGCTTTCATTTTAGCTCAATGCACACAATGCAAGGATGGAGCTAATACTTTAGTTTCAAAATTTAGATATATTCGAATGTATACACATTTATCCAACATAACTGCCAATTAGTAATTTATAGGAGTATTTGGTAGAAACATTTCCACGAAAACCCAAAAATGATATCTACTTACATTTCATATATTTCAGAGTTGCGTGTTTCATACATTTTTATTTACTTTTGCGTGTTTCATATTTTTTTTACATTTCATATTGACAATTCGTATGCTCAAATTGTTTCGAGTGAGGGCGACATGTGCATTTGGTGAAAATATGTGAAATGTGCAACTCAGGAGATGTTCATATACTTCGCTTAACAACATACTCAAAACAAAAATATGAAATGCTCAAATTATTTGGGAGAGCTGGTGCTCAAATTGGGAACGCGCTTAATTATACTTGGAGGTTCAAGCGAGAGTGCGAGACATATGTTTCAGTCCAAAATTTAAATAGCCTGACTTTTGTAAGGTCATAAAAATATCTTTTCCCTCCAGGTACAAATACAATGTTGTGCCCCCTTTCTATTAAGCCCATCAACCGTAAATTGCCACAACGTTGTCTGCTCACGAACGCTGCAAAAGTTCATTTTATTTTATTTTATTTTATTCCTTTTGTTTTGGTTTCGTCTCTCCTGTCGTACAATTTCCTTTAGGAACTCCTGTGGCACACTTTCACGTCACTTTCTCTTTAAGAGATATACGAAGGTAGAAAAGTGTTAATAAATTGCATAAAAATAAAAAATGAACCGTATGGCATATTATTCTGAGTTTATATCCATTATTGCCCAGGCTTAGATCCTGTTTTGTATTGGCTTTCTGTAGTCAATGGACCTCTTCTTTTTAGCTTTTAAAAACGGATTTTTTGTTTTTACAGTATCTAGCATTGAAATAAAGTGTCTTTTCAAGGCAGGGTCTACAAATTGATTGTAGTACGTACTATAGCAACTTTATTTATATCAGTCAAAATCGCACAAAAATTTCTATTATTTCGTACTATCTCTCACGAACAGACCAAAACCCATAAACCGCAACTAAAAATCATAAGCTAAAGCCAAAAATAACAGGCCCAATATGAACACCTGGTTACTTGAAGCGACTACTCCACTCCTCTTGCTTCTATTTTGCTCCGAGGTTGTGTAGCACATCACGCACTTCTTTCCTCTCGCTCCCATCTGTGTACGTATCTCTTCCTTATTTTTTGCACCACCCGCTTTATCCTTCTAAAAGCCACTTCTTTCAACTGATACTATTCATATTCAGCTAAAAAGTATCATAAAAAACCAGTATAAACGCCCCTTAGTGCTGTCCAGAGGTTATGGGCTCTACATAGCCGGGAACCGGGCCTAATTGTCGAGCTTTTGCATTGATCGGATGGACCAGCATGGGTTGGAGTATGTTTACTCTCAATGTACAAATAATTGTACTAACATGTAAACAGCATCTTCTCCCATTCAACCACATTAACTCTCAATGTTGAAATTTTCACCGGATACATTCGCAGAGAAGGTTTACATATACCCCCATGAGGAGCGCCCCCCGCGCGAAGTGGGGGCGGGTGGTCCCTCCTCGAAGCAGGGCCGCAGCCGAGAGCCCCGAGGAGGCCCTCCCCGGGGCAGCGATACCGGGGTACAGGAAGGCTCTTCAAGGAGCAGGCATAAATCTCGGCGCCGCCAGCGCAGGTCGCAGGCGGCCCATCATGTCCTCGACACCGAGCGCGCCCGCCACGGACCCGACCCCGCCTCATGGAGGGGAGATCGGGGATCGGAAGGCGGACTTGACTGCGGCGGCCAACCCCACGCATAACAAGAGCTCCTACACTATGGCAAGTGGTGCGAGGTACACGGCTACGGTGATCATTACATAAGGGCATGCACCGCGGTTATGGAGCTGCGGAGGGTGATGGCCGGGTCTCGGGCTCTGCCTCCTCGGCCCCTCGCTGGAGCCCACGCGGGGCACCCAAGGGGTAGCCCCATACGAGCCACCGCAACGGAGGGCGGGCAGCATCGCACGAGGTTGGTCGTCACCGCGCGAACGTCGACGTCCTTGGCCACCGCGCTTGCGTCGCCACCCGCCGCCTTCTTTCCCTTCGCCACCGCCGGCGAAGCTTTTTTCGGTGCCATCCTCCTTCTTCGGTCTTCAGGCTTGCTCCTGTCCTCCCCACGGACGGCGCCAACTGTTGTGGTTATAGACCAAACAGAGAGAGATGGTAGTGAAGAGGTGGGAGTGTTCTGTCTCACCCTCCCCCTCATCTTGATATATATATTCACATGGGGTATACTTTTACAGTTATGCCCTTACATCCATACATCCCCATTAGGGGCACTTATGTCATTACACATGTTATTCTGGTTCTTATAACCTCCTAACAGATCTGCTGGGCTTAGGTGGAGGCCACCCCTACAACATACCCCCTATTAGAAACTTTGAACAAATAAGTTAAGCTTTTCTAGGGTAAGTAAGACTGGTCTACGAGACAATTAAAGCTGAGGTAATGTCAAGTACAGCCATATGATGTGCTTCAATATTCATTCTCCAATCCATTCCCGAAGTTCACCGAGCCCCCACATCTAATTCTCCTCCTACGAGGGCCGAGTTTGCCAACGTGGTGATGCTAAGGGTTTGGTGGAGGTGGTGGCGCGAAGACCACAATGCGATGCAAAGGGATGAAGGCACACTTACTTGAACCCAAGACCTCAGTGCAACCCAAGCGTTAAAAGGTCTCCTTTGGAATTTGAGAATATTATCTGATTTCTGTGCTAACTGAACTGTTGTTAAGTTTCTGCGTTCTAAACGATCCTAAAACGAGTTCACAATAGCAAAAAATTCAGTGGGAGTGAGTACTGTACAGCGACTGAAATTTTTTTATCTCTCAGTCACATGAGGTTGCACTCTCAATCATCTGAAGTTACAGGTGATTTTTTAAGGAGGAGCTATAACTTCAGGTGATTGAGAGTGCAACCTAAAGTTGCAGGTGTTTTTTTGGAGAGGGAGTGTAACTTCAATTGATTAAGAGTGCAACTTCAGATGACTAAGAGATAAAAAAAATTTTAATCGCCTATACAATAGCAAAAATTCCAGTTGACACTAGCTGCCTATTTTTCCTTCAAGTTCTGAGCTCTCTCTTCTTTTACTCTTTTTTTTCACACATCTCTCTCTCTCTCTTGCCTACTCCTCTCCGTTCTCGCTGCTGCTGAAATACTCTGCTTGTGCCATCGACGACTCAGTCCTCACTCGGCCGTGCTCCGCCAATGCCGCCGGCACGCTCGACCAGCCCATGAATGCACGACCGCTGGTTCATAAAGTCCGACAAGAGTGATGAAGACCCGATCACTCGAGCGACAGCACGGTGTGATCGTCAGGCGACACACGAACTCCCGACTGACCTGCCGTACGTGCACTCATGCTGCCCCGCCCGCTACGAACTCCATGTGTTCTTTTTCTTTTTTGCATTACCAGTATTACGTATTGCACTTGAAGATATAGCTAGTCCTTGTCGATGCATCGCAATTCACGGCAAACTATCAGGATTCAGGATGGCCATCCAGAGGCCCAGACAAGTTTGTTCCAAAACTGTTTTGCCACTGCATGCTGCGGCCGCAATGTTGTGCCCCTCCACGGAGAATCGGTGTATGGCAAAGGGCCATGTTGAAGTCTTATAGCCACTCTGAGAGGTCGTACGACCACCTTTTGAGTCGTTACAGCTACTCTATTGATTCTTCGATCACCTTGATAGTCGTTACGATGACGTTGTGACCTCTCCGATCACGTCTTGCTACTTCGACCACTGTCGCTGCACTACACTTCCTTCGACCACAAAGTAGGCTCGATCACCGTAGACGTAACTCAATTACGACCACGCAGTGATTCTGTCGACCAGGCTGAAGGTTTTATCGACTGTCGTTGTCGTAACCCTTATGACCACAACTTCTGCTCCACGACCAAGGTCGTAACTCCTTTACGACCACGTCTTCAACACCTGTGGACATCTTCGCTCATTGCCGTGATCGTAACTCCGTTTATGACCACATCTGTGAACTCGACATACTTGATAGATTTTCCAGAGCTAAACCACTCCTCTTTTTTATTTCTTTCTCTCGATCACACCGATCGCTGCAATTACTATGATCGCTCTCTGTTTTCCTTGCCTTCTCTCGGTACAATGTTCTATCCTTTATACCCAGCTTTACGACTACGATTCGGGCTCGACTACAACTATGATTATAACTCCTATGACTTCGATACAGACTTGATAAACACTCGTACAGAATTAGAAATAAAGTTGGCAAAGATATTAATAAAATACTTTTAAAAAATTATATATATATATGTGTGTATATGTATGAAGTTGATGTCGTGTTTCCCTGCACCAGCACGCTCGATCCTGTACGGCGACTTGACCCGTTGAGTTGGATGACATTGCTGTACACATATATCCCCTTTTGTCCTTTTCTTCTGAGACAAGGGGCAAGGGGTAGGGGTGGATATTTTATTAATTAAAGCGACTAGCAGTTACGGCATCGATGGATCACACAGGGAGACAGCACTAGGATGTGAAAAGCGCATGGGCAAAACGGGCAGTGGAGGGAGCAGCCGAGGGGGCATCGAAGGCTACGTGCCTCGGGCACTGGAGAGCGACGTGTTTCGGGAGAAAAATGGGGGCGAGGTGTTCGTCCGTATACTGCAAGAGTATAATGTGGTGTGTGGGCACACGCTGCGTGCACATGAGCAGCTGGTACAACGTCGTCGCATCCATACACACCAAAATGTCTTGACCTCGATTCTTCTGGCTAGAGAATAGAATTGTTGCTACTTTGATAGAATGATTGAGATATTATGGTAAATATGGGGTGAGTTCTTTTAGGCTGTTTTATGATTTATAGCTTAAAATTTTGAATTTTGATTGTTCGCGAGAGATAGTACGCAGAGAAAAATAGTCGCATGTAATTTTAGTTGTTACAATTAAACTCAGTACACTTTTTACTATAACATTCTTGTTGACCCCGTCTTAAAAAATATACCGTTTGAAGCTAATTACTGTAGCATAAGTCATAAACCACAAGCCATAAACCCAACAGAAGGCACCCATATACTCCTTTGAAAAAAAATGTGATGTTTTAGTAATTGGCATGGTTTCAAACAAAACAACTTTAACCATCATTTATTGTATTTATATGGTAATCAAAAATCACAAAAGTAGTATATTATAAAAAAATACTTTGCGCCACAAATCTAATGATATCATTTACATATGATTGCCTTCAAATTTAGAGAAGTTTGGCTGCACGCTTTCTAAAACACGGTATATTTCTGAACGAAGGAGTATATAATTTCATGGTATTACTTAATGAGTACAAGTAACTCCAATAATACAGAAGACTGTTATCCCTCAAGCATCTTATCTCTGGTACATATAAGTTGATAAACCATTTGCGCCTGTCAGGTTGTGCTTTCGCAGAATACTACATTTTGCAATTGAGGTCTATATGCGGAAACAATGGCTAAATTCTAGCAAGCTAGCATGTTTGGCTAGGGTTAAAAAGGTGCGTGGTGCTTCGTTCTGCTGCCCACATATTTAGGAGAACAAACCACACAGCTGACAGTTTGAAGCACAAAGCATGCACTTTTCGGTACTTTCTGCTTCTTCTCACCTTCTTTCTTCCCACCCCACGCGTGTTTGTCTGCCTGTGAATTGAATAATTGAGGAAATACAAAGGAAGAAACCGCCTTTCTTTCCAGCTGCTGTACCTCTGAATATTCATGGATGAAATATACCTGAAAAATTATCGAAGATAAGCGATATGTATCTTAAAGTGCATAATGAGTTCCGTGCGAGCACAGCATGCCAAACATAAAGGTTGTATTTTAAACGTGATGAGATATTATTAAAGAGTTTGTGTTGAGTTTTTATTTTTCTTATTTATGTATGTTCTGCATTTTATCTTGACCAAGGTGCGTAATATAAACAAGTACATTGCAGTAACGTAGCCAGTTTTAATCATCCCATGAGTCGTTTTTAGAAGGGTTATTCAAATACATACCACTCTAAAGTTCCAAGATTTAAGATATGCTACTGCAATTTTTTTCTTCAAAAATTCCAACGCTATTTAAAGTGGCATGTATCTAAATATCCCTTATTAGAAGGGAGAAACATTGAAGGCCCGATGTGAACATAGAACACCTAATGAATTTAAAAGGAATAATTCTCTTTCCCTCAAAATTTATATGAAATTTCTCTATTCTGAACATGCCCTAATTAGCTAGAGGCATGATATATATTGACTTATTGCTCTTTAGTTTTCAACATTCAAGCATTGCCAATAATTAGACATATTTTGGCATGGGGTTTTGGAACCTGGTAAGTACCAGGGTCAAAAATAAACCCTAGCCAGTTCGGAACCGGTCGGTTTTTAGGCTAAAAACTCCCTATTGTGTAGGTTGAATTTTCAAATTGTGTTTTTATTTTAAGATTTAAACTTTGGAATATTTCTTAGAAGCAGCAATGCACCAATTTTAATGGATGAAGGGATTGAGGTTGGGGGTGAATTTGGCAGTATTATGAAAACTAGATCCAGGCCGGTTCCGGTTTACCGGTAAGTTACTGGTTTTTAGCACGAAGTCTGAATTTTAATAGATAAACATGTACGTTATACATGTACTTCTTAATTTCTTGTTCCTCCAATATGAGATTGTGATTAGAAAAAAGTACATTAATTTGGAGTGGAAACCATTCCCAGACATACATCTGTTGCACCAATCCTTTTACTTACGGCAATTTTTTTTTGGTGTGTAGCAAAGCGTTTTGACTTTGAAGTTTAGTACGATGTTACTTAGGGTGTGCTTTTTTCATCTGCGGCTGATGCTTTTAGCCCTAATGTAAGCATTTATACGTACAAATCTAATACCGATAAGGTGATAAGCTGCTTCAAAAAAGTTGTCCTGATAAATCATTTCGAAAAGGTGACAAAGAAACCGTTCCATTCGCTTGTTCAGAGAAAATTATAAGTCATAAACTAAAAAGAAATAGGCTTAAATACCATCTTACACAAGATTTAGCTCATCTAAGAGGACTCGGGTAATACTTTTTTTTTCTAGACTGAAACTATATTTGTGTGGGAGTGGCTATTGCGCATGCCACTGTTTTTTTCCTGTCACTTTTTTATACTGCAACTTTAGGTGACTGAGAGTGCAACTTCAGGAGGGTGAATTAGTACACTGCAACTTTAAGTGATTGAGGTGTAACTTCAGGTGACTAAGAGATAAAAAATTTCAATCGACTATGCAATAGCAAAACCGTATTTGTTTTTAGGTTTCGAGAAGTAGGTTTAAGGACAATACAAGCGGAGTTTGAGTCATCCAGGGACTCCTGTACTTGCAAGAGGAAGAGAGCAACAAATGATAGTTCCATTCTCCTTGGCTAGTGTAACGCCCCCATTTTTGGGAACAGGGATGTCTTACCACCCGCAACAGCCCAGGAGTTCACCTGCGGATAACAGGAGTATCATGCCTGCTCACGAACAATTTAAAGAAGTTAATTGGATTAAAATAAGACCTAATGGCCAACTTTAATAATAATACGGGCGTCCAAGCTCAAAACTTAACTTACATACAGAAGAGCCGAAGAAAACTCCACGGGAACGCTTGAATGCGGTCGTAACCCTAGCACGAACACTTGCAGCATCCTCTTTTCTTCTGGTGTCTGTTGTGGTAGAGATATTGCAAGACTGAGTACCAACCACTATACTCAGCAAATCACATGGGGAAACACTATATATCTACTTGCCAGGATTCTCAAGGGAAGGGTATATAGTGTTTTGTTATGAGGTGGAATGCAATTTTATTTGCAAACAAATAAAGTTTAAAACATTTCTCCTTAAGATCAGGGGGTTTTCTGTTATCAAGTAAAGTTCATCATTACTCAGGTTAACAACATCAGAAACTCTACTTATACCTCGTTGTTGGAATCACCCAATTAACACAGCTTCATTAACCGGAAGCACGGCGTATTCGAATACCATTTATTTCACTCTGCAGAGTTGCTCAACTTTACCCACACGATTCCTTAACCGTCATGACTGAGTTAAGAAAGCCAGGTCGTTTCACTGCTCAATTCTTTACATAGGCTCTACCCGGTAGCATCACTCCTTTAGGCACACATTAAACTTGAGCTCCCGTTGCCGTGTGAATGACCTCTATCGTTGTTAGGTACCCGCAGCATACCTAACTCCCCGGCATCCTGCCGTCTCATCCTATAGAGTTTCAATTGAATCGAGCAACTACTAAACCAGTGTTGACAAGTCAACTCCTGTGGTTTGAGCGATCACTATGTCTTTTACTTGGCACAAGGTTCTTGTCCTTATATTTTTCACCTGAGCCACCAACCACAACCTTCCACTGTGCTCAACATCACTAATTTCCACTGTGTTCAACAGCACTAAATTCCACTGTGCTCAACAGCACTAATTACCACCATTCCAAACCAGCCTCCATCCTAGGGTAAAGCGGTGGGCTAAGTCCGTTACACGGATCCCCACCAACCTCTCTACCTTAGGTCCAACCCTAGGGTAAAGCGGTGGGCTAAGTCCGCCACTCGGATTCCCACCAACCTCTTTACCTTAGGTCCAAATCTTTTCAAATTCTACAGGCCCATGGCCGAAATCACTTAGTAGTACAAAATGTTGAATGAGATGATCTATGTACATTTGTACAATATTTTAATAATTACTAAGGTTGTCAAGGTGAATGTGGCCATCAAAGTAAACATGGCTTTTATCAGTGGTATGATTTATCTAGTTAGAATGCCATTCTAAACATTTATTTTAAGCAATTATCAGTTCACAACTATCAATAATGAAAATACATTAAGTAAATAATGTGAATTTCGTGTGATTCAATATGATCAAAAACATGTGACTTGCCTTCTTTTTGTTGCTCTTGATCTTCTTGACCAGCTTCTAACTTACTTCATCTGCCTTTGCTATCCTCCAGTTGACCAACTCGCTTGGTCCGTACACTAGCGTAGAAAAGGAAGTCAAACAGGTTCCTGCCTTGCAAGATGCAAGCTGGGAACAAAATGCAATTAAAAACAAGAAATAATATAAAAAGAAATGGGTTGGAAGGTCGGAGTTCAACGATACTTGGTGGGTTGACACGGCTAGAATTGGATTAGATTGGTTCAGGGCGATTAAAAAAATGTATATGTGTTAGACAAATTTTTGGGAATAGAAGGTAGACATTAAAAAATGGATGGTCGATCTTTGAATTGAGTGAATTTAGGTTTTATCCAAATTTAATTTGGCAAAACGGAGGTCGACAATGGATTCAAAGGGTCGAAACGGTCAAAGTAGGGGTATTTTTGTAATCTCGGGCATGGATGAACAGTAACGGGTCAAGTTACTATTCACTGCGGGTTTCCACTACTCATCGCGGATCGGGCGGCCACAGTATCGGATCCATACAGTGGCGGATCGGTTTCTCGGGTGAACAGTACTCAATAGTATCGGGCTCGGCCCAAACGCGCGCGGGTGACTCGGCCCAACTAGCGCGCGCGGACCGTGGATGGCGACGCGGACGAGTGGGATTGAGCAGCGTCATCGTCGTCCACCTCCATCTCCTTCTCCTGGCATTACCGGGCGGCCGAACAGAGCAACGGTGGCGGTGGCCAATTGAGCTCCAGCGATGGCTACTGATGGAAACCAAGGACATCTACGGGTTCTTCAAGGTATTTGGGTTCCATTTTCGAGCTTGGCCGAACTTGAAGAGCGACGAATATGGCCAACGGCGAGAGGAGGCAGCACGGGTCAAGGCATGGCATAGGGCAACTCCAGTGGGCTTCTGGCGAGTTGCTAGGGCTTTTAACCATCTACGGGCCAAAGCGATCTCGGTGGCAAGAGTGGCTTAGGTTGGGATAGCTCCGGTTAGGCTGTCCACGGTGAGGTCTTTCCCGCCGGCAAGGCTCACGCCGCCGGGGCTCTAGTGAAAGAACCCTAAATCTAATACCCTAACTAAGTAAGTAATTAGCAGGAAATTAAGCCTAATTATTTCATTCCATCAAGCCTTATTACAATTAAGATTACAAAATTGAATTTACATTTTCTGCATTTCATCAACAATAGCAAATTACATTATGTTTACAAATTTATTTTACAAAAAGAGAAAAAAAACTCCAGCGTCGAGGTCTTCGGCGTAGGAGCAAATGCGCGTTTCTTCGTTCTTCGCCTGCAAGTAGAATTGCCGTTAGTATCAAACCAAACCTATTTTCTTATGTAATTAGGGAATTAGATAATTAACAATCCAAGGGAGAATAAATAGATAAATTAAGGAAAAATTGCCGTCAGTGCCCTTGGGCTATTAGGGCCATTGCGAGAACGTCTTAGAGACTCCCCAGACCGTTCCAAGCCAGTCGGCACCTCTCATCTCTGTGGGCATCATCATTCGGCAAATTTTAAGAAAAGGCCCACAGCACTTACCTCAGCCCAAAGCCCTCATTTCATCCATTCATTTCAACCCACAAAAGCCCACAAGTGAAATTCATTTCAGCCCACAGCCCAGCATATAAGCATTCAGCCCACAAATATAGTCCTTGCATTTTCAGCCCATAAGCCCATATATGTTTTCCAGCCAGCCCATCCTAGAGCAACAGTGCCCAGCACATTCTTCAGACCGAAGGTCCCTCGGCACAGGAGGAAGAGACTCAGAAGGGGATAAGCGCAAGGATAGCCAGCTGCAACCAGCAAAAGCCAGCACAAGCAGAGAGCGGCCAAGAAATATCTTCCCTAGCGCTCTCAAGACCAGCCCCAATACTCTGTATCGCAAACCATCACCAGGATAAGCACAACCAAACAACAAACTGTCCACAGCCGAGAGCTACCCCCCAAAGTTCCTTCCCCAACCTGACCAATGACATAACACCTTCGGCTAGAGGCCAGAAGGTGGGATTAGAGCCCACGGTAGTGAAGATCAGAAGAAGCCGAAGAGGAAGAGGCAGCGGCAAAGAGGACAAGCCGGTCCTAAGACAAGGGAGCAAGGAGCAAGTCAACAGGACCACTACGAGGCAAGAACTTCCACCTCGGCAAAAGCGGCAAGCTGCACCTTCATCCCCGACAGCGACAATGTGAAACCACCTCTGCGGTCCCCATCGACCCCCCCAACTTTCCTTCTTCAGCCCGACAGCCCAACAAGTAGGTTTCTACTTTCCACTTGCTAGCTCTTTTCTTTCTTCTTTGGGATCATTCGAGCCAAACCACACCGAGAAAAGAGCCATCACCATACCAACAGCTACTTCATAGCCACAGCCAAACACATCACCCGAACATTCGCATCAAGACTCAAAGCCTTAAGGCCGATCACTGATTTTGGTAGAATAAAGCAAGTAGCAAAAGATTAAAACGAGTGATTAAAATGCTTGCAAAAATAATCGGTATAGGGAGGTTAGCACCGGGTCTGTTTCCAATCTTGTTCATCACCACCCGATCTGGCATGGAAGCCAGCACGGCCACTCACGAGAGAGCTCAAGAACACTGCAAAGCCACCGCAAGCTAGTGAGGTATATCCTCAAATCCACCATAGAAAAGCCAGTAGAGGTAGATCCAGCAAAAAAACCACAGATCTGGACCGGATCCACCCGGATCCGAGCCGAGAGAGGAGGCACGGCGCCATGGCCGGGTAGAGAGAGAGAGAGAAGCGATGTGGTAGAGTAGAGGAAGGAGGAGAGTAAAGTAGGGGAAGAAGTAGTAACCGAGTGAGGGTAGTAAGAGAGGGGGAACCGGCCGGCGGCAAGTCGGCGAAGAGGCGAGAAGGTGGCGCGGTGAGGGGAGTCGGGGTGAAGAGCCATGGTGAGTGGCGAGGCGGCAGTGAGGAGCAGCGGAGTGAGGCGAGGCGGCAGTGAGAGGCGGCGCAGCAGAGGAGGCGTATCGGTGAGAAGAGCGACGAGGTAGCGGAGAAGAAAAGGAGAGGCGAGGCTGTAGGATCAAGGATACCGACTAGAGGGGGGGTGAATAGGAGGTTTTTAAACTTTTCTTGTTTACTTGATTAATTCTCCACAATTTAAATGACAATGATGTAAAGCAATTAATCCTATGCAATTCTAGTCAACAATTTAGCTCTAAATAATCAAATAAGCATAAAGAAGCAAATACACAAGAGCTAAAGAGACAAGAGACACAACCGATGTTTTACCGTGGTAATCGGAAACTTGCCGGTTTCCCCTAGTCCACGTTGAGGTAAGCCCGGACGAATCGGACCGGCTCCACAAATTGAGCCAAGCACCTCGATCACTAATGTAGCTCTTCCCCACTCCGGGTAGGCGAGCTCCAACCTTCACAATTTGCCGGGTCTTCTCACAATCTCCTTGAGAAGATCACCGAGCCAACTTCCACCGGATCGTCCAAGTGCCGGCAAGCACTAAGAGTAAAAGATCCCGGTGTTCACTTGAATGCAATCCTAGTGCCAAATGGATTTGCAATTTAGATCTAGCACTAAATGCTCAACCACCTCACTTTAATGTGCAAAGAGAGAATTGAGGTGAAATGAATGCACTAGGGCTTGAGAAATATGCAACGAGTCTCTAACTTCTGCCCTTGAGCAGTGGTGGGGGTATTTATAGCCTCCACCAACCAAAACTAGCCGTTTGACACAATTTCCAGAAAATTTTCTGGTCGAGCGGTACTACCGCTCCACGGGGCCGGTACTACCGCTACCAAATCTTCGCGCCAGAACGGCTATGTCAGACGTCTGCAGTGACCGTTGGATTTGGCGGCGCGGTACTACCGCCGTTGATATTTGCGGTACTACCGCTCCCCGGTAGTTCCGCAAAGTCGGCGCGGTACTACCGCTCCAGCCAAGCTCCGAAGGGTCCCAGACTTGGCGCTCTCTGGAAAAATTGATCCGCTCTGAAGTCGGATCTTCCGGACTCCAGAAGTACCGCTCTGAGTAGCGGAACTACCGCACTTAGCGGTAGTTCCGGCGTTGAAATTGCCGGTACTTCCGCTCTAGAGAAAACCAGACTTCATCCGGAGGGCGCTCACTGGAAATATTAATCCGCTCTCCCTCCGGTTCTTCCGGGATCCGGAAGTACCGCTTTAGGATGCGGTACTACCGCTTGCAGCGGTAGTACCGGCGTTCAAACGGCCGGTACTTCCGTTCCCGCAAGACTTTGGAATGAGCCAAGGGTGCTCTCTGGAAATATTGATCCGCTCCTAAACCGGATCTTCCGCTGGCCAGTACTACCGCATTTTGGTTGCGGAACTACCGCTTTCCGGTAGTTCCGACGTTCAAAACTGCGGTACTACCGCTCTTCCAGACAGAGCACAGATTTCTTTTGAAAGCTAGATTTCTTTAATGGATGCAAGTTTTAAGACAAAACCATTTGGCACATGAGATAAGTATTCAAGCTACTTAGCCAAGATCCCCCTTGATGGTACGATCATCTATCCTATAATCCGGTCTTCCACCATTCACCTAAGACCGGTAAAATTCAAAAAGGGGTCCTATTCTAAGTATACCTTTGTCTTGAGCCAATTTGATTTTCACGCGTATCCTTTGGCTTGCATCTTGTCGCTCATGTGTGTGGACTAACCCTTCGCATACTCATTAAAACACGTTAGTCCCATATTCCATATTCTCTTAATTTCATTAATTACCAAAATCCTTTTTAGGGCCTAGATGCTTTCAATCTCCCCCTTTTTGGTAATTGATGACAACCCAAATTTTGAGAAATGAAAGATTGAATATATCAAATTGTTAGACAACAAATTGTATATTCTATGTGGACTTCAAATGAGATAAAAGTCCTTATGCAATAAGGTTTGTTTAGATAAAGTGGACTATTTTCCTTTTAGTGTCCAAGAGAGAGTGTGACTCCCCCTAAACATGTGCATGGAATAAAAGATTACAATGATTCATACAAGATGCACAAGACAAAGTTATGCTATTGAATGAGAGATAGACAACTAAGCAATATCAATTTATGATCATAAAGGTTCATTGCATTCAAGGGATAAAGAAAGTTCATTACATCCAATCACCAAACATAAGTTCATTACATCCATCCATTAAGGATAATAAAAGATAGTAGATAAGTTGTCCCCAAACTATCTGTCCCCAAACTATTCTCCCCCTTTGGCATCAAGTACCAAAAAGAGATCAACTCTGAGAGGGCTGCGGAGGATCATGAGCAGTTTTACGGCGGCGACCATAGCGACGAGGCGAGGGAGAGCGCTCCAGATCTGCAACCCGACCATCTAACGAGGTCAAACTGCTGTCAATGGAGTCTAGACGCTCATCCACCCTATCCATCCTAGAGTTGAGAGTAGAGAACCCCTCAAGCACAGAAGAGTAGATCTGCTGGAGAGTGGGCTGGCCAGGCTCCTGTGACTGAGCTGCTGCTCCCGCTGTGGCTGCTGATGAACCTGCTCCTGAAGCTGTCGTCCGGCTAGCGCGAAAACCAGTGGGAATGGGAGGCTCCGGTCTAGGCTTGTATGACTTATGCACACCACCGCGTCCTCCACGATAGATAAACTTAGAGTCAATCAAAGCCATGATATAGGGCGCATAGTTAATGCGCTTGTAGCGATCATTTTTGGAGGCAACTATCTCCCGCATGATTACATCAACTACATCAAACTTCTCCCCCTTCATAATGTAGTCTATGATATTCCAGACATGTCCTCGAATGGCATCATAGTTACCACCTTTGGGAAGAATGGTATGATTGATGATGCGATTGATCAAGCTGGGAATGGGTTGAAGTCCAACATTTTTGCCAAGCGTGAATTTTTCTGCAGTGTTATAGTAAGGATATATGGCATCCAGATTGAGAGCAGGTTTGTCATATACCTTCTCATGAGCACTTAGTTCCGCCCTTAAGACAAGCTCAAAGTCATGCTTGGTGGCCTCATATCTGGTACATACTGTCATCCAAGTCATGTTCTGAAGGTCGGGAGAGACATGCACTGTAGCATAAAACTGCCGGATGAAGGTCTCATTGTAGTCACGTCCTAGTGCTACAAGCTGATTGAGGCCGACTGTCTGGAATAATCGGAAAGTTCCATCATACTTGTCAATACCATCAATATGATCCCAGTCGATGAATTTATGATCTGCAAACTGGCGATCTGGTCCATACATTTCATCAAATATCTTCTCCTGGAACTTGGTATGGAATTGTGGATTGATTGAGTTTGATGGAAACTCATACTGGTTGGTGTGACGCAGGCGAGCATACTCATCAGGCGAAATCTTTTTCAGATTAATTTCAAGACACTCCCTTCCAGCTATATCTTCTTCAGATGATTCCATGGGAGAGCTTGGAGGAATAGGATGCTCAGACTCGGTTTCAGATCCGGAGTCAGACTCAGGGGCTGATGCAGGCCTCTTCCCTCTGTCCTGGGCTGCCTTTTGAGTCACCTCGGGGGATGGAAGAGCACGAGGACTTGAGGAACACCCTGAGGCATAGGACTTTTTGGAAGCAGCTCTTGTTCTAGGCATCTAGGCACAAGAAGAATGGATTATGAGATAGAAGGAAATAAAGCCAAGATAGGTTAAAAAGAAATTGAATTGAATTTGCCAGATTTTCAGTCAAAACGGTAGTACCGCCATTCTGGGCCGATAGTACCGCTCAGCGGTAGTACCGCAACAGTCGAGCGGTAGTTCCGCTTTCTGACTGTTTCTAGGGTTTTGGAAATGTGAATGGATCTTTGGTGTTTTCTTGGATTGAATCCATGGAATGGGTTTGTATATACCCCTTAACACCAAACATACTCAGTTTCCCTAGAAATATTTGGCAAAATCAACTATATTTCGATTTAACCTAAGCGTGACCTAGGATTCAAAAAGATGAAGATCAAAATAGGTTTTGATCTGAAATACCTTGAGGATCGAAGGAGTTGAACCCTTTGGAGTTGATTTGAGTAGAAGAAGCGAAGAAATCACCATTTGATTCGAAGAACTATGGTGCGGTTTTGGGAAGTTTTCAAGAAAGAGAGAGAGAACGAGGAGAGGAGGAGTACGGGCTTCGGGCGGAAGAGGAGAGGAAGTACCGGAGAGAGGGTCCAAGGTGGGGGCCAACAGAGGGAACCCTCGGGTTCGGGCGGTTGCTCCCCCTTAAATGCAGGTCCGGTAGTACCGCAGATGCGGCCGGTAGTACCGCCAAACGGTAGTACCGCTTCCTTGACCGGAAGTACCTCTTCCCGGAAGTACCGCAAGAGACAGCGGTAGTTCCGAATTTTCTGGGACTTCACAGAATTGGAACTATACGATTATAGATGCAAATGATCCCTAGTTTTTGCAACCAACTAAAATCAATAAGGATCATTATGCATTAATCTGAGCAAAATATTATATTTTGCATAAATTTGCTTCTCTCTTTTTAAAATCAAATTCTTTTACAAAAGAAAAGGTACAAACAACCTTTCAAGCTTCCTCAAATAAGCATGCATTTAAATTTGCCATAAATTTATGCAACATTTGAGTAATCCAAGACATTTAATTCAATCCTAAGCTTGCAAAAATGATTCTCATCTAATGGCTTGGTGAATATATCCGCTAATTGGTCTTCGGTCCGGATGTGGCTAATACAAATATCTCCCTTACTAACATGGTCCCTCAAGAAGTGGTGACGTACATCTATGTGCTTAGTTCTTGAGTGTTGGACTGGGTTATTGGATATTTTCACGGCACTTTCATTGTCACACAATAGAGGCACTTTATCAAAATTTATTCCATAATCCAACAATGTTTGCCTCATCCATAATAATTGAGCACAACAACTCCCGGCGGAAATATATTCGGCTTCGGCGGTTGAGAGTGCTACGGAGTTTTGTTTCTTTGAGGACCAAGACACTAAGGATCTACCTAGAAATTGACAACTTCCCGAGGTGCTTTTTCTATCCACTTTGCAACCCGCATAATCGGAATCCGAATATCCAATTAGATCGAATTTAGCACCTTTAGGATACCAAAGTCCTATGTTTGGGGAATGTTTCAAATATCTCAAGATTCTCTTTACGGCTTTTAAATGACACTCTTTTGGTGAAGCTTGAAAGCGAGCACACATGCATACACTAAACATGATATCGGGCCTAGATGCGGTAAGATAAAGCAAACTACCAATCATGGATCTATAAAGCTTTGAATCTACCGACTTACCTCCTTCGTCGAGGTCTAGATGCCCGTTAGTTGCCATTGGTGTCTTGATGGGCTTTGCATCTTCCATGCCAAACTTTTTGAAAAGATCTTTAATGTACTTTGTTTGGCTTATGAATGTCTCATCTTTGCGTTGCTTAATTTGAAGTCCAAGAAAATAGCTTAATTCTCCTATCATGGACATCTCAAACTCCCTAGACATCATATCACCAAATTCTTCACAAAAATCTTGATTAGTAGAACCAAATATAATGTCATCAACATAAATTTGGCATACAAAGAAATCACCACCAATGATTTTTGTGAATAGCGTTGTATCTACCTTACCAATTTTAAATCCTTTCGAAACAAGGAAATTTCTAAGTCGTTCATACCAAGCTCTAGGAGCTTGTTTTAAACCATACAATGCCTTTGAAAGTTTATAAACATGATTAGGACATTTAGAATCTTCGAACCCCGGAGGTTGTTCAACAAATACAAGTTCGGAGATTGTTCCATTTAAGAAAGCACTTTTAACATCCATTTGAAATAATTTAATATCAAAGCTAGATGCAAAAGCAAGCAAGATTCTAATTGACTCAAGTCTAGCAACGGGTGCAAATGTTTCATCATAGTCTAACCCTTCGATTTGAGTATAGCCTTGAGCTACTAACCTTGCCTTGTTTCTTACCACAATGTCATTCTCATCTTGTTTGTTTCGGAAGACCCATTTGGTGCCAATCACATTGTGCTCTTCGGGTCTTTCCACCAAGGTCCATACTTCATTTTGAGCGAAGTTGTTTAATTCTTCATGCATGGCATTTACCCAATCCGGATCATCTAGAGCCTCATCTACAAGTTTAGGCTCAAGAGAAGAAACAAAGGAGTAATGTTCACAAAATGAAGCTACTCTAGAGCGAGTTTGAACACCCTTACTCACATCACCCAATATTTGATCTATTGGATGATCCTTGGCAATCGCATTGTGAATCTTGAGATTGTTTTGTTGTTGATCTTTTTGCTCATTTTCAACAACTTGAACATTGCTTGGGGTAGATGAAGTAGGTGGCTCTACTTGTCTTGATGAGCTTGGTGAAGATGGATCTTCCTTTGGCTTGATGTCTCTAATTTGCATGTTTTCCATAGCTTTTCGTAATCCTTCATCACCTACATCATCCAAATTTTCTTGCTCCTCTTGAGAGCCATTAGTTTCATCGAATTGTACATCACATGATTCTTCAACTAATCCCGAATTTTTATTAAAGATCCTATAGGCTTTACTATTTGAGGAATACCCTAAAAGGAAGCCTTCATCACAACGACTTTGAAATTTTAAGAGCCGAACACCTTTTCTTAGAATATAGCATTTGCAACCAAATACTCCAAAGTAAGAGATGTTCGGTCTCCTTCCAACAAGTAGCTCATAGGAAGTCTTTTTCAAAAGTCGATGTAAGTAAAGGCGATTTATGGCATGACAAGCGGTGTTAATAGCTTCCGCCCAAAACTTGTCGGAAGTATTATACTCATCAAGCATTGTCCTAGCCATTTCAATCAATGTTCGATTTTTCCTCTCTACAACTCCATTTTGCTCCGGAGTGTAGGTTGTGGAAAGTTCGTGCTTTATTCCAAGATCATCACAAAAGTCTTCAACTTTTGTATTTTTGAACTCGGAACCATTGTCACTCCTAATTTTCTTTATTTTAAAATCAAATTCATTTTGGGCTCTTTTTGAAAAACTTTTGAAAATCCCGGAGGTTTCACTTTTGTCATTTAGGAAGAAGACCCATGTGTATCTAGAGTGATCATCCACAATGACTAAACAATAGCTATTTCCTCCGATGCTCTTATAGATTGTTGGCCCAAACAAATCCATGTGTAAGAGCTCCAATGGCCTAGAGGTTGACATGATACTTTTGGAAGGGTGAGAACTAGCGACTTGTTTTCCGGCTTGACAAGCACTACAAAGTCGATTTTTCTCAAACTTCACATCTTTCAAGCCAATCACTAGATCATGTTTGAAAAGCTTTTTAAGTTGTACCATACCCACATGACCTAGTCTCCTATGCCAAAGCCAACCCAAAGAAGTTTTTGCAATTAAACAAGTTTTTAAGCATGCATCATTTGAAGAAAAATCTACCAAATAGAGATTCCCAAATCTAAAGCCTTTAAAGACTAGTTCATTATTATTGTCTTTTGAGATTACAACATTTTCTTTTGAGAATGAGCATGTTAAGCCTAGATCACATAATTGAGCAACGGATAGCAAATTGAAATTTAATGTTTCAACTAGTGATACATTAGAAATTGAAAGGTCGTTAGAGATAGCGATTTTACCCAATCCCAATACCTTTCCTTTGCTATTGTCTCTAAAGGTGATCTTGTCATTGCTTCCACTCTCAAAGGTGGTGAACATCTTCCGGTCTCCGGTCATGTGTTGAGTGCAACCACTATCCAACACCCAATGCCTTCCACCGGTTTTATAGTTCACCTACAAAAGAAAATCAAGTTCTTTTAGGTACCCAAATTTGTTTGGATCCTTGGAGGTTAGTAACCAAGGTTTTGGGCACCCAAATGGATTTCCTTTTAGCACCCAAAATCGAGGTGCCAATAAAATGAGCAATTACATTTCCATTTTTAGATTTTTTAAGCATGTAACAAGAATCATACAAGCCAATGGAATGCACACTATTTCTAGAAGAATCATTTACCATATGTCCTACATTCCGGCATTTTGTACAATACTTACCATTCTCATTTACAAACCTTGGAGGTTTGGATATTGGTTTCTTACCTTTCTTGGGAATGTATCCAAGTCCTTCCTTATTGAAAGAGCATCTTTGGGTATTTAACAATTTATCAAGGGTGTCTTTTCCCTTGTATGCTCTTTCCAAACTTTTATTCAATTTTAGAACTTGTTCTCTTAAATTTTGGTTTTCACCTACTAGCATATCATCATGAACATGAGATAAAGCATTAGATGAATCAATCTTAGAAGAACATGGTATAGAAAGTAAGTCATCACAAGAGGTAGACATGCTAGATGTTACTTTCTCTACACTAGGCATCTCATTCAAAATATTGCAAGATATGCCAATACTCATACTAGACTTATTTGTATGCAAGTCATGAGCTTCCTTTAGCTCCTCATAGGATTTTTGAAGAGTTATGTGCTCCCTCTTCAAAACCTTGAATTTTGACTTTTCTTTTCCA
Organism: Dendrocalamus latiflorus; assembly: GCA_017311315.1. Classification (NCBI taxonomy): domain Eukaryota; kingdom Viridiplantae; phylum Streptophyta; class Magnoliopsida; order Poales; family Poaceae; genus Dendrocalamus; species Dendrocalamus latiflorus. The sequence goes on along the minus strand of CM029614.1, from coordinate 10,653,374 downwards.
AGAAATTCATTTAGTTCTACTAACATGTCCATCAAATCATCATAGGAGGGTTCATCGTCATCTAGAGTTTTTACCTTCTCCCCTTTTGCCATAAGACATGTGGGAGTGGAGAATAGCGATGGAGGTTCCTTGATGGCGATGCCGACAAGTCCCTTCTTCTTGGGAGACTCATCCTCGCTAGAATCGGAGTCGGAATATTCCGCATCGGAATCCCACTCACCAATGTGGGCTTCATTTTTGCCGTCTTTGTGGAGCTTCTTAAAAAGCTTCTTCTTGCCTTGATAGCCTTTATTCTTGGATGACTTCTCCTTATCATCCTTCTTTGTGGGACATTGAGAAGCTATATGCCCATTCTCATCGCACTCATAGCAACGGATGTTGCTATACTTGTTTTTGGAGGATGATTGCCACTTCGTGCCTTTATCATAGCCTCCTCCTCGATTTGAGCGTCTTCTCATGAACTTGTTCATCCTTCTCACAAGGAGAGCAAGTTCTTCTTCGGAGTCTTCTTCTTCATCTTCGGACTCTTCACTTGCCACCGCCTTTGCCTTGAAGGCGGTGATCTTCTTTCCTTTGGAGGTAGATTGCTCCAAAAGCTCCTCCTTGTCCTTCTTGTACAGCTCATTGGTAATTAGATTACCCAAGAGTTGTGTTGGCGTCATCCTAGCCAACTCCGGTGAGTTGAGGAAGAGTGTCACCAACATCTCATACTTCTCCGGTAGAGCCCTAAGCATCTTTCTCACAATATCAAGATCGGAGATGTTAGTTCCAAGGCCTTTGAGCTCATTCACAATGTTGTTTAGCCGTGTGTACATCTCATTGATGTCCTCATGGGCAACATTATGAATGTCTCATACTTAATCCTAAGCCGATGCAATTTTGCTTCCTTAACCGTGGATGTCCCTTCGTGAATTTCCGAGAGGGTGGTCCAAATAGCGTGAGCCGTCTCAAGATTGCTCACTCTATTGAATTCATCCGCGTTTAAGGCTCCAAAGAGAGCATTCATGGTTTGGGCATCTAAATGAGTGTTACGCCCATCTTGTTCCGTTGGGTTGTCGGGATCAAGTGACATGACGTAACCATCATTTACAATTTTCCAAATATTAGGACTCATGGCCTTTAAATAAATTGACATTCTAATCTTCCAATAAGCATAATTTGAGCCATCAAATAGAGGTGCCTTTCCTACCGCAATCCCCTCACTAGCCATCCTTTCTCTCTAGACGGTTAAGTCTAAATGTGAGAGACCAAGCTCTGATACCACTTGTAGGATCAAGGATACCGACTAGAGGGGGGGGGTGAATAGGAGGTTTTTAAACTTTTCTTGTTTACTTGATTAATTCTCCACAATTTAAATGACAATGATGTAAAGCAATTAATCCTATGCAATTCTAGTCAACAATTTAGCTCTAAATAATCAAATAAGCATAAAGAAGCAAATACACAAGAGCTAAAGAGACAAGAGACACAACCGATGTTTTACCGTGGTAATCGGAAACTTGCCGGTTTCCCCTAGTCCACGTTGAGGTAAGCCCGGACGAATCGGACCGGCTCCACAAATTGAGCCAAGCACCTCGATCACTAATGTAGCTCTTCCCCATTCCGGGTAGGCGAGCTCCAACCTTCACAATTTGCCGGGTCTTCTCACAATCTCCTTGAGAAGATCACCGAGCCAACTTCCACCGGATCGTCCAAGTGCCGGCAAGCACTAAGAGTAAAAGATCCCGGTGTTCACTTGAATGCAATCCTAGTGCCAAATGGATTTGCAATTTAGATCTAGCACTAAATGCTCAACCACCTCACTTTAATGTGCAAAGAGAGAATTGAGGTGAAATGAATGCACTAGGGCTTGAGAAATATGCAACGAGTCTCTAACTTCTGCCCTTGAGCAGTGGTGGGGGTATTTATAGCCTCCACCAACCAAAACTAGCCGTTTGACACAATTTCCAGAAAATTTTCTGGTCGAGCGGTACTACCGCTCCACGGGGCCGGTACTACCGCTACCAAATCTTCGCGCCAGAACGGCTATGTCAGACGTCTGCAGTGACCGTTGGATTTGGCGGCGCGGTACTACCGCCGTTGATATTTGCGGTACTACCGCTCCCCGGTAGTTCCGCAAAGTCGGCGCGGTACTACCGCTCCAGCCAAGCTCCGAAGGGTCCCAGACTTGGCGCTCTCTGGAAAAATTGATCCGCTCTGAAGTCGGATCTTCCGGACTCCAGAAGTACCGCTCTGAGTAGCGGAACTACCGCACTTAGCGGTAGTTCCGGCGTTGAAATTGCCGGTACTTCCGCTCTAGAGAAAACCAGACTTCATCCGGAGGGCGCTCACTGGAAATATTAATCCGCTCTCCCTCCGGTTCTTCCGGGATCCGGAAGTACCGCTTTAGGATGCGGTACTACCGCTTGCAGTGGTAGTACCGGCGTTCAAACGGCCGGTACTTCCGTTCCCGCAAGACTTTGGAATGAGCCAAGGGTGCTCTCTGGAAATATTGATCCGCTCCTAAACCGGATCTTCCGCTGGCCGGTACTACCGCATTTTGGTTGCGGAACTACCGCTTTCCGGTAGTTCCGACGTTCAAAACTGCGGTACTACCGCTCTTCCAGACAGAGCACAGATTTCTTTTGAAAGCTAGATTTCTTTAATGGATGCAAGTTTTAAGACAAAACCATTTGGCACATGAGATAAGTATTCAAGCTACTTAGCCAAGATCCCCCTTGATGGTACGATCATCTATCCTATAATCCGGTCTTCCACCATTCACCTAAGACCGGTAAAATTCAAAAAGGGGTCCTATTCTAAGTATACTTTTGTCTTGAGCCAATTTGATTTTCACGCGTATCCTTTGGCTTGCATCTTGTCGCTCATGTGTGTGGACTAACCCTTCGCATACTCATTAAAACACGTTAGTCCCATATTCCATATTCTCTTAATTTCATTAATTACCAAAATCCTTTTTAGGGGCCTAGATGCTTTCAGAGGCATCGGTAGCAAAAGGAGAGAGAGGCAACGCGTCGGCGATAAAGAGAGGCGAGGCGTCGGTGGGCCGCGCGCGGGCACAAGGCCGATGGGCCAGGTGCGCCGCATGTGCATGAGGCCGAAAGGCCAGGCATGCCTTATTTCTTTTTCTTTCTTTCTTCTGGTATTTCCTAGTTTAAGTCGTTATAAAGTAAACGTCGTTAAGAATTTCGTAGTCCTAGCTAGTGAGACTTTCCTTTAAAAAAATAATAAATTAAGGGGGGAGTTATTTATTTATTCATTTAACCTCTTTCAAAAATTAGTAGCTGTAAGTATTTATTTTTAAGTCTAGCGTTAAATACCGCAGAATTCGAGCCTTCGCCAGTCAAGGGAGCAGATTCGAGTTTTGACTATTCTGAATTACCCTACGTCTCAGGCAAGCTCATTCTTCGACCATGCATGTAGTTATGTTAAAAATATGTGTATTTCCAACAAATGTAATAATTCTATTTAGATGCATGAAAACCATTGTTTTAAAAAGAAATCAGAGAATGATGATGTTATGATGAGTAAGATGAGAAAAGAAAAGAGGAGAAAAAGAAAGAGAGAAAGTAAGAGAAGGAATAAACAGTTGTGGTACTGCTGAGAAGAGCAACAGGCCCACAAGCAAAGATGTATATGGTGGGTAAAGAGGTTCAGGGAAAGGATGCAGAGAGGCTAGGCGGACCTCTTTACATAGGGCTATGATGTAAGGACTTACCCCGCTTTCACTCGGATAGGGAACCGTACTTATCGTGCCAACCAATTTCCCGTCTAGGACGGGCAGAAATTAGTATCCCGTTACGTTAACCAGTCCACCACATAGGGTAAGTATTTATGTGTGAGTAAACAGATGGATGAAGCTCAGGACCAGTAACGCAAGTCTGGAAGTGAGTAAGTCCCAGACGCTATATGCGTTAGGTGGAGTGTTGGGCCGGGAGCCGGTCCAACCAAACACTATTGGAAGTCGGTGGAGCCCAAGTGAGCGACTTGGTACACCGATGGATAATAGATGGGCTGGTGGATGGAATAACGTAATCGGAGAAACGTTCTATACTCTAAACCGGATTCCATACCTAAGGCAGTGTGGAAGAACCTAGCCAAGAAGGTTCAGAGCAGCTTTGGGTACAGTGGTACAAGCCTGCGCAGTGCTAATAAAATCATGAATTCATGCCAGTTCACTGGAAGGTGGACTACGGTGATCGCTAGGGATCGTACCTTATTGGGTGAAAAATAGCAATTGTTTTGGAATTAAAAAGGGAAGATCAATTACTTTTGTAAGATTAATTTCAGAATAAAGGAGATTAGAATCTGGACTTAAGGACATGAGAACATATCAGTGCATTTATTGCTATTATGCTTGCTGAGTACTGTGGTACTCACCCTTGCTATTAACCTCCTTTGTTAGACCCTAATCCGCTCGAGGAAGCTTACGAGCCGGATGAAGGGGAAGCAGGTGACGCCGAGTCGACAGGAGAAGAGGAGGGAGATTACGAGGAGCCAGGCGAGGTGGACCCCGTATACTTCGGTTGGGACGAGTAGGAGTTCCAGAGGAGTGGGCAGAGGAGCCCTGGGGTATTAGTCTTACTTTTGCTAATAGTGGTACTTTTGTAATACCAAACTGTAGGCCATGTGGCCATTGCTGTAATGAAATCTACAGTATCTATGTTATTGTTCCGATGCGCAACTCTGGTAAAGGTTTACCATTTGCCAGAGCGGTGTTCTATTGATCAGGCAAATAGTAACCCGTTTGTTCCATGCGGTTATCCGGATGGATAATAATGCGTGGGGCGTCACATCTAGGGTTACTCTCGGGCTAAGGCGAGCTCATGGTTGAAATCAGGATGCTTTGGAGACGCTAAGTACCAAGGTAATTGGATTTCTATTGAAGAATGAAGAAGATTGCAAAAGTGGCTCACCGACGCAGGGAGACGACGGCGTCGGCGATGGCGGGCGAGGGAGAGCAATTGGTCGCTCGGGAGGGTTATGTGGGGTGTGTACAAGCTTTCGAACGGCTTCAATGGGGCTTTAAAGCGGCTGAAAGGCGGTTGCACCGGAAGGCGGTTCGGGGCTGTCTCTCGCGCGCAACCGAGGTGATGAGGTGGCTCTGGCGCGGTGCAGGGAGTGTGAGAGGGGAGGGGCTACTGCAGCTCTGCCAGAGTCGTCAGGGGTTTGACTTTCGGCTTGGCTTAAACCGTAAGTGAACGGCGGCGATGCAGCGGAGCAGCGAGCGCGCGAGCGGCGGTGCGTGGAGCAAAGGAGAAGTAGGGAGGGTGAGGCTGACCGGTGGGGCCGCCGCTGTCAGCTTGGTGTGAACAGTTGCGTGCACGTAGCCGCAAAACGACAAAGCGAAGAGGCGACGTGTGCGGTGGCAGGCGAGGAAAGGCGGTGGGGAAGCGGTGTCGCGCAGGGGCGCCAGCGGTACGAGAAAGCGGAAAGAACCAAAAGGGAAAGCAGAAATTCGCTGAGACTTGCCAAAAAGGGAAAGAAATCAAATTCAAAAGAAATTCAAGAAATTTCAAAATTTTGAAAATTTCCGGGTTGTTTCAGCTTGTTTGCATACAATACATCGACTCTAGTACTAGCTTTAAACGCTTACTGTCAGGGCTGTACGTTCTACGCATACAGAGGAGAGTGCACGAAATTTGCACATTAACGTACGGAAGAACCGGGAACTCTCTATAAGGTAACCCTGTAGAACCACAGGGAGGGATCCTATATATACAGCAGAATAGGGTAGCAACCAAATTAGCACAGAAGAGGGAGATCATAATGCAGGAATGAAATACGGGAGAGAGTTACAACAATTGTCTAGTGTACTTATCTTAAGGCAAGGTTAAGAGGTCAAATCTTAGAAATCGTAGCATAAAATCACAAGAGGAACCCAAAAGCCTGTAGTTAGTGTTAGTCAAGCTCTATTCAGAACCGAGGTGGCTCCTTTCACTTGCCACCTAGTTTGCAGCAAACATCTTAAGATTGATAGCATTTTCTTGACAGCAAACCGTCTGCAAAATGTTTGCCAGTTCGGTCAACAAAGCTAATTAACCAAGACACATTTCTCTTATTGCAACCGTTAGGAATATTTTTTTAGTTGGTTGACCAACAAGCGTATGCTTTTTCGTGTTGCACAGCTCATGACTTATGCCTGAGTGACGGTGGACCATCGGGTATCCATATAGTTTTTGCCCTTTCCCTGACAATTTCCGACGGTTAAGAAATAATATCGGAGATCTGGCAGTGCATTCAACAGCGTTGAGTTTCTATTGATTCATGAAATGTTTTCTCGGGCACTCTTGAGTGATACAAATAGAGGCACGGTCCAGGCCCATCGTGCTTCAGGTCACATTGTGCCGTGTTGGCTCGGCCCGGTCACCCCATGCGTGCTGTGCCATGCCGGCCCACTCGCCTCCAGTCAGGCCCAGGCACGGCTCAAAGCCTGCTATGCCGGCGTTCGTGCCGTGCCAGCCCAAACACAGTCCGAAATAACTATACACGACGAAGGCGGCGGCGACAATGGTGGTGGCGGCCGCCATCTTCATTTATCTCATACTCACCTCGTTAAAAACTAGCTAAAATCATATAATATTGTCTCAAACCATTCCACCTCCGAACTTGGCCATCTAGTCCAATGGCATGTATATCTAGGTACAAATCTGGCATACGTGACCATCTAGCCCATCACCCGGCATAGGGCTACCCACATAGTTAAATAGAAAAGCTCAAGCAGAGTCATGAGTGCAGTTTACTGTAGTTAAAAAAAATCAATTTTAAATAGTTTCTCAAATGTTTAGTAACTACTTGTAATAGACGCGGGAGGCGAGGCGGGCTAGTGCGTGGGAGGCAACGAGGCTGAGGTGGGCATGCGGGAGGCGGTGAGGCTGAGGTGGGCAGGTGCATGGGAGGCGGTGAGGCTGAGGCGGGTGGCCACGCAGGAAGCAGCAAGGTCAAGGCGGGAGGCAGAGCGGAGCGGTGCCAAGGCGGGGTGGCATGGGAGGGCAAGCGGCATGGGAGGCAGAGCGGCGCCGATGCGGGAGGCGGCACGGTGCCGAGGCAAGAGGCGATGAGCTGATGAGGCAGGACACGGGACCGACGGCCGACGACTCTTCTTGCATGGTATACTCCTTCCCATCTACTCTCTCTTTCTCTACTCTGTGATGACTTATAGGGATTGGGGAATCCATGAGATGGCGACGGGAGGCCGAGATTGAGATGGCCGCCAGCGCCGGCATGCTCATTGTGCCGCCTGTGCCCACATTGCTCCCCGTGCCGGACCGGCCCGAGCATAGCACGATTTATCGGGCTGTGCTGTGCTGCCTGACAGGCCAGCTTTTTAGGCCCAGTCTAGCCAACCGTTCGTACTGTATCGGCACGACCTGTTATGTAACGTGATTGTACCATGATTGGATCATGCCGAACTGTTCGGGCCTCAAGCTGGCCTTGAAAAACACAGCCGTCTCCCACCTGAAGATACAAATAGTGGGCAAATAATTGAGTACATATCTTGATGGTAAAGCTTGTACGTACGGTACGTGAAATGGTTGAGATGGCAAGTTGGAATCCCATCTCGTACCTTAATTTAAATTGCAGTATCTAGCGTGTACCATATTCTTTTTTCTACTAATCGTGGATCACAGGGAAAGGCTCTAGCTAGCCATGTCTGACATTGAGTCGACGTGCGTCGTGCCTACCTCTGGCTAGCTACCATCGATACCATCCATGCATGACCACGCCAGCGTCAGGTCTGGTGCATGCCTGCCGGAGCTCGACCGAATATATCTATATCTTTGGGCGGGCTATCCACGGCAAGTTCTGACCATGCTAGGAATGCATGCAGGCACATAATATTCGGTGCAGCCTGCATCCATGCATGCGTGGTTGCTGCCAGCTTTACCTGCTGCTGCTGATCTCCAGCCTTCAGTGAGGTGTGCGTTGTTCGATCTGCAGAGATTAACGTGCCAGCTTAGGAAAATAGGAAGAAAACAAAAAGGAAAATAGAAGTGACAGAGAAGAATACGTACGTACTGCTACTAGTACAGTAGTCCACTCCAGCAGGGAGTTATATGCATTTTTGGCCACTTTTGAGCTAGTATTTATAAAAATGACAATAGTCACATGGTATTAGCAAAATATCATTTTTACCGTATAGCCACCGGGTGGTAGCTGTGGAGAGACGACACGTGGTGGTGCCGTACAGCCATCGTGCGGCCCTCCCATTTGTCACCCAGCTACCATACCACAGTTAATTAAATTGGCTAATAAGCCAATTTAATTAACTGTCTTAATTATGATTTACGTATATTGTTTGTTTGATTTTTTAAATATAGAAAATAAGCCTAAAAATTACGAAATTATATGTGCAGCCTCCCGACACAACGTACTTAATTGCGTAATTTCTTCATAATCTTATCCACTCTGAATATTGCTAAAAAATTCATACAATTATGTTGTTTGTAAGAGTTGTTACATACAGCAAACAAGCTCTAAACATTACGAAATTTTACGTGCAGCCTCTAGACACAATCGACCTAATTGTGTAATTTTTTGGGATTTCAACCGTTATGAATTTTGCTAAAAAATTCATACAAATGAACTATATGTACAGTTTTTTAATGCAGAAAAAGGCTCTGTACATAGTATATTTCATCATTTAATTTTTTCTAGGATTTTATATGTACATAAAATAACAAGTGGCCAGTAATGAAGAGAGTATCCATAATAAATAAAAATCCCATTAAAATATAATCGTACACATCTATTAAAGCACAATAAGCCCTGGGTCATTGGTAATTAAAAATAATCTAGCTAAAATTCACCATCAAATGGCACTGATTTGATAAATAATTACATGTGATAATAGATTATAGAGTTAATTATTTAAGTAATCAATTAATTAATTGGCAATTAGAACCACATAAAATACTACATCTCGAATAGCTAGAAGTACAAACTAAACTAAAAAATACATTTAGTATTTCAGTCGATGCCTGAAAACTATTTGTCTGTGTATCACGTGAATCTTTCGTACATGAACCTCACTAGTACTATAGTACAGAGCGACATAAGAAATTTAATTGCAACCACTAAAATACTTAATCTCTGTACCATAGTACTAGCGGGATTAATTTAATTGTGTAATTTCTCCAGAGTTTTACATATTAGAAACTGGCTAGGTTTGAACCGATTTTCAGCCGGCTTATGCTCGTACTATCTACAATAACTAACTATTAAATGGTGCATTTTTGCAAGACGGAGTCAATAGAAAATTATAGTAAAAAGTATACTGAGTTCAGTTGTACCTGCCAAAATCATATACGACTATTTTCTTGTACGTACTACCACTCACCAACAACCAGAATTAAATATTTAAGTCATAAGCTGTAAGTTATAAGTCATTAGCCCAAAAGAACCCACATATTGTCTCAAAAATCAAAGGTTTAGGTATCAGAAAATTGGATTTTCATTATCCAAAATTAGGGTTTCATGATTTTATGTGACTTGAAATGTGGGAAGTTAAGTATGACATGACTACTCTATGTCGCTCCATCGCTTCGGGCAACCGTTTGAGTTAGGATTTCATGGTAATTTTTTTATTGAATTATGCAAGGAATAGACAGCCCCAAAAGTATTACTTTGTGCATTACAGAAATCTTTCATACATGAATCTTTCAAGTTTTGCCAACCTCGGTACTACTACGGTACGAAACATATGGTGGGTAGGACTAGACACTACTATGGAATTACATGATCTACTGTGTGGACCAGAGCTATTTGCCCTTCATGCTGAGTTCGACGTTTTAGTCCACGTCGGCCACCCTGGCTTTAGCCGCCGTTTCACGTTTTCTCTGGTGCAGCTCCTCCTTGCGAGCCTCACGCTCTTTGCGCTTGCACGCTTCCAGAGGAGCTTTCGTCTCCTACCGGATACGCTCGCTATGATCTTCGTTGCGTCGCTGGGCAGACTGTCAACATATGTGCGAAGGAGGGCGGAAAAAGAGGATAGCAGCAAGGGGGCGACATATGTGCGAAGGAGAGAGGTCATACATTGCAAAAATGGCCGCCGTATGGTGGCCATGCGGCCTATGATTTAAACCATGAATTAAATAAGTATCGCATGTCGCTAATTATGATTAAATTAATATAAATTAACATAGAAATTTAGAGCACATAAAATTTTCAAAAAATTAGACAATTAGAACAACTGTGTCGGGAGGCTGCACGTAAAATTTTGTAATTTTTAGAGCTCATTTGCTATATGTAACAACTTCAAAAAACAGAATAATTGTATGAATTTTCAAGCAATATTCAGAGCAGATAAAGTTATCAAAAAAATTATACAATTAAGTACGTTGTGTTGAGACGCTGTACATAAAATTTTGTTAATTTTTTAAACTTATTTGTTATATTTGAAAATTGAATAAACAGTACATGTAAATCATAATTAAGACAGTTAATTCGTCTGGTGGCTAGGCGGAAGAGGGGAAGGCTACACGGTGGCCGTGCCGCCTTTGCGCGTTGCACGGTAGCCATGTGGTGCTATCATGTGTCACCTCTTCACTGCTGCCGCTTGATGTCTATACGGTAAAAATGATATTTTTATTAACACCATACTATTACTATTTTTTTTATAAATACAGAATCTAATATGGTGAAAAGTGCCTAAAACTCCTCCAGCATGTCAGTTGAGTAGCACGGCACGGCACGCACGCACGTACGTCACGCATACATACACACGCGAAAGCCATATATAATGTATGCAGCTGCACTGCTCTACTACAGTGCTAGTACTGGCACTCGTACCTGGCTACGGGAAAAGGACGGAAAATGGAGAGGGCGCCGGGTAGGATGGGTACGCGCGGTATTAAACAAAGCGTGGGGTGTAGGGCGCGCCGGCGACACGGCCCCGACCGCGGGATCCGCCCGACCGCGACACACGCCAGCCACACCCACACCGACTGCAAAACCGTACCATTCCGCATTGCAAATTCTGCTCGTAGACCACTGCCGTTCAGAATGCGTTAACTTTTTTAATACGATTTTTTTCTATTGTTTTTTATTTTATATTATTTATAAAGATATAATAGTATTTTTATTTTTGTTTTCTTTTAATTAAATAGCTAAGAAAAATTAGTAGTTGATATAATGATATTTAAGTCAAAAATCACGACACTTTGAAAGAATACCTTACTTGAGTTCACCCCACTTTTACTGCTTCCGTGGTTCGGTCTGCGTCACACGAATATGCAAAACACTCCTGCCGCTCCCTCCATTCCTTTTTTTTCCTTTTTTACTTTACGTCTTAGAAACTATTATAAAACCCTAACAATATATTTTAATATAAAGTTATAAAGAATAACGAGGAAAGTTACCGCTTCGCAAAAAGACAAAAACATCGAATGAAAAGAAACGGGGGAGCTAGCAGAAGTACTGCTGCTACATTCTGAGGACTGAGTGCATGAGAGGGGGGGTGGGGGCAAGTGATACGCAGTACGTGCGTACGAACGAATCGACGGCCGTGAATCGCTCTCGCGGCAGGCACGCGTGCCAGGTGGATAGCAGACAAGGCCCTACCGCACGGCCCATTGGCTTGATTCATTCTACGTGTTTCTACCTTCTAGCCTGTGGCAGGTGGGCCAGGACTAACTTAGGCCCATTAATCAGTCACCAGACAAGTACAGATCCTTGGTTGGCTTTTGTTCGATTGCCGCAATGTCAGTGTCACTGCGGAAAGAGAAAGGGTGTGCGCAAGACATTGCCCCCGTTTAAAAGTATGGTGTCTTTTGATTTTTATATGTGATTTTTAGTTTTTAATATAAGAGAGATGGAGGGAGTAAGGAATACTCAAGCTGAAGAAGCCATTCCATTCAAAGCCGCTTCTGCAGTGACAAACGTCTTATAAAAACTACATTAAGAAGCTACTCTGTTCAACTTCTGACTTCTAAAAGTCAAAAGTTGTTTGGAACAGGTCATAAGCTGTTGGGTTGGGGTATCGTAATGCATTCATCTAGGTGAAAATTGATGGGACATAGGAGGGTTGTACTGGCGTCAATTAAAATTTCTATTACGTAAACCAGGAAGCCATACGAGTAAGAAATTATATATTGTTATCACTAGACATGTAATGTAATGAAAGAAGAGTTGAAGCAACCCGGTTCAACGTAGCCCACTTAGATATAGTGAAAGTAGTCAATTGTCTAACGTCTCTGGAAAGAGTTGAAGCAACCCAGTTCAATGTAGCCCATTTCAATATAATGAAAGTAGTCAATCGTCTAACGTCTGTGGAAAGTGATCCTCGGAAATTGATTGTCCTCTAGAAGTAGTCGATCTCCACGAGCCGATTGTTTTCTCCTAAAATCGTCTTGATCAGCTCAGCAACGTCTCTACCGAAGTCCACACGTCCAAGGATGGAACACTGTGCTTCGATGTGCTAGCACCGGTGCGCACAACAGGGTCTTCGGAAGGAGATTACTAGGGTTTCAGTGGTTGGTACAATCTCTCTCTGTTCTATAACCATATGCACTCCCTTTAAATAGGGCCTCTGGCCATCACTACTACAGAAAAGGTCATCACAGACGGTTCGAAAACGTCATCACAGACGGTTTTGTGAACCGTCTGTATTTATGGGTCAGTGATAATCGAAGGTCATCACAGACGGTTTTCGAACCGTCTGTGATTATCAGCTATCACAGACGGTTTTTGAGTAAAAACCGTCTGTGATAGCTGATAATCACAGACGGTTTTGAGTTAAAAACCGCCTGTGATACTGATCATCACAGACGGTTTTTAAGTAAAAACTGTCTGTGATTATTAGCTATCACAGATGGTTTTTAACTCAAAACCGTCTGTGATATTCCCTTCAACCCCTAAATATATTTCTGTTTATTGGCTAGCCTTAGGAAATGCTAGCCACGCCCTCTGAAACAAGCAGATAATCACAGACATAAAACATATACAATTCGCACATCTCATTTCATTTCAGATACATTTCACATCTCAATTCATTTCACAGACATAAAACATTCAATTGACAACGCACTTCATTTCACAAACATAAAGCATCCATTTCGCAAATCAATTCATTGAATTGAAATAAAATATCTATTAACAAATACACAATTGTAAAAGATCTACACTGCATTTGCACTTAGAATTACAATAAAAAATCATTCTGGGCTGTGGAACTCTCCATCTGATCTTACGACTTTACTCCACAAAAACCAAATGATCTCTCCTCGAATTTTTGCAAAATCCGGCTGTTTCAATGCAGATGTAGAGATGGGCGCAGCCTGTCGATAGGAATATCAACGCGCGCACATATAAAACTTGACATGTATGAAATAAATGTGGGAAGATTGACAAACCTTAGAATTGGTGAACTTGGTGGAATCGAGGAGTAGTCTCATATGGTGGCACACGTAGTATCCACACGTGTTGCCCGGCTTCTGCTGGTGGTACTGCAAAAAACAGAATGTGTTAAATCAAGTGACATTACTACTAAGTGTTGTATATGATTAATTAATATGTAGCTAGCGAATACCCGAAAATTGCGATCATGCTTCAAGGGCTTGGCCCCTGTCATCGAGCCACGTGTTTGTTGAACGTATGTGGCGAACGACCTTCGTTATTCGAAAAAGTTAAATTAGTCATTTGGAAGGAAAGAGAGAGTACAATGTACAATGTACGTACCTATCGAGTATTTGGGCAATAGCTGTGTACTTGGATTTGTTCTTACTTAGAGAATCAAGGTATATAGCCTTGTTCCATTTTGGTATAATTACAATTAAAATCCAATGGAAGTGCTCATTGTATGGCATAAGAACAAATTCCTTATCTTGGTGAGCCAGCAGTGCTTTTGTAATATAGTCCTCGACGAAGGATGCATTCTCGTTGATGGTATCAATGGCGACCAAGCGTGGGTCCAGGAAACCAATTGGTGATTTCGATGATCTAGCTTCGGTCAGCATAAATATATATATATATATATATATATATATATATATATATATATACACACACACACACACATAGAAAAGCAACAAATTGTGACATATATCGGTATTACGTGAACAGAGACTGTGATTGTACAGACTTACAGCGTCCAGCATCGAACGAGTGAGGCGTCGAGAGCGTTGAGCGTGAAAACACCAAATATATCGTCAAAGGTCACCGGGAAGACACATTCCTGAACTTCGTGCAAGAAATGTTCCGGCTTGAATTTGACAATGATACCTGAGCGCCGTTCTGCCTCTGGTCTATTGGACTGTTCCATATACCAAGTGTGGAATCTTTGACATCCAAGTCCTAGCTTTGTGAGGTGCTCTTGCGGGAATATCATCGGCTCGCCTAGCACAAATTTGCGGGCCAATGGCAGGTACGAGATATCGTCATCATCCTTCGTCTTTGATTTGCCATGGTCACTGCCTCGACTGCAGGTCGACTTCATGGTAGTCGACTGTAATGGTACAGACGGTGCAAGTTGCTTTGGCGAGAATAGCACCCGTGGAGATAGCACCGGTGCAGGTAGCTCTGCTTCGCACTGCCCGTGTGGAGATGGCACCAGTGCATGTTGCTGTGGTTCGCACTGCACTTCTGGTCCTGCCACCGGTGAAGAAGCCTCCAGGGAGATGTCGCTTTTAGGCCACTGGATGAATATTCCAATGGCCTGTCCTAGAGTCACGATCTCGTCGTTGGGGGGCTTCGGTAGCGGGACCACCTCAAAATTGACATACACACCATCCACATTAACTTTTGCGAAGCCTGGCGCTAAAGCTTGACCGTGCACCATGGCCCCGATACCAGACGAATATGCTTGGCCCCAAGCAGCGTACAAGGGAATGGAGCCATATCTCACTTGGAGCCTGCACTTTGTAGGCTCCTACATAACGATACAAAATTAGCTACTCGAATAGGCCTATCAATAGAGCAAGCATTCGAGAGATAATAATTATTACCAGGATGTCGTCCACAGGAAATTTGGCCTGGGTTAGCGTCGGATTGGACGCGCAGCTACTCGGATGGTTGTGCGGGCTAGCTAGCACAGGAGCGGCAGTAGCGGCCTGCTGACTTTCTGTCTGTTTCCGCACCTCATCTCTGATTACATCAGCCATCTGAGCTAATAGCTCCTCTCTAAGAGATTCCTTGATCTCTTCTCGTAGCTGTGCGTCACGCTTGGCTTTGTTTCTCTTCCTACACTGATACATTCCGGAGTCATCTTGGAAACCATGTTTCCAAGGAACGTAAAGCCCAAGGCCTCTCGTACGACCCGGGTGCTCCTTGTTTCCCAGGGCCACGGAGAGCATATCATTCTCCCTTGTTCCCTGGAATGATCCCAGGGTAGATTCAAAACTCAGCTCTTCCTGCACGAGCACAACATGTCATTTCAATTCGTACGAAGTTGTGGAGTAATTACATGCTACGTAGTTCGATCAATATCTTACCAAGCATTGGGACACGTGCTGGTCTGTAGGGTTTCGAAAGGAGATGTCCCCCGATGTCGTTGTAGATGACCTTGCTCTAATCCAATTTCGAGCGCGCTTATCCGGGATATTGGAAAACGGCGGGGCGATGTCCTGTGCAGCTGCCAGGTCATCCTCCTTCCTCCACTGCGGGATTTTACCCGCATACCCAGATGTGCCAAGTCTGTGGGGGTGTGTGTTTTTTGCCTGGAGGGCCTTGTGCGCCACACATGTACTTTTGAAATCTTCGGTCGTTTTCATCGCCTTGAACTCTTCCCATTGTGGTTCCAGGAATGGGTATTTATGAACAGGCGTTTCGTCCGTCTCCATGTATTTCCTGACAAGCGTGCTCTTGAAGTTCTTCCATGCTTTGCACGCCGCTTGGTAGGTTTGTCGTTGCACAGCATGTAGTGTTCTTCTGGGAACTCGAACGATGCCAAAATTTCGGTCCACAGCTCACGTTTTCGAGTGTCAGGCACGTTCTTCCACGAATTGTATGTGATCTCAATTCATTCTCGTGCAACTATTCCGACCATGGTTCGGAATGCGTTTATCGCTTTTTTAGGAAGGATAGGGACCCCAGATGCGTTTACCGCTGTGATGGTCTATCGGCCCTCAAGCTTCTTTGATGGCCCTCTTCCTTGGCGTCTTGATGTTGGAGCGGACGCCTCCGGCGATGATGTTGAAGAATGCGCGGGTGATATGTTGCTCATTTTGTGGGTCTATTAAGATAAGATGAGAAAGTGATCATATTGAATTGGAAGAGAGGAGAGGAGTAGAGGGGAGGGGGAGAAGGGAGGGGGTGATGTGCCTATCTTAGCACTTACTTTAGTTGCTAATACTATAAACCAAATAGCAAAGTCCCTAAACAAAGTTCTATGAAGCAAATGACACAAACCAATGTATCAAGTCCTTCTTTTTCCCGCAAAATTCAAGGCAATTTTATTACAAAAGTGCAAAAAAAAAGACATTCCCAGATTCTTCGGTGAGCAGCCGACATAGCCGACTTCTTCGCTAAGCGACTATCCATCTGCTTCTTCCCACTTCTTTTCTTCATCTCTGGTCTCTGGATCACGTACGCCAGTAGCGATGATTCAGTCTTCTTTTTGAACTTTTGTAATAAAATTGCCTTGAATTTTTTGCCTGGAGTGTGTCACTTGCTTCATGCCCCTTGAAGGCCTATGTGGCATATACTATTACTACAAGGTCTCTAAACAAAGGTCTATGAAGCAAATGACACAAACTAGTGTATCCGGTTCATTGAACGGGAACACTAGAGTATGTCACTTGCTTCATTTGCTGTTTTTTGGCTAGATACATGGAGCATTTGGGTGGAAAGATGAACTGTTTCGTCAGGCGCATGACTGCCGATTCGAAGCATAGCATAGCATCCGAGGCACATCCGAGGCCTGTTGCTGTGTCTTGAGGAATGCCAAGAGCTGGTCTCCAGCTCTTGGCTGAGGAATGCCATAACAGTAAGCATATACATGAATGCAACTAACCATATACATAACAGTAAGCAACTAACAGTAAGCCCTAAACCCTAACACTAAGTATGAAGCATCAAGCATCAAACCTAAACCTTAACAGTAAGCATGAAGCTCGGGGAGGGATTTGATGACCTTAGGGTTTTGGTGATGGAGGAGGAGGCGGTGGGAACGGAGGAGGAGGCGGCGACGCAGGAGGAGGCGGCGGTGACGGAGGAGGAGGAGGCGGCGGCGACGGAGGAGGAGGAGGCGACGGGCTCGGGGAGGCGGCGACGGAGGAGGAGGAGGTTGCGGTGACGTCTTCGTCCGGGGAGGCGGCCGGCGAGGGCTCAGGGAGGCGGCGGAGACGACGGGCTCGGGATTTAGATCTAGATCGAATAACTGCAGCGCACACGGGAAACCCTAGCGAGAGGGTATATATAGGGAGATTATCACAGACGGTTCTGAACTTAGAACCGTCTGTGATATCATATCATAGACGGTTCTAAGTTTAGAACCGTCTGTGATAAGCCTTTGCCGGCTGTTGTTATTAAGACAACACCAATAACTACACAGCTGCATTCATATCAACCACCAAACAGCTGCATTCATATACAACACCAACCAGCTGCATTCACACAGTGTATTTCTTGATACATTTTGTCATTCTCAAATACATCACACATATACATAAATGCCAATACACATATACATTTTCACATATACATTTTGTCACATATTTTCACATATACATCTCAAAATTGACTACATCACACATTTTCACATATATATCTCAAAATTGACTACATCACACATTTTCACATATACATCTCAAAATTGTCACATATTTTCACATATACATTCTTATTGTACTTGCTTAATTATTTCCTTTAAAAATTAGCCCTTCATCATGATCAATGCGTACGTAACTAGTTTCGTCACGTTGTTCATCGTCGACCCTTATGCCATTTCCAAAAGGAGGTAACTCGTCAAATTGATTGTATTCCTCCTCGTCCACTACATTCTCCACTCCGACAATTCTCCTTTTTCCATGAAGAACTACATGACGTTTCTTCTTTGCCGGGTCGGTTACATAGAAAACTTGAACAACTTGATTGGCGAGTACGAATGGTTCATCTTTGTACCCGACACGTTGGAGGTCCACGGTCGTGACACCATACTTGTCAACCTTCACCTGTGGGAGATGCACCCAACGACAGCGAAATAAGGGGATCTTGAAAACCACATAGTCGAGCTCCCAAATCTCTTCTATGAAGCCATAGTACGAGTTTCTCGACCCATCGGTACTGAATGCATCTATGCGGACACCGCTGTTCTGGTTAGTGCCTTTGACATCCTAAGACTGCGTATAGAATGTGTACCCATTTATGTCATATCCTTGCCATGTCACAACTGTAAATGTCGGCCCTTTTGCCAACCATATCAGCGTCTCACTCGGCGAGCTCCTAGCAATTTGCTCCTTCAACCATTGGTTGAACCAATGGTTGTGTTGCCTCATGATCCAAACATCCGGCCGCTCTGGATTCTGTTGCCGAAGCACATCCTTGTGCTGGTCCACATAAGGCGCCACTTTAGTCATATGTTGCAACACCGTGAAATGGG
The DNA here is from genome assembly GCA_017311315.1 of Dendrocalamus latiflorus. Classification (NCBI taxonomy): domain Eukaryota; kingdom Viridiplantae; phylum Streptophyta; class Magnoliopsida; order Poales; family Poaceae; genus Dendrocalamus; species Dendrocalamus latiflorus. The sequence continues at coordinate 10,634,839 of CM029614.1, read as the reverse complement.
TTTGAGTATACGTGTCCATATCTGGAGTGATTGCTTTCCTTCCGATAGTTCCGAGACCCTTCAGCCTCCCCTCATGACGAGATTGAGGGACACCTATCGGTTGAATCTGAGCCATATAATCGACACAAAACTCAATGACCTCTTCGCTTGCATAACCTTCGACGATGCTGCCCTCCGGCCGAGAACGATTCCGTACGTAGGACTTGAGAATTCTCATGAACCTCTCAAATGGGTACATGCTACGTAGGAATACGGGCCCGCACATTTTTATCTCCCACACAACGTGAACAATGAGATGGACCATGATATCGAAAAACGAAGGAGGAAAATACATTTCAAGGTGACATAGAGTCATCACCACCTCGTCCTGCAGAGCATCTAATCATTCGGGATCGATGACCTTCTGAGCAATTGTGTTAAAAAAATAACATAGCCTTATGATTGTCTCTCGGACTTTGATCGGCAAAATATTTCTAATTGCAATAGGGAGCATCTGTGTCATCAGCACATGACAATCATGAGACTTCATGCCATTTAACTTCAAATCTTGCATCGAAACAAGTTTCTTCACGTTGCCGGAGTAACCAGACGGAACTTTGACACCATGCAAGCACTGGCACAGTTCTGTTTTCTCAGCCTTGGACAGAGTGTAACACGCAGGGGGAAGGTACGTTCGTCCATTATCAGTGCGTGTCGGTGCTAACTCAGGCCTGATGTCCATGCCAGCCAAGTCAAGCCGTGCGTTGACGCCATCCTTTGTTTTATCACGGATGTTCAGTAAGAGACCAATCAAGCTGTCGCATACATTCTTTTCTACGTGCATGACGTCGATGCAGTGTCGAACATCTAGGTACTCCTAATAAGGTAAGTCCCAAAATATTGATCTCTTCTTCTAGGTGTTCTTCTCATAAGCCCTCAATTTATGTCCCTTTCCGAGGACAACATCTAAATCCTTAACCATATCATAAACCTCGTGTCCCCTTAAATGCCTTGGAGCTGAACCGTCTTCCTTCTCTCCGTCAAATTGTTTCTTCATCTTGCGGTATGGGTGAGCCCTCTGAAGGAACCGGCGGTGACGCATGTAGACGGTTTTGCGTGAGTGTCTCAGCCACACACCCTCGGTACCATCTAAACAGTGAGTACAAGCTTTGGCACCTTTTGTACTATGGCCCGATAGGTTAACAAGGGCAGGATAATCATTTATGGTGTAGAACAATAAGGAGCGCAGAGTGAAGTTCTCTCGTTTGTATGCATCCCATACCTGTACCCCTTCGTTCAACAGTACTTTTAGATCTTCCACCAACGGTGCTAGGAACACATCGATATCATTCCAGGTTGTTTTGGCCCTTGGATAAGTATCGACAGCAAAATGTACTTTCGCTTCATACACAACCAAGGAGGAAAGTTATAGATGCAGAGAGTCACGGGCCATGTGCTATGTCGGCTGCTCATGCTACTGAAAGGATTCATTCCATCTGTACTCAGTCCAAACCTTATATTCCTTGGTTCTGCACCGAACTCTGCAAAACTCCTATCGATGTTTCTCCACTGCGCGGAATCAGCAAGGTGTCTTATCATTCCATCCTTCTTGCGCTCCTCCGAGTGCCAACGCAGCAGTTTTGCCTCCTTTGGATTTGCAAACAACCTTTTCAAACGGGGAATTATAGGAAAATACCATGCCACCTTAGCAGGAGGTCCTTTCTTTGCCTCTGTTCCCTCGCCATCATCTGATTGATTGTTACGTTTGTATCGGGATGCGTTGCACACCGAACATACATGCATGTTTGCATACTCTTTATAGTAGAGGATACAGTCGTTCGGGCACGCATGTATTCTTTCTACTTCCATTCCCAACGGACAAAGAACCTTCTTGGCTTTATACGTGGTTTTAGACAACTCATTTCCCTCCGGAAGCATGTCCGCTAAAAGACCTAGCAGCGCCGTGAAACTCTTGTCGGACCAACCGTTGCTTGCCTTCAATTTCAACAGTTCAAGCACGGCCGACAACCTCGTGTACTTGCAGCCCATGTACAAAGGTTTCTCTGAGTCCTCCATCAAACCACGGAATTTAACATACTCTCTCTCATCATAGTTCTCTTCTACATCGCGAAGCATCTGATCCAGATTATCATCGTGCAACCTATCCGAATTCGAGCCACAATCGACATCAGCCGGCGGCATGTCATTCACTTCACCGGCGATGTCATCCGGGGGCATATCATTCACTTCACCGGCGATGTCATCCGGCGGCATATGATCATTCACTTCGCCATGACTGGTCCAACACGTATAATCCTTTTTGAAACCCCTCTGAATCAAGTGCGCTTCAATTTGCCCTCGGTTCTTAAACATCTTCAAATTCTTGCAGTCAGTGCATGGACAGCATATATATTCCACCCCCTTATTCAACATATCCTCCTCGGCGGCTCTTATAAAAGCAGAAACGCCATTAATGTACTCTTCACTCACACGGCTCGCGGCATACATCCAGCTTCGGTCCTACGTTACGTACATATATAACAACTTAGTATTAAAATCTAGATTAACTAATTATAACTACATATATACCGGCCACATTTATTATATTGAGACTTAATTTGCTAGCTCAATTCATATTACAAACACAACAGCTATTATATAACCAACAATTTTGCAAATTAACCATTTTCAATAACCACTCATGGATTACTTAGACCTAAATTGTAATGCAATTAAAGAAAAAATAAATTTCATTACTAACTGTTGTAGGGGTGGCCCCCACCTAAGCCCAGTAGGCCTGTTAGGTCCGAAACAGGACATGTGTAATGACATAAGAGCCCCCGAGGGGAACACTCATGTGTAAGGGTATAACTATACAAACACTCCCCATATGAATATATATGTGGCATAGGCCACGGGAGGAAGGCTCCAAGCCATTCATTTTACTCAACTCTCCACTACCACACACACTCTCTCTGTTTGGTCTGTAACCACAACACTAACCATATCTAGAGCAACCAGGAAAGTCTGAATCTTCAAAGCTCAATCTCTGCCTCTTCCCACCAAATTAATTGGCCTGAAATCGCCTAGCTTCCTCCCGAGTGAAAAAGTGTGCAGTAGTGGCTAGATCTGGATCGAAATGAAGACAGATGCGGTCTGAGCAGCGCAGTAAATGCCTTAGCCATTATCACAGACGGCTGTGAATTATCACAGACGGTTTTTAACTAAAAACCGTATGTGATAACCAGCTTATCACAGACGGGTTTTTATTAAAACCGTCTGTGATAAATATTATCACAGACGGTTTTTTATAAAAAATTGTCTGTCATAAGCTTCATGTCAGAACGCTTCGTATTTCGATCGTTATACGAAGCGTCTATATCATTAATGTTTGGGTATACGAACCGTCTGTGCTAAAGGTTAAATATGCGCACCTAATCCAGGTCTCTTCTACGTACGTACAATATGGCTTCTACTATTCTTGTGATCATCTCCTTCCTCTCATCTGTTCATCAAGAATTGTTCGGCCGGAACCTTACACAGTCGGCCAGCAATTTGCATCTGGAACAGCTTCTCCGCACACGCCCTGCTCTCCTTCCCCGACTTTCTTGCATCCGTCAGCTCGACCTGATCATCCGCGATTGACGGAGGCGTATCGCTGCCGCTCAAGAAAGGGAAACAGCCCTTACCCTGGTTCTTCTCCACAATGTGCGCAAAGCGGAAGAACCTCTACACGCATTGGAGGGACTGATGGATAGCCTTGCCGATCAAGCAGAAACGGCAGATTCTGATGAATCTTTTCATGCTATCCTCTACGACATTATGGGCTATGGTACTGATTATTTGCCCAGGCTGGAGGAGGAAGTGCTGAGGACAAGGACAATCTTAACGGCGTTCGAGAAGTCAGTGGTTGATCCTCCAAGTCCCAAAGTCGAAGAAGAAGCGTACGAAGTCCAAAAGATTACAATCTGGGAAACTCTTTACCTGTGCGACTTTTGTAGTAAATTTGCCTCTAATTGAAACTAATAAATTTGCCTTTAATTTGTGATCTCCTGTCTCAGTAGTTCTGTAGTTAAGTTATTAGAAGCAATGTGTACTTATATATTAACCTCTGATCATGAACATAATATGACAGACAAAGGGACATCATAGACGGTTCTTGTTAAAAACCGTCCGTGAACATTAACAGACGGTTCTTAACAACAACCGTCTGTGATAGTCTACACAACACAGACGATTTTTAATAAAAAATCGTCTGTGATAATCCCAGATTATCATAGACGGTTTTTAATAAAAACCGTCTGTGATACTTTAGTATCACAGACGGTTCATCGGTAAGAACCGTCTGTGATACTCGTTTTATCCGACGCCACTAACACAGACGATGTCCAAATTAAAACCGTCTGTGTTAGTGTCAATCACAGACGGTTTGACAAAACCGTCTGTGATTGGCCGTCTAGTATTAGGCTTTCTGTAGTAGTGCATATTTTTTTCCAGCACAAGCAAAGATCATATCCCACGTGGAGAGCCTTTAATCGGATCCTTATCCAACACGAATAGAGATCGTATTCGACTCGGATTCTATTATCTAGACTCTTATTGTTCCAACCCATTAAGTGTGTGTATGTTCATGTATACTTGGTTCTAACTCGTAAACACTTTTCCAGTCAGTTGTCAGTAGCGGTTGCTCGTAGGACATATTGGTCACAAATACATACAAATATCAATATAGACGAACCTTATGCAATATGATCTGCAACCAGATCTCAGTCACTCATGATCAGTTCATAACTCCTTATAACCATTTCGTATATTGTTACGACCAACCTGTATCCCCATACAACTAGTTTATGATATATCCGTTTAGCTCACGACTATTTAGTATATCTATACGGCCAACTCGTATCTAATTGGACTTAACAATCTGTTTGCGTATTCATTTTTTACCCCGCGATACCAGATCAAACTCTAGGACAAACTGCAATCTTTGTAAAATCAAATAACCATACTACAAAACTTGTAATAGTTTGTCACAATATTATCCTAAATCTTCTCATATGGTCCTTTAAAAAACAAAGGGATTACTACAAAATTTTAGTTTGAAATTCTAGCAAACAAAAGACATCCGTACGCAATTTTCTGGAACTCTTCACATGCAACGGAACGGATGCAGTTGACCTCAAGCAGCAGCACATACATGCGCCGGAAACCTTTGTAGTACTCTGTCCCTTAATATTAGTCGTTTTTAGGTATGAGCGCAAGAATTAAGGCATAACGTAAAATGATCACCGTATCTTTCTTTTGCTCTAATTATTCTTTGATCCCTCTTCAGTTAATTATAGGGGTGCAAACAGAGCGGATACGAACGGATATTGCTCATCCCGTATCCTTTTCCATATTTTTTGTCGAAGTCGGACACGGATAATACTGGATACGAATATGAATGCGGATATTCTCGGTCACGAATATGGAGTGAATACATGCCACTCCGAATACGGTTAGTTTCATCACGAATATTTAATCAGATAATACGCAAAAGAAAATTTCACATAGTGACAGGAACAAGTTAAGCAACTAGTAAATTCTAGCTAGCAAAGTAGCAAGTAAATGATAGAGGCTAGTTAAACAAGTAGTAGTTAACTAACTACATGTCACATGGTTCAAAAGTACGAATTACCCATAGCCAAGTAGTCAAGTACATCACTAGTTCATTTAACTTCATTACATTTAGCAAATGATTCCACAAGGCATTCGTATCCGGTAACTATCCGAAAAAATATCCGGATAGTTCTGTATTCGCCAGATAATGCCTTTTCCGAATCCGTTTCCGTATCCGACAAAAAAAATATCCAACTCCATTTCCGTATCCGATAAAACCTTCGGATATCCAAAAATTTGCTTTGAATTGTATCCGAATTAAAACGAACGGACGGACGGTCGAAAAATATCAGCTTCATTTGCACCCCTAGTTAATCATATGCACATAACTTCTCTCTCTAATTAATCACAGCATGCATGCATCTCTAACTAAATGTTCTACTCACTGCACTAGCAAGTAAATCCAGAGCCAACTAAATTAATTTAGAGTACTTGACGCCATTAGTAATGACTCTTCAAAAAGAAAAATTAGTTTGGAGTCCCAAAAATTTTGCTGGAAATTGAAACGAAATTTGGTTTTGGAATCAAAACTTCATTATAGTTGCTGTATGAGCAGTACTAGTACTCGTATTGCTGTAACGCACAAGTGAGCTGTACTCTATATAAAAAAATCTAGTGGGTTGGAAAAGTCTAAATGTATTAAGACTTTAAAGTAAAATTAGGACGTTAAGTTTGTTGGGAAGAAGTAGCACTAGGAATGACACTTACTCGTAAAGAGTAATGGTCCAAGCGTGCAAGAGAAAGGGCAGAGAAAAAATATCTAGAAAACTGTAAAACGATCTACACTTAGATACAAAATTAAAACGATAAAAAGACGTATACTCGTGGACGGAGGGAATAGCGTGTACCATGCAAGCCACGACAGGAACTCCCATGTACGGACGAGCCCGACACGAGGAGAGACTATCGGCGTTAAAGGCGGTACAAAACAAGACAGAGGCACAGAGCACAGGGAGCACACAGCACATAATTGGCGCAGAGGATCCCGACGGATAGGGTGGCAGCTACAGCTCGAGTAAACTGTTCGTACATATTGCATATTGTCCTAGGCTCTTCTTTGCAACTTTAGGGGTCGAGACTCGAGCGAGACAGACACGGTGACAAAGGGGCAGCCACTGATGCCGGCCGGCCACGGGCCACCCGCTACTTTAGGGTGTGTTTGGTTTCAAATCAGGTAAGGATGGAATGAATTCATCCTTATTTTTAAGGATGAAATCGTCCCCATCCCCTATTGTCCCTGGAATCAAACACACTATTGGAGACAGGTAGCCAGGAAGAGGGACAAGCCCATCCCCTCATTTTTGAGGGATGGGGGCATCCTCAATTTAGGGGAATATTCCCGGGATATTCCCCAAAGGGGATGGACTCTGTCCCTGCTGACTCCAATCCAAACAGGTCTAAATCTGGGATCGCCCCGTCCCATCCCCTATTGTCCCTGGAACCAAACACATACTTAGTGTTCAGTTTTCACCCCGACTTCTGCTACCATCGACGACAACCAGCCTTCTCTCCGTTCAATATTACGGGCCTATTCTTTTACACTACAATTTATGATTTTTAGCTACTTTCTCGGTTCCTTCATCTCCTAATATATGCCTAAAACACACAATATATATATAGATCAATGAGATATTAATACCATTGAACCATGCATACTCCTATTAAATGGTGTTGTGGTTATAGACCAAATATTAAACATAGAGGCTATGAGAAGGCCACAAAGGGACTGCCTGGAACTTTACAAACCATGAAGACAATGAATAAAAGTCTATCCTACCTAGATTTGTCTGAAAAAAGAGGTCGCCACTCGTGGCGCCCTAAGACATATATTTATAGGCATAAACAGACTTGCTACATAGATGCCCATGTCTGGGTCTATAATTGTAGAGGCAATACTGTATTTCCCTTACAACAGTCCCCATAGGCCAATCATATGGCCTCACGATTATTGGGCCTCCTGGTGCAATAGGCCAACTAGGCCAAGGTGGAGGCCACTCCCCAGCAGTAGCCTCTTATGGTTGAAGGTTGTTGGACCGAAATGGCGACAGAGGGGAGGGGGGGGGGGGGAGGTGAATGTCGACTATTAAAACTTATCCCCCAAGGAGGGTTCACAAAAATTCTTCTCTCCAATAGATATTAAATCTATGAAGAGAAAGACTTGCGTTCTCCGGATGAACTCACTGGACAAGGGAGAAAAGAAACAGAGAACTCAGAGGAACAAGAGGGAAAATAGGCCAACAAAAATCAGCACCAAAAACCAAAGCTACTGGGGGCAGTCAGACCGCAGGTGGCTGGGCGGTCTGACTGCAATCCTGCCACCGGTCTGACCGCTTGAACAGCGCCGGTCTGACCGGCATGGTTGGAGCGGTCTGACCGCCATGCATGGTCCGGTTAGACCGGCCTCCCTGATGCCCAGCCAACCCGAGAGCAAACTGACAGAACTGAAAACTCGAACTCAAATTCAGACTTTGAAAACCTGAGAAAAGAAGGATTTCTTCTTGATCTGTTTGACCCAGAGCACTACCACAACCAACTAAATAGCAAGAGAGCCTCGGGAAACTAAGACATCAAGCTTAAAGACAAGAATTTCAGATTATGGTAAAAATCTAAAATCTTGCACAAACTGAGCCAAAAACCAGATTACTCCCCAATCTTTGATCCTTTGGCCACAAAACTTTGAGGATAGCTACTCAATAGCCTCAGGACTCTAGAAACCAAGTTTCATGACATCTCATGAGGGGAATCAAGATTTAGACCAAAACCCTAGAAATGGAAATGAAGAACAGAGGAGTCCAAAAACAAAATCTGAAATCAAGAATGGGCTCTTGGGATTTTAACTGATCAAATGATCTTGAGGCATCATCCCAACATAGAGCAACCCATTTTGGCACTCCTCAGCAAGAATCAAGCCAAAAACGAGAAACTCAAAAATCAAGCCAAAAGAGCATCGAAGGCAAAGAAAACAACAGAGTGCTAGGAACTCAATCAAACTCAAATAAAATCATCTTGGATTGATAATGAGGAAGAGAGATACATGATTGGATAGAGTATCAACTGATACCATCCCTACAACCCCATACATGCTTGGGAAATCAAGAGCCCATCACTCTGTTCCTCAAGAACACACAGAGGGAGGAGATAAACGAGGGAGACACACACTGCTGCCCTCAACCACTAAAGCCTCAAAGCAAAACAACCTCCCAAAGGCTCTTTTGACTCAAACAAAACCCTAACTCTCTCCTAAAGCCATGGGAATACATGCAGCCACCAACACCTATTTATAGCCCTTGGCAAACGGGTTTCCAACCTGTTACGCCCGCTAAACCCGAACGGAATCGTCTCCCGCTTGTGCAGCCTTGCGAAATTACCAATTCGCCCATCCCGCACCTTTCGGGAAGCTTCCGCGCTCCTTGTCATCCACGACTCGCAACCACCTCGAGTTCACGCCGTCTTCGACACATCCGACCGTTTTGACCTCAACGCCACCTGCGTCTAGTCCGGTCACCTCGTGTCTCGCCATGACTCCGCCTCGACGTCCTGCAGCCATCACAGACAAGAAACCCATCAAATAACACCGCTCGATACATGTAAGCATAAATGCATTAATGAAACCACATTAAGCATGAAATAGCCCAAACCTGACAAGTCAACATAATATGCATCCTAACCACTTTGACCAGGTTTGACCAAGTCCGACCGAGCCCGATTGCAGCACGCAACGTCAAGGTCCGAACCAACCAAATCAAACTCGACTTTCCTAAACCGATGTCAATTACTCATCACACACTTGGGATGACCTCCACATGGTCTCTCAAAGGTTCCTGATTTTTGTGAGCCGAGACCATGTCCAATGTTAACCCCCCCGTCCTTTTGGCTCATTGAATCATAGTATACTAGGAGTTCCCGCCAAAACAATCCTGAGCTTGGTCGTGCACACGACTTCTGAGGGGAGGCGACAAATGGCGATGGTTGGTCTTCTAGTCGTGGGACATGAGCTGTCGCGCTAGCTACAGCGTGGCACGTGCCCCCTCAACCCTTGAGCCCACTACATGGGCGCATTGAATGCCGCTTTTGCGCGTTGTACTTATAGGCCAGGGTGACGCCCTTTGTTGGGGTTGTTCGCTTTCTCTCTCTCTCTCTCTCTCTCTCTCTCTCTCGTGCATTGCTTTCTTCATCTATAATGTCCTTCACCGCTACTTCAGTTCGTCGTCGAGCTTCCCCGTTCTTCTTCATGCTGTCGATCTTCTTGTGCTTGCCATGGTGCTGGGACTGATTGTCATGGCCACAGCAGCACCTCTGCCCTGTCGAGCAGCTGTGGCATTCAAGACGATCGCTGCGAGGTCGTCACCGGCAAGCGTTGGTAGGCATCCAAGTTCAACGGTGTGTTCGTGAACACACTCTGCCCATCTATTGCAATGGAGGAGTTGGTGCAGTCACTCGTGCGTGACGGTAAGATCTTGTCTCGTGAGCTCGTTCGCCTCCCTGCTAACGACAAGGTCACACCGCGGCCATAGGAGGGTGAGCCGTTGGTCTTCGTGGCGTACTTCAATGCTAGGTTCTAGATCCCCATGCACTCGCTTTGTAGGAGATCTTCTCCATCTGTGTGAGCTAGAACTTCAACAACTTATTCCAAATGGCATCGCTCATCTCGCAGTGTTTTCGTGGGAGGCACAGTCAGAGGCCACCATCCCAAGCGTCACCGTCTTCGCTTCCCTGCATGATGCGCGATGCCAGCCAATGCGGCTTGGGGACGGTCAGTACTCGAAGCTATGCAGCGTCAGCCTTTAGCTCTGTGTCGGTACTTTGAAGTGTCTCCCCGTGAACTCAACACAGACAAAGTGGGAGTCCCACTGGCTGCAGCGGTGGTTCAACCATAGGATCAAGCATGACAGTAGCTTGCACTTCACCGGACGGATCATGGACTTTGTTCCATCGCCTTAGGTGAATCTCGATCAGGATGACAAGGTCTACGCCTGGAGGCTCCTAGCGGTCATGCTTTGGCTCAACATGTGTGACTGCATAGAGGAGTTTTGCATGCTTCACGTGGCTCCACTGGCCTAGCAATGGGACCTTCGGGTTAGCTCCTCCTGGATAGACACAGTTCAGCCATCACTCATACTACTAGCGAAGCCATCAGGTATGGGTAAGTTTGGCTCCTTTGCCACATTTTTTGATGGTGATTTTTATTCCACCAGCTAAGTCTAGTGTGTTGCAGTTGTTTCATTGGTGGAGACGGAGTATGTGGTTGCTGCATTCCTGGGGCCCTACATTTTGAAGGAGCATAGCCTTCGCATGTCGGCCATGTCCAGTTGCATCAATCGCGTGTGCGAAGCCTTGGGCTTCTCCACGCCTAAGCGTCCCGTGCCTGCTGTGAGCGGAGGCCATTCCCATGGCGCTGGTGGATAGGACGATGAAGATAGCAGAGGCTGTGAAGACATGAGTGTTGTTTGTCTTTGGCATTAGCTATTGCAGTCGTGCCCCTTTTGTCGGCCCCTCTGGCCCTCGTGGAGGATGAGTCCAGTGCTGAGGAACGTAGCAGCCTCGGTGAGTTCGGTGTGGAGGAGGATGTGGACAGCGTGGGTGACGATGCTAGCGACAGCGAAGATCGTGACGACATTAGCAGGGATGGTGTTGGCAAGGACAGTACTGCCGACAAATGTGACAGTAATCCTTGCATCACCATTGTGCTATATTTGGATGTAGGGGAGGCGAAGGGGTCCGCGACGTAGACCCTACCACACGACCAGACGATGGTCGGGCCTCTGATGGGTCTGAGGCACCTGAGCATAGAGTGATGGTGGACCCTTCGCTGTCAGAGCTGATAGCCTTGCTTCCCTTGGTGCAACCGTCATCCCTAGCGACACTCGATCATCCTGTGAAGTGCGCATGGTTGGGGTCGCCCAACCTATCCCCCTTGACTGGGTTTTGGATTGCTGCCGGTGTGCTGGATGATGACTTTAGATCTAAAGACGGCACGCCTCTAACTGGGTTGACCCCCAAGGAAGACCTTGCGTGAAGTAAGGATAGCGCACCGATGTCCGACTCCACCTGACGTGTTCTAGATTTGAGTTCCTCCTTTTGTTCCTGGACTTCACGTAGTTATCCCCGCTATGCTCCCTTACATTATCACCCTCGTCAGCGCCCCCTATGGTTTTAGAGCCGCATTCTTTCAGGCAAGAGCTCACCCGTGGGCTCGAAGTCGCTCTTAGCACATGCGACGTGTTGTGAACTAGGACCACTGAGGCCCCCGACTGGAGGAAGCTTCCCAGCTCTGTACGATAGAGGCATTAGGCGCGGAGTCATGATGGCTTTTGTGCTCTACGCGGTGCCGCAGATTGCAGGGACCTGTCCCTCAACTAAAGCGCCCTCCACTCATGTGGACTGGAACTCCTTTTTGGTGTGTTGGAGGCTAGAGAAGCAAGGTATGCCTGTTCTCATCTTTTGTCACCCCTCACTCTGTCACTTTGATTTGTTCTTGAGTGGCACCATTGTTTTGCTATGTAGACAGTGACTGTGGCGCGAGTGTTCCACGCAGTGATGCTTCGGGAGTCAGCACTTATGCAGGAGCAGCTACGAGCTGTGCAATCCGAAGCCTCCTCACTTCAAAAGGCCATGGAGGATGCCCAGACAGTGTTCACTACTACATGCCAAGCCGAGGACAATCGGCTTCCTCAAGTCGGAGGGCACGAGAGCTAGCACTGCTGCGAAGGCCGCTATTGCCGAGGCTAACGGTCGTGCCACGAAGGAGCGGTAGAACTTCCTACAACATGTCAGTTTTCTCGAGGTAGAGAAGGTCCGGTTGTAGGCAGAGCTAGCGGATGGCCATCGCCTTCGTGACTAGTCCATTGTGGCAACATGGAAGGCCATGCAATCCCTAGAGGAGACATTGGCAGACCTCGCTATCAAAGTCCCCCATACTCCCACGGGCCAGAGGATATTGGGGCAGCATCCGACATATACGCGGTGCGCCGACGCTTTCCCTAAGGGTGGCTTGCGCTTACATGGACCACTACTTGCAAGTGACAGTGTAGATTCTCCTTGGGCTGCTGCACGTCTGCGGGTGCCTGCATGTTGGTTAGCTAGCGGACCTAACCCTAGACCTCCTCCTAGGGAACACAATGATGCTACAAGCTCTTCACGCGATGAGGCATTCCGTTCGTGCCTTCCGCGAGCGTATATGGGGATTCCTAGGTGAGGCCATCGTGAAAGTGTCACTACTCTTGGAGTGACTATGGAGCTGGGCACCTGCTCGGAGTGGAGGCCCGTCTGGTCTAGTCACCATGGAGGTCCGCCAACAGGTGTGAGGCCATAGGCTGGTGCAGGGAGCATTTGCCCTGTGTGCGTGTGTGTGCTTTTTCAGTGAACATAAGATGCTTGTATTGGGATGCCTCTTTTAGGAATATATTTGTCTTTTGATGACTTTGCAATTTCCTTTCATCATTGTTTTGGTTACTTTGTTTTGTTAGGACAGGTGGTCGGCGGAGACCGACCCTCCGTCGCAATGCATCTTCTTCAGCTCGGTCTTTGCCATTGGAGTTGGGTGGAGGAGTTCATGCACTTTTGGGCTAACTTTTGGCCTAGGGCACGCATCCGCACAAACAATTATGTAAAGATAGAAAGCTCTGATGAGGGTGATAGACGGGTTGCCTCCGCATGATGTAATGACATTTGGCTTCAAGCGTAGAATATAAACATGAATGTATTATATTATTTGTATACCATCAACGAGGTCGGTGGTAATACCAAGTCAATCGCGGAAGCTCTGCCCCACTCTTCGGACGTGCGTCGATGAAGTCGATGGTAGGACAAATTAAGCTTACGCACGCTCCACTCCCTCCCTTCAGACGAGCATTGACTAAGTTCATGGTAGGACGAATTAGGCTCACGCGCGCCCCTCTCCTCACCCTTTGGATGAGCATTAATGAAGTTGGCGGTGGGACAAATTAGGCTTATGCATTTTTTGTCCCCCACCCTTCGGACATGCGTCCATGAAGTCAGTGGTAGGACGAATTAGTCTCATGCGTGCTCCTTCCCCACCCTTCGGATGAACATCGACGAAGTCGGTAGTAAGATGAGTTGGGCTTGCACGCGCTTCATCCCTCACCTTTCGAACAAGTGTTGACAAAGTCGATGATAGGATGAAGTCTTGTCTAAGAACAATTCTTACGTTGCGGGACCAATCTAGAAAATTTGTTCCATTTAGTTTTTCTTTATCAAGTATTGAACGTAAAGAAAAACTGAAAATAGATACAACAGTTGGTGCTATGATCTACAACATAAAATATGCAAAACTAAGACATATGTTCACAAAAAGTAACTTCTATTAAACAATTTAATAAAGATACTCCCACTAAATACTGTATCCCTCTTACGACATTTAGTGATTCAAGACCCATAGTCAACTCATCTACTAGTGAGCTTTGGCATCACTGCTAGAAGATTAGTGAATTTGGTAAGCAACCCTTTGCTAATTGTATATCTATGTAACTATTATTGTTGGGAAGCATCTCTATGCTCTGGCACCCAACCCTATGACCCAAGGTCTATAACCGTTATGACGACCTTGTCAAGTTAAACCAATGCTTTGTGTGTGAGTGTTCGACACAAACTCATCTAGCCAAGGAAAATTAATGGCACTTTGCTTTAGCAAGACCTACCATTAAAATATATGGCTTTGGATGGTGCAGCTAATTGGGAGGGCATCAATTCAACTTAATATTATGTAAGGGAATTTTATTTCTACCATGTTAAAAGCATTCAGAGCCATTAAATAACATGCATAGAAATAAATGAACAGAAATGTAAAGCCATTCATAGACAATCACATTGCATTGGATATAGTATGGCCCTTCCACATGGTGATCTCTGTCACCACGCTTCCTATTTGCCATGTCTCCAAGTGGCCAAAACCTCCAAGTACTCCCACTAAGCTATTACTCCATAACATGTGCTAGTAAAGGTTACAAGGAGTGAAGAAGCATCACAAGTCAACAGGCAGGTCATTATACAAATATAGACAACCTTGGGCTGCAATAAGCTTGACATGTAGGCCATGAATATTACATACATATACACATCTCATACATCATTCACAAGCATAATGGGTTATACTATTCACAACAATCCTGCAAAACAAATATGCATAGAATTGTATTCTATGTAACATACCAATTTATTATCCTAGTCACAAAGGTCCTGTTCAGTCCATACAAATTGTATTTTTTTGGACTACATAGATCCAATCTACTGTTCTATCCATACAAATTGCATCGGATTAATCACATTAACCCTTTTCGATTACAACTCTGATTTGATCAACCAAAATTGATCTTCGCATGCTCCATGAATTTACATATTCACTATCTGCCCCGATGGCAGAAAACCGACTAGTAGAGGCAAGGCATGATTCAACCAAGAAAACATGATCATAGAATAGCAATCATGAACCCATCTATAGACCATCACGCATGGACAATCATATTGACCACCACCAAATCAATCTATCATATGGAACAACCAACAGAAATAGTAATAGATTGCATCTACAACTCCCACATATCATCATATGCATCTAATCTGAATCTAAAACTAGATAGGATGGCTTTGATACCATTGATGCGTTACGGGTAGGCTACACTAGCACAATTTCAAAATTTCTACCGCATAAATAGAGAACCTCTGTTAGTAGTAGATCACAGGATTACCACTAAACACGCAGACTCATAACAGAAGTAGAGTTGATATAGCGTGTTGGTGCAGTAGTAGTCGTACTAGCCACACGTCTCCTCCTTCAACTCCTTCAGGTCATCACAAGTTGCGGATCGTCTTAGTGCTGAAGCTTCGCATCAACACCTCTAAGGTATCCACACGTACGGGGCAGGAACACCACACGCTAGAGTGCTAATGCTGGCTATGTGGTATTAGATGGGGGAAGGTGTGGCGACTAGGGTTTCAAAAATTCTAAATTTTATCTTCAAACCCTATGCCACCGCCCCTCTATTTATAGACATCCATGATGGGCTTAGAACTTGAGGCCTATTAGGAATTCGTGGCCCACATGAATTCAGATCACCATCTAAATTATATCTCAGCCCTTTAAGTATGCAACCCTATAGGTTCACATACACTTGGACATAGCCCGAGTACTCTTACTCGTCCACTAATCAGTAGTGGCTCCTAGCAAGAAATGTTGACTTCCATGTATATGTAAATATCATATCGGTCAAGCTCAAGGCGAGTATGTGCCATCCTTGTTGGTTAACTCGATCACGTGATTTGAATTCCCCTACTACGATTAATTCTTTAACCGCAAGTAGCATGGCCATGCATTTCTAGAATCGAATCACCCAAGAGGCCTAGAGATATCTCTCCCGTTGCATGGAGGAGCAAATCCTATCTTGATCGACCATGCCTCAATGCATGCATTATGACAAAACCCGAAAGCTACCTTTATAACTGCCTAGTTACGAAGTAGCGTTTGGCAACCCCTAAGTCATCCATTATGCATCACGAGTACGTGTGATGACCTCAAGTCTAAAGCATAGCATACACAATGTAAATGAGACCAACAGATGAAATGTAAGAATGCAACGTTCTCGCAGTGTCTCACGGTGGGTCGATCCAGCCCCATATTCGCTAACATGTGTCCATATTATTGGTTTGATATATCTATATCTATGACCCATGAAACATGGTCATTAGCCAATACATATGCTAGTCTATTCATATGTGTCCTCATATATTTTTGACTAGAAATTATTTAAGAATAATTATAGCAGAAATATAGAATTTCGTAATCAAGTCATATACTTGATAATAAATATTAACGATATTATTCAAGGAAAAAGATAACATATTATCCAATAAATCATGGACATAACAAAATGTAATCATCTCTATAATTACCTCTAGGACATATTTCCAGCAGAACTCCACCCTCGTATTTACACTCTATAGAGTTGGCTAAGACGCAGGAGGGTCCTAGCTCTTCTTTATACTCCGTAGAGTGGCACAAAGCCATCGACTATGCGCTCTTATTTATACTACATAGAGTTGGTGCAAAGCTTGTTGACTCTGCATTCTCATTTATACTCCGTAGAATTGGTTGAGACACACGAGGGTCCCGGTTCTTAGTTATACTTTGTAAAGTGGTGTGGACTCGTTGGACTCCACGCTTGTATTTATACTCCATTGAGTTGGCCTACTCCATTGAGTTGGTCGATACACACGAAGGTCCCGACTCTTATTTATACTCTTTAGAGTGGTGTGGAGCTATTGGACTCCACACCCGTATTTATAGTCCGTAGAGCTGGCCAGGACGTATGAGGGTTTTGGCTCTTATTTATACTTCATAGAGTGGTGCAGACTTCGTGCTTGTATTTATACTCTGCAGAGTTGGTCGGGATGCACGAGGGTCTTGACTATTATTTATACTCCATACAGTGGTGCGAAGCCGTTGGACTCCACGCTCGTATTTATACTCCATAGAGTAGTGCGGAGCCTGGGGGCTCCACACTGTACTTTTCAGTTGGGACACAGTAAGTGTGAGCTGAAAGATGGGCTTTATTATTGGACCCCGTTTGTGCAAGTACGCTTTTACAAACATCTATACAAGTGGCATGCCGTCGGGTGACGGTCATGGGTAGTAGTGTCAAAGGCGGTTGCCGTTCCATGTGTATTTCAGGTCCGCTTCGTCTAATGTGGAGAGGTGGTAGAAGCCCGCCCTGACAGAGGCTGCAATTATGTAGGGCCCCTCCCACATGGATTCCAGCTTGTCTACCGTGTCGGCGTGGAGAGCCTTTTTCAGGATGAGGTCTTCTATTGTGAAGTGGCACGGCTTGACCTTCTTGTTGTAGGAGGTTGTGGTCAAATGGAGATACTTGACGATGTTATGTGTGCCTGAACCCTATCTTCGTCAATGAGGTCAAGCGAAATAGTGTGCTCCACTGGAGGAGCAGAGGCTAGTACTCGATGGGACTTCATCTTCCTTTTTCTCCCACAGGGTGTCGAGAACAACATCTTCTTCCCTCTCTTTGATGACATGCTACACGACACCGCTGCAACACAATCCCTCAGTTCTATCAAATTTAGTAAGATCTCCCAAAAACCATTTGCATTTCCCCTAAATCAATTTTGTATTTCTTCCACAAGAGCTCGTTGCTGTCGCCACAAGACAGATCAATCACAGAGCAATGCAAATAGTAGATTGGAAACACAGAGATAGGGGGAAGAACTCCTAGTATTTCTTTATTAATTTCTCTTTTACGTGTGTACAAAATAGCAAATGCGACTCCCTATTTACAGCCTAGTGGTGAGGTGCCCACCATGAGCTAAGGCTTCAAGCCCAGGCCTAGGTTTCCCAACACTCCCCCTTGGGCAATCATCCGACACGTTCATACCTTATCAAAAATCCATAAAAACTCAGTGGGATTGGAGAAAGAGTACATGATACATGTTATGCTGCGTTGCACGAATTGCCATTAAAAACCTTGGCCGAGAAACTTTAGGAAAACTCATCAAGAGAAAAGAGTACAATCCACCTACTTTCATTTAATCTTCAGGATTTATTCTTTGAGTACTCGATCGTCGTGATCAAGTTTTAATAATGAGCTTAAGAAAAATCTCCCCCTGAATTCTGCAATTCTCTAAGTCTCATCATTTCAATTCCTCATACGTATTTTTTAAAACTAGTTGCTGGGAGTGACTTAGTGAATAAGTTTGCAAGATTTTCACATGACTTAGTATGCAGTACCTTTATTTCATCCATCTTTTGCAATTCATGAGCATAGAAGAACTTGGGGTTGATATGCTTTGTGAGATGACTCTTTACGTTGCCCGTCTGCACTTGTGCAACACAAGCTACATTATCTTCGTAGATAATTGTGGGAGCTTGCATGATATTCATCCCACATGACTGCTAGATGTGGTAAATCATTTGTCGGAGCTAAGCATATTCTCATGCGGCTTCATATAGCGCTATGATTTCCGAGTGGTTCATCGAAGTCGCTACAAGACTTTGGTTAGACGATTTCCATGAAATTGCAGTTCCACCACATAAGAATACATAACCTATTTGTGACCTTGCGGTATGCGGGTCTGACAGGTACCCAACATCTGCATAGTCAGTTATATTCAAGTCTTGGTTCTTTCTGTAGAATAACCTAAGGTCTTTGTTTCCTTGGAGGTATCAGAAGATGTCCTTTATTCCCTCCAATGCCTTTTGGTAGGTTCTGCACTATGCCTTGCTAATAGGTTTATGGCAAATACAATGTCTGGTCTAGTGCAGTTTGCTAGATACATAAGTGCTCCTACTGCACTTAGGTATGGGTTTTCAGTCCTAGGACTTCTTCCCCTCTTCCCTAGGTCGGTACGAATCCTTATCTTGCTGTAACGATTTTCCGATCATCGGTACTTTTGATGGGTATGCCTTTTCAAAGCCGAACCTTTTTAACACCTTCTGGGCATAGGCTGACTGATGTACTAATGTTCCTTCAGGGACATGCTCGAGTTATAGGCCTAAGCAATATTTGGTTTTACCGAAATCTTTTATTTCAAATTTTGACATCAAGTAAGAACTTGCTTCTTTTATTTCTTCCATGGTTTTGATGATATTCAGATCATCTACATATATTGAGATTATACAAAATCCATTCTAGTATCGTGATATAAATACACAGGGACAATCTTCATTGTTCATGTAGCCTTTCTTGCATAGAAAGTCGCTTAAGCTATTATATCACATCTTGCCTCATTGCTTAAGTCCGTGCAATGATTTCCTGAGTTTCACACTTTACAATTTCTATTTGCTCTGTCTTGGTTCGGGGCAGGAATACCTTCAGGTACTTTCATATAAATTTCTGAATCCAAGTTTTTATAAAGGTATGCAGTTACCACATTCATCAATTTTATTTCTAAGTTCAGGTTTATTTCCATTGAGATTAAGTATCTAAAGGTGATTCCACTCATAACTGGGGAATATGTTTCTTCATAATCAATACCTGGACGTTTAGTGAAATCTCGTGCAACAAGTCTTGCTTTATATCTTACAACTTCATTTCTCTTTCGAACAAACACCCACTTATGCCCCACAGGGTTGAAAGCATCTAGGCCCCTAAAAATATTGGTTTTGGTAATTAATGACATTATGTGATCATGTGACTAATTTGTGTGTTAAGTGTTTGAAAGGATTAGTATCAAAGGCAAAGAAAGAGAAGCATAAAAGGATTTCACAATATTCAAAGATCTCCAAGTCGACAAGGTAAATAGTTTAGGGATCTTTTATTTTTACCGATCTTGGAGAAAGGTTGGAAGACCGGATTATAGGTTAGATGCCGTACTATTAAGAGGGATCATGGTTAAATGCTTGATCATGTGCTTATGGGCCTTATGGATAAATTTAGGATCATGCATGCATTTAGAAAATAAATTTGAATCAAAACTGTGCATTGTCAGAAATTTCGAAAGTACCGGCGTTCAAAGTGCGGAACTTCCG
This sequence comes from Dendrocalamus latiflorus, assembly GCA_017311315.1. Lineage (NCBI taxonomy): Eukaryota > Viridiplantae > Streptophyta > Magnoliopsida > Poales > Poaceae > Dendrocalamus > Dendrocalamus latiflorus. Next base: position 10,614,711 of record CM029614.1, on the reverse strand, counting down.
ATCGGCTGGAAGTACCGGGCTCCCGAGCGGAACGTTTTTTCCAGAGAGCGCCCGGAATTGAACTTGGCCTCTCGGAAATCGGAAGTACCGCATATTGAACGGCGGAACTACCGCAAGGCCGGAAGTTCCGGGCACTGAGGGCGGAACTTTTTTTTCCAGAGAGCAACCTGGTTCAAACTTCAACTCTCTGAGATCAGAAGTTCCGGGGAAATATCGGAACTTCCGGGATTTCGGAAGTACCGTGTTTTTAATGACGGAAGTACCGCACTCATTGACCAACGGTTACTTCTGACTCTCTAACATATCCGTTCTGACCAATCTGCGAAAATCCAGAAGTACCGCCCTTTGTACTGCGGTAGTTCCGATTTCCCTAAATTTTCAGGATTTTTAATTGCAACGGCTATTTGAGTTTGGTGGGGGTATAAATTCGACCCCACCAGTACAAGGACATGTTGTTGAACCATTATTGAGCATCCTTGAGCATAGAGCAACCTCACACACCTCATTCCCACTCTTGTGCATTAAATTGAGGTAGTTGAGTGAATTTAAGTGCATTGCATCTGTAGATTGATCCATTTGGCACTTGAGTGTGATCTAGCCGCTGTGATTCATTACTCTTGGTGCTTGCTGGCACCTAGACGGCTTGGCAGCGAGTTTTGGTGATCTTCTCAAGAAGGTTGTGAGAAGGCCCAAAAAAAATTGTGAATGCTTGGAGCTCGCCTACCCGGAGAGGGAAAGGGCTACCACTAGTAATCGAGGTGATTAGGCTCAATTCGTGGAGCCGGTCCGATTCGTTCGGACTTACCTCAACGTGGATTAGAGGAGACTGGCAAGTCTCCGACCACCATGGTAAAAAGTGATCGTGTCATTTGTGGTTTGCTCACTCTTGTCTCTCATTTACATTCAAGCAATTTGTTTGATTAGTATTACTTGATTGCTTGTGATTTAGAGTAGCAAATTTGTCCTAGGCTAGAATTGTTCTTGCTCTTAGGATATTCCATATCGTGCTAGTGATCACTTGAGCCATTTGCTAGTTGATTTAGTTGCTTGCTTGCTTGTTTGATTTAGACAAATCATTAGAGTTAAAATTGTTAGCTTAAATTAGAAGAAAATTTTAAACCGTCTATTCACCCCCCTCTAGTCGGCCTCCTCGATCTTACAAGTGGTAGCAGAGCTTGGTCTCTCATTTTAGACTTAACCGTCTAGAGAGAAAATGATGGCTAGCGAGGGATTGCTATAGGCAAAGCACCTTTCTTTGATGGCTCGAATTATGCTTATTAGAAAATTAGAATATCCATTTATTTAAAGGCCATGAGTCCTCGTATTTGGAAAGTTGTAAATGAGGGTTACGTCATGCCTCTTGATCCGGATCACCCAACGGAACAAGACGGGCGTAATGCTCTATTTGGAACCTTGAACGCGGATGAGTTCAATAGAGTGAGCAATCTTGAAACGGCTCACGCTATTTGGACTACCCTCTCGGAGATACACGAAGGGACATCCACGGTCAAGGAGGCAAAATTGCATCGGCTAAGAATCAAATATGAGACATTCACGATGTTACCCCATGAAGACATCAATGAGATGTATATAAGGCTAAACAACATCGTGAATGAGCTCAAGGGCCTCGGTACTAATCTTTCCGATGTTGACATTGTAAGGAAAATGCTAAGGGCGTTGCTGGAGAAGTATGAAATGTTGGTGACTCTCTTCATCAACTCTCCCGTGTTGCCAAGAATGACCCCAACTCAACTATTGGGCAACCTTATCACCAACGAGCTCTACAAGAAGGACAAGGAGGAGCTCATAGAGCAATCCTCCTCGAAGAGCAAGAAAATCACCGCTTTCAAGGCTAAAGCGGTGTGAATGAAGAATCCGAAGATGTTGAGGATTCCGAAGAGGAGTTGGCCCTTCTTGTGAGAGCTTAAATTAGAAGAAATTTTTAAACCGCCTATTCACCCCCCTCTAGTCGGCCTCCTCGATCTTGCAAGGGTGCACATAGGGAGGCATGTGACTTACAGGTCCAATCACCTCCCTTTTGTTCAGAGATACTAATTCAGTTTCTATTGCCTTTTTCCAATCTTTCCAATTTGATCTTTTCTTACATTCAGCAAGCGATGCGAGCTCTGGATCAAGATCGATAATTGTGGCAATTTTCTTTGCAAAGTAGATATCAACATTGGCTATTGTCCTATTCATGGATTCTCCTGTGTGCACATAGTTTATAGCTATTTCATCATGAGTTGATTCTTCTTGTGCTTCTACTTGATCACCGCTCCTTCCAGTTGCGGCGGCAAGTCCCTTTAGTTTTTCAGCTCCGATGTGTGCGCACACAGAATACTCAGCTGTAATTCACATTGCCATGCAATAATCATTAAATGCCTTTGAAGTAAATTCTCCGGTGTTGTCCATTTTGATGGACTTTTTGTGATGATCAGGGAAAATCTATCTATTGCGAATTATCTGCAAGATCAGCTTTGTGAAAGCATGGTTTCTCGTAGAAAATAAACATATGTGTGACCATTTCGAGAAAGCATCGATGAGCACCATGAAATATTTAAATGGCCCTGATAGTGGCTGTATGGGACCGTAAATGTCTCCTTGGATGCGCTCCAGGAATGTAGGGATTTCGTCCTTCACTTTCATAGTAGAAGGTCTAGTAATTAATTTCTCGGTGGCACATGTGGGGGACACAAAATCTTCATGATTCAGGAAATTCTTTATATTAATATTGTGTCCCTATGAATTGTTAATTATATTTCTCATCATCCTAAGACCTGGGTATCCTAATCTGTCTTGCCAGAGACAGAAGAGTTATGCACTTCTAAATATTGTTTTCAGGGCAGTATAGACTGCAAGTGACTTAATGTTAGTATAGTATAGCCTAGTTTTTAATAAAGGAAGTTTTCTAATACCTTTTTTTTCCAGTTGCTTTACGCTTCGTAATGAGCAGGTATTCCTTACCATACTGTTCTTCAGTCTCAACATGGAAACCGTTGGCGCGAATATCCTTGAAACTTAGAAGAGTTCTAATCGATTCTGGGTATAATAAGACTTCTTGAATGACCAAAATTGTGCCCATTGGGAGTATAATTGTGGCTCTTCCTGAACCTATTATACAAGCATCGCTACCGGTGATTGTTGTAAGGCTGCCAGCATTCTTGGCAATCGATTGAAAGAATTTTATCTCTCTTAAGATGGTATTCATTGTGCTGCTATCAGCTAAGCACACTTCCTCCATAGGGCGCCACACGCGTTCTAATATAAAATACTTTATTATTATGTGGTAGAAGGCAATCAGTACATAAATAGAATATTTCAATATCAGAACATATAATGCTATTACAAACTGAATAAATGAATGAATTATTCAATATCATCCAACCATCACAAAAAAAATGAAATTGTTTGAGTACCATCCATGCAAAACCTAACTTATTCCTTTCACACATAAAGTAAATGACAATTAAAGTCTAAATACGTTATGTGCATTATACTGAATCTGCTAAGAAGTCAGAGACTTCGACTGCTACCTTCTCGGGGGTGATATGCTCTTCCAGGGAAATCATGGCGGCGGCAGCTGCAATGTCAAAAGGGGGTGTCGCTGCCGAAATGGTTTCAACCTCCATCGGCGCAGGCTACTGCTCAGAACTCTCCCCTCAACAGAAGCAAAGTGGTTTCATGCTGTCCTTTACCATCCTTCTTTTTCTGAGTTTGGAAGGCATCGATGATATGCTACGGCTCTTTACAGATCCGCGACCAGTGCCCTCACTTGCCACATTTGTAGCAAGATTGATCTTGCTAACCATAGGGCTTGCCGTTCTGCTTTGACTTGCTTACCTTATTCTCACGTGGAGCATTTGACTTGCCTTTCTGGGCTGTGGCCTTACCCTTTCTTCCTCTTTTCTTTATTATGTGCTTTTGCACCTTGTAGCTCCTGGCGTTGGCTTCACGGCCGTGCGGCGGCGGCACCCGAGTGGCGGCTTCAGGCCAGCTCAGCGTTGACGCGCGGCGGCCGTACAGGGTCGACCGTTCAAGATTTTTTCTTTTGTTTTTTCTTCAATCTACGGTGCAATCAATATCTACTCTTTCATGCAATCTACCGATCGACATTGTGCCGGTGACTTCAAGTCTGCTCGCGGTAGATTAGAGCGGATTTGCACCGTAGAAAATAATCTAGAAAGCGAAATTTGCGGAATTTAAAGCGATCTAGATATAGACAATTCAATCTACTAATGCTTCGATGATTACCTTTTGATTCATCGGAGCGATTCATGCTGATAACGTGTTGAGAAACTGTCGCTGGTGAGCGTAGTCCGATCGATTCCTCTGCTATGCAAAAGACAGGTCAACCACAGAGCAATGCAAATAATAGATTGAAAACACAGAGATAGGGGAGAAGAACTCCTGGTATTTCTTTATTGCTTTCTATTTCACGTGTGTACAAAATAGCCAATGTGACTCCCTATTTATAGCCTAGTGGTGAGGTACCCACCATGGGCCAACACTTCAAGTCCAGACCCAGGTTTCCCAATGATAGTTTAGTTCATGGACGGAAACAACCTTTTACCCCTCTCACCCCTAAAATTCTAAATATTATTATTTCAATGATCAAAGTGTAATCTAACAAACAATCACCTAACAAATAATCACAATTTCATAATATATCTGAGCCAAGTCATGATTACGTCATATGCATCAACAAATGCCATCAAATTTGTGTCCGGAGCCAATTTTGCCTTTTCAATAATATACTAAGTCCAACCGTTAACGCAGGAAGGCTGTGTGCACGGATACGAATCTTTGTTAGTAAATATAGCCATTCAGTGAGTTTTGGCGAAACTTGAGTTGTAGATCTCATATTCCTATTACCTCTTTCACGGAATGGCATATACCACAAACGAAATATTGTAAATATCTCTGGAAGTCATCCGAGTTTGACTTACAGTACTTTTATTTCACATGTACACCTACAAGTTTATAGTTGTTTCACAAGCTATCTCCTTAGCACCGCTGACTTAGCTTTTTTTTTTGTTGACGTGGACTTTTTGGTGTGACACTTTAGCTATGGACTAGCTGCAAATATCCCTCCAATTAGATTGGCCCCCCCATTTGTTGCCTTTCTGTAAGACCGGACAAGTAACAGAGAGAGAGAGTGAATGATGCCTAGAGATTTTTTTAAATATTCTGGCCCCCCCATTTGTTGCCTTTCTGTAAGACCGGACAAGTAACAGAGAGAGAGAGTGAATGATGCCTAGAGATTTTTTTAAATATTCACATATTTCTTTTCTCCGATAGCTACAAAACTATGAAGATTAGGATATGAGGTCTACTTGAAAACAGAGGAACACAGAGTTTAGTACGACCAGATCAAAGCACAACGTGGTCGAGAGACCGGTCAGCCAACTTGAACATCACTGTCAGCAGAGAAAAGTAACGTGGTCAAAAGACAGACAACGTGGTCGAAGCCAACGTGATCGTAACCAGCGTGGTCAAAACCAACGTGGTCGTAACCAGCGTGGTCAAAACCACCGTCGTCGAAACCAACGTGGTCGGAATTAACGTGGTCATAACCGACATGGTTGTAACCAACGTGGTTGAAATCAACATGGTCGTAACCAACGTGGTCATAACCAACGTAGTCGAAATTAACATGGTTGTAACCAACGTGGTCGAAACCACAGTGATCGAAACTAACGTAGTTGTAACCAACATGGTCGAATGCCAACGTTGTCGGAGACCGATGTGGTTGCAAACTATGTGATCGAAGATCAATGTGTGGTCGACACCACCGTAGTCAATGACCAAGGTGCGCACAGAAAACACATGCAGTCGAAAACCAGTGTGTGGTCGTGATAGTTCAGAAAGAGACCGAGAGATCTACGAGCATTGAGCGATTGAAATCAGGTGCGGTCATAAACGACTAGTGCTTGCAGAGAAGGCACACGACCACATGACTTAAGACCATTAGGCGATAGAAAGCAGATGTGGTCGTACATGACTAGAAGTGCCCGAGGCGCCTGACTGAGACCATAGAGGAGATTAGATGTGGTCGTAAATGACTAGAGGTAACAGAAGAGGCGCACGGCCACTAGATCTAAAAACATTAAATCTTTTGATTTAGAGATCAAATGGCCACGAAAATTTGAACGCAAGAAACTTAAGATCTCAGGAAGCTAATCCCATCTTGGATTGAAAACTTAGTAAGTGCGTTGAGACCTTTTTGAGATTTGATTGGAGGCGCACAAGAACAGAGACTTGAGATCGAACAGATGAACTGACCATGCTCGTGGAAAGATAATAGCCAACATGACTTTGTGTCCAATCCCACATGTCACAGCAATAGCTACATCGAAGAAATCAAATCAAAACTCTTGGATCAAGAAAAGATCAAGAGAGAAGAAAACGATCCCAAAACAGCGCAGTCATGAGACGTGGTTGGGGACTGTCGAGCACTCGTAACCGACTGTGGTCATAAACAACTCGAAAGGCAGTGGGGCACATGACCACGAGATCTACGACCATCGAGCAATCGAAAACAAGTGTGGTCAAAATCAAACGCGATGCAATCTGAGTCTTGATCGTGGTCGAAATTGGAAGCGATCGTAAATGATTCGGAAGAACAGAGGAACGCAAGACTGCATGACCGCAAGATCTAAAATCCACATATCTTTTGATTAAAAGATCAAATGGCCGTGAAACTTTGTACGCAAATTGCTTAAGTTCTCAAGAGGCTACTCCAATCTTGAATTGAAAACTTATTAACCAGGTTGAGACCTTTTTGCAATTTGATAAAAAACACACATGAACTGAGTTCAAGAACCAAAGTCGTTGATCAAAACCTTTCGTGGGTCAAAGAGAGCCAAGATGGCTTTGGTTATATTCCCACTTGTCACTGCGATTCAGAGCATCAACAAGATCAAGCCAAGAACACCTACAGATCAAGAAGAGAGAGGAATAGAACGGAAAACACGAGGAAGAACCAAACCAGAAACTCAGAACAGAGTAAACTCAAATAGAAAGATACATAAAAGAGTAGACCAAAGATTGCTGGATTTCTCACTTGAGATATTGGTTTCACAGCTACTCCCCTTAGGAAGACCAAGCTTTAAGCCTAGAGCCAACACTCACCCTCTAACCTAACTCTTATAGGAGAGAGAGAGACGCCAGCCACCAAGGCTTGGTGAACCTTCTCAACCCTAGCTCTTGCCTCCCCTCCTCTTTTTATAGGCTCACTAGTGAACCTTAGACCTTAATGGATCCTACCATTAGTCCAAATTAGGGATAACCCGTTAACCCCACCTAACACTGAGTTTTACTTATGCACACTTCTCAAAGCAGCTTACATGTGGCCCCAATGACTTTTCGTCAAGCCTCTCACACGTCCGGATCCTACCAAACCGTCCTCGCTTGCAAACGACCCAAGTCACTTGGTGTATCACGTATTTCTCCTCGCGCATGATGGCGCCCAACATCCTTGACCGTCTGGACCTTGACTCCTCCCTGAGCCTAGTCCTGGTCCTCCTACGCCTCACCATGACCTAGCTCCGAAGTCCTGTAACCAACACCAATGAGCAAACCATCACGTAGTACCGCACGATACATAAAGACCATCAATTTGCACAAACAAAATGTATGCACCGAAATTACTGATTCTAATCCTAGAATCTAGCAATAACCTCATGTGCACAAAGTAACAAACACCCTGGTCAACCATGATCAAGACACCAATATTCCAGTGAACAATCTCATCAAATCAACTGGTCTAATATGACTTACGACTGCACAAGAAATGAGGTACTTGTAGCCCATGAGATACTTCCAGCAGCCTACGACCACACTGCAATCTGCTATGACCATGTAGCAAACGCTACAACCATCAAATGCACAGGCATACAGAATGCTACGACTATCGCTCACATTCCGTAGAAGCTACGACTACCAGCAACACAGCTTACGACTACCGATCACGACCAGGCAGTAAGCTACGACCATCGATCACCAGGCTACGACTTCGATCACAACCAGATAGGGCTACGCCCATCGACCGTAGGGTACGACTATCACTCACAACAGCTGGTCGCTACGACTTACGACTATCGATCACAAGCAGCTGGTCGCTACGACTTATGACTATCGATCACAAGCAGGCAGAGTGCTACGACTATCGACCACAGCTACGACTATCGATCACGACCAGCAGAAGCTATGACCATCGATCACCCTAAGGTAGTTCTGCCAATCGGTCCTGCCGACCACAAGTTGTAAAAGTGCCCGCTGACCACCAAATCGTAAGACCTCAGCCGACAGCTCTAGAACTCGTACAGAAGCACTCACAGACCACAAAGTCGTAAAAGCAGAAGTCACAGAGCCTACCGACCGCAAGTCGTAAGAGGCACAGACAGAGAGCTAACTTCTACACAAACCTCAAAAACTAAACTCAACCTCTACATAAACTCTAATGCAAACGTTAATTACTCATCACAACTATAGAGTAATCTTCACATGGTCTCACACTTTCTCTCATCTCGAGGCTAACGAATGTAAATGCTTTGTGTGCTCACCTATGCTAATGTGATCTGTGCAACTTAATCGCACAAGCCACGCTGAAACACCTGGGACCAATGCCATAAGGTCCATATCAACAAAAGAAATGGCTGAGTCAATGCGAAGGGTGAAAGGAGGCATGTTAAACAATCATACACTTGTGACTTACGAGGGTATTTGCATTTTTTTTCCCTAAAACATTCTAGCCCAATATTATCAGACCAAAGGCAATCATTTCGATTCAATGATTAAGGGTAGCTTTCCAAAAACCGACGAAAAACCTGTCAGTAACTCATGAAAAGGCCAAATCGGTTAGGTCTGGTTTTGGTACCAGGTTTTCGGTTCACCTTCCTAAAGTCTCTTTTAAATCCGTCTTATATACCAATAGGCTTATAATTGCATCTATTTTATATCCCAAAATTCAAATATTGAAAAAAGAATATAAAAAGTTTAAAAAGGAAAACCGACAGGTTTTAACCGGTTTTCATGGATAAACAGGAACCTGGCCTCCTCTGCTTTTGGGACCAATTCCGGTTCCCCAAACTCTGGTTGAATGTCATTCGAACAAATTGGAAGAGGATCTGAATCTATTGACATGAAAATGTATATGAAATCACATGTAAACGAGTTTTACATAATATTTGATACTTTCTATCCACAAATGTAGGTCATCATGGTTTCCGTACGGTCAAGTATTTTAAAATTTGACTATTAATATATATTAAAATATATAGATTGACTACATAGAAATAATATCATTAGATTTGTTTTATAAAATACTTTCATAATATATATTTATATTATTTTTCTAGTATATAATAATAATAAATTATAGTCAAAGTCTTGCATTGTAGACTCTAAAAAAATTAAAAATGATATATATTTGTGGACAGAGGGAGTAAGAAACTTTTGTTTGCATGCACAGCTACGCTGGGACTAAATAGTAGCTAGATTTAGCCTTTATGCTTTATTTGCCAGGAAAAGACCTGGCCTTTGCAACATGTCGGTGAGCGCATCTAGCAATAGGAGATCTCCTTTCAAAATTCTGTGTGAACGCACAAAGACCACATGTTTCAGCAAGGGTTAGTTCAAACTCCATCTTAGAGCTGGTAAATTGTCTAAGTTCCTTCAAAACAATAAAGCCCATTTGAGCAGAGAATACTGGGCTATATTTTCATGGAATCATGATCTATGAAACTTTTAGAGAAACTTTAGCCCCTCAAAACGTAACCAGAAGTGGTCAAATGCAACTTTGTAAGAGACTCATGAGTAATATTCCAATCACAAATACAGGGAGAAAACTATTGTGATGGAACTCAAATATTTATGGACCATCATCTCAACTAGGAGATAAGCTAGCTAGTGTCTTACAGGCAGTGGAGCAGTACTTGATAGTGGTAGGAAAGCACTGAACAACAACAGATCACACATTGAAAAAAGAAAGGGAGATAAAAGATTTGATTGTACATGTACTGTGATTGACAAGCAACTAATTTTGCACCGCAGTGCTGTGCCCCCACCCTATGTTCCAACAAGCTGAGGTCGCCCTGGTAAAATATACTCTTCCGTCTAGTTACAAATGTATATCATTAAAACTTTGATCCAGGAGAAAACACACACATCACAAATAAACTGAGAGCGCACAGGAGAATTTCTGAATTTCTCTATTCTCTTATTTGCTCATCTTTTTTCTTGCTTTTCTCACAAAACTGGCTACAAGTTCCTCAATATATAGGCTAATAATCTTCTACTCGTATATGTATTCGAATTCAAGTTGTATACAACTTCAACTTGAGTTACACATAGAGACAGACTCTACTATGTCTTGAACTCTAAGTCAAGATTATTTCTAACAATCTCCCCCTTAATCTTGACTTGACATACTCTAGTTTTAGTCTCAATGCATTATGAACTACCAGCCACGCCTTCACATGAAGCGTTCTACATGCAAGCTACATGTAGTAACTCAACTCAACTTGCACAGGTTCATCCGGATGCAAAAATTCTAAAATATTAAGGTAGTCGGTCTTAACTACGACTTACTAAACTCATACTTGACACAGAATGGTGACACATCTCCTTAACGTTTTGATTTCTTTTTACCTTACTTGAGTTTGGACGGCGACATATCTTCTCGACGTCTCTGACTCAACTCACCATCAGAGCACTATTGATTCATCATCACTGAGCGCTTTAGCAAGAAACGCTTTCTTCATCTTGATTGCCCAAGCTGCATAATTGCTCGTCATGAGCATCGGATAATGCAGCGAGACGGCAGAACTCTCTTTTGCCATCATACTGGAATACTGGATGATGCCTCGTCACTGGTGGCACCACTTCCCGGAGAACGCGACATGATCTTCAGCGCGGATCAAGATCTCGGGCTACTTTGAAGTAGCTCTTGGACCGAGGGAACGGAGAAAAAAAACTTCGCAGTTTTTTCTTTTTCTCTTGGTGACTTTTTTTTGCTATCTTGGATCCGCTCTCTGTTGCTTTGCTTCGCTCTGTTGCTAATCTCCGCCTCGGTTTTCCTTGTGCCGGCACTGAGCAAACAAACCAAAGGACTAAGAGACGCGCGCGTGGAGGCCTCAGGAGCGTTGCTCAAGACGAGCGCGAAACAGAATCGCTGAGACGATTTTTTTTCTAGCGACTCGATTCTCACCTAGGCTCTGATACCATTTATTAAAACTTTGATCTAGGAGAAAACACACACATCGCAAATAAACTGAGAGAACACATGATAATTTCTGAATTTCTCTATTCTCTTGTTTGCTCCTCTTTTTCCTTACTTTTCTCACAAAACTGGCTACAAGTCTCCTCAATATATAGGCTAATAATCTCCTACTCGTATATGTATTCGGAATTCAAGTTGGATACAACTTCAACTTGAGTTACACATGGAGACGAACTCTACTATGTCTTAAACTCTAAGTCAAGATATTAATAGTCAAAGTTTTAAAAGTTTAACTACACTTATACCCAAACGACACGTATTTGTGACCGGAGTATATAGACAGGTGTTGAGGAATCTGCTAGCCTAGAACAACATCTAGGCTTGAATTCTTATGGATTTCTGAGGAGAGCGTGTGCAAATTTGAGATGTGATGTTGATGCAAATGATATGGGAGTTTCAGTTAATGATAACATGCCAAAATATATCTGTCGTAGGGGTGGCCCCCACCTAAACCCAGCAGGCCTGGTAGAAGATTATAAGGCCCAGAATAGGCCTTGTGTAATGACATAACTGCCCCCAGAGGGGATGACCGGATGTAAGGGTATAACTGTAAAAGCACTCCTCATGTGTATATATATATGTGAGTAAGCCATGGGGAGGACCCAGGCCATTACACTTATCTTCATTACTCTCCACTACCATCTCTCTCTCTGTTTGGTCTGTAGCCACAACAGTTGGCGCCGTCCGTGGGGAGGACGAAGACAAGCCTGAAGACCGAAGAAAAGGATGGCACCGAAAAAAGCTTCCTCAGCGGCGGCGAAGGGAAAGAAGGCGGCCGGGCCGGAGCGTCGTATGAGTACCAGAGCTTCGGCATCGGCAGCGGTGGACGCGGGTGGCGATGCAGGCGCGGTGGCCGAAGACGTCGACGTTCGCGCGGTGACGACCAACCCCGTCACCGGCACGGCGACAACCGACCCCGCCGACGCGACGACAGCCGACCTCGCCGCCCCCCACTGCAACCCTCGCCGGCGGTGTGGACTGGGTGGTCCGAGGTAGCCACGACGGAGCGACCGGCAGTTCGGGACCCCGCGACGCGGTCGTCCCCACGCCGATCCGCCCGTCGGAAGCGCCGGCGACCCCACCCGCACCGGTGATGAAAAACGCCCTACTGGCGGCTCTCAACGCGTTCCAGCGAGAACTAGGGGACCTTCGCGGAGCCGTCCGAGATATACAAGAGGCTCGGAGCCAGCAGGTCGCGCCGGTAGCCGTGCCCGAACCCACGCCAGAGAAGGTGGACAGCCGCGAAGCCCCCACGGCTAGCCGTGTCCCGCTGCGATGCGTAGATCCGGAATCCCCGCTTTCGGCGGGGCTGCAGCATGCCGCGTGGCCCGAAGACTTCAAGTTCCCTCGCATCACCGACCCGTACGAGGGCGACACGGATCCTCGCGAGTTCGTGCGCGTGTACGAAACCGCGATCGAGGCCGCGGGCGGAGACGACACCACGAAGGCGAAGGGACTCCCCCTCGCACTGTACGGAGCGGCGCTCTCTTGGTTTTTTACCATAGAGCCGGGCTCCATCTATGCGTGGGAGCAGCTTCGCGACCGGCTTCGTACCAACTTTCAAGGTTATCATGTCGAACGAATCGATGCGGACCAACTCTTCGCTGTGAAGCAAGGACCCTCGGAGACGCTCCGGGACTACTTCAAGCGCTTCGCCAAAATTCGAGGCCAGGTACACGATGTTAATGAAACCACAGTCGTTAATGCAGCCATACAGGGCCTTCGCCCGGGCCCGATGGCCGAATACAACGCGCGGAGGCCAATTACGACAGTGGCCAAGCTCTTCGACAAAATGGACGAGTATGCGCGGGCGGAGGAGGATGCGCGAAGACGCAACATCACCGCCCTCGGCCTCGCCCATAAGGAGCGGCCCTCGTGCGAGGTCGGGGCGGGTGGCCCCTCCTCGAAGCCGGACCGTAGCCGAAAGCCCCGAGGAGGCCCTCCCCGGGGCAGTGAGGACGAAGTACAGGAAGGCTCGTCACGGTGTAGGCCCAAACCTCGGCGCCGCCAGCGCCGGTCGCAGGCGGCCCATCACGTCCTCGCCACTGAGAGCACCCGCCAAGAACCCGACCCCGCCTCACGGAGGGGAGTCTGGGGATCAGAGGGCGGATTTGACTACGGCAGCCAACCCCGCGCAGAGCAGGAGCTTCTGCGCTATGGCAAGTGGTGCGAGGTACACGGCTACGGCGACCATTACACAAGGGCATGCATCGCGGTGATGGAGCTGCGGAGGGTGACGGCCGGATCTCGGACTCCGCCTCCTTGGCCCCCTCGCCGAAGCCCATGTGAGGCACCCAAGGGATAGCCCCATACGGGCCACCGCAATGGAGGGCGCGCAGCATCACACCGTCAACGTCATCACCGGAGGCTCTTCCTCAAAAGCCCCCGGGGAGCAGCCGCAGCTGTGGATGCCGCCCCGCAACATCACCTTCGACTTGAACGACGCCAGGGGCGTGGAGTACCCTCACCAAGACCCTCTAGTCATCCAGGCCCACATAGCATGCTGTGAAGTCAAGCGCGTCCTCGTCGACGGGGGAAGCTCCGCGAACATCCTATTCGCAGACGCCCTCGACCGCATGGCGATCCCCCGAAGCCGACTGGAGCAACCAGGAGCTCCACTTCAAGGCTTCGGGGGTCAACCGCTGCAGGCCCTGGGGCACGTTTCCCTTCCTGTCACCTTCCGTCAGGAGGGCAACAAAGGTAACATCCGGACCGAGCATGTCACCTTTGATGTCGTAGGTACCCCGCACCCCTACAACGCCATACTGGGGCGACCCGCCATCAACTCTTTCGAGGCAATCCCGCACCACGCCTTCTTGTGTGTAAAGCTCCCGGGCCCGGAGGGTGTCATCACCATCTTCGGTGACCAGGACCTGGCAAGACGTGCCGAAGGCGGCAGCCGCGTCTCACATCGCCCGGTGCATGCCCTCTCCGGCGCGCCCGGTGCTGGGCCCTCCGCCCCCGGGTGGACGCCCAAGCCTCGGCCCGAAGGTGGCGTCAAGAAGGTGCCGCTCCAGGCGGAGGGGCAGTTTGTCTCCATTGGCGAGGGGCTCCCACCGGGGGTCGAACGGGAGCTGCTCCGAGTGCTTCAGAACAACGTGGACATCTTCGCATGGTCCCCGGAGGACATCAAGGGCGTGGATCGCGCGGTAATCCAGCATCGTTTGGCGGTCCGCCCCGATGCCAGGCCGGTCAAGCAAAGGCTCCGGCGTATGTCGATGGATCGGCAGCAGGCGGCCAAAGCGGAGGTGGCGAAGCTTCTTCGCGCCGGGGTCATCCGCGAGGTCCACCATCCAGAATGGCTCGCTAACCCGGTGCTAGTCAAAAAGGCCAGCGGGGCCTGGCGCATGTGCATCGACTTCACGGCACTCAACAAGGCGTGCCCGAAGGACAACTACCGCTTGCCGCGCATCGATCAGCTGGTCGACGCCACGGCTGGGTGCGAACTCATGAGTTTCCTGGACGCCTATTCCGGCTACCACCAGGTATACATGGCCGAAGACGACGAGGAGAAGACCAGTTTCATCACACCACCTGGGACGTTCTGCTTCGTCAGAATGCCCTTTGGCTTGAAGAACGCAGGCGCTACCTTCACCCGCCTCGTCGCCATTGCCCTGGCCGCCCAGCTCGGGAGGAACGTCGAAGCATATGTCGATGACGTGGTGGTCAAAACTCGGCAACTTGCTCTACACGGCCGGGACCTTCAGGAGACCTTCGACAACCTCCGGAAGGCGGGCATCAAGCTCAACCCCGACAAATGCGTCTTCGGGGTACAGGCGGGCAAACTCCTCGGTTTTCTCGTGTCCGGGCGAGGCATCCAGGCGAACCCCGACAAAGTGGACGCTATCCTGGGTATGGAGCCGCCCAAGACAACGAGGGAGGTCCAGAGGCTGGCGGGCCGCATGGCAGCATTAAGCCGATTCCTATCCAGGGTGGCGGAGCGGGGCCTGCCGTTTTTCAGGACACTCCGCGGGTGCGATGGGTTTCGTTGGGACGGAGACTGCGTGAAGGCCTTCAACGAGCTCAAGCAGCACCTGGCAAGCCTCCCCACTCTGGTCGCCCCAGCACCAGAGGCTCCCCTCCTGCTCTATCTGGCCGCGTCAGCTACCGCGGTCAGTGCCGTCCTCGTCTTAGAGGAAGGCGCCATGCAGCGGCCTGTCTACTTTGTCTCCGAGGCCCTTCAAGGCGCCAAGACAAGATACACGGAGCTTGAGAAGCTCGCCTACGCGCTGGTCATGGCCTCCAGGAAGCTTCGGCACTATTTTCTGGCTCACCCGATCACAGTGCCTTTGTAACATCCCAAAAATTTGCTTTCTGAAAAATTTAAGTTCAAATTAATTATTTTAAAGTATTTGAGTTTTATTTGGATTTGCCCTGAATTTCTGTTTTTGAAAAGCTAGATTTTAAGAAAAACCTAAAATTTTTATTAAATAAAAAGATATTTTGAATTTCTATAAAAATCCTAATTCAAATTAAATATTTGGAGTTATTTGGCTTTTATTTGGTTTCTTGGATTTTCTGGAGTTTAAAACCTATTTTTGAAAATAAAAAGTATTTCAAGTATGAAAATTAAATACCAACATTAGTTGGAAGTATTTTTATTAAGTCCAAAACCAATCCAGGAATTTCTGTGAATTTTTCTGGAATTTTTGGAATTTATTTTGTATTTTTCTGAGCTTATTTGGATTTTCTGGCCATTTCTAAAAATCTGAAATCAGAAAATAAAATTCAAAATCCCTCCCCTCCCCTCTGGCCGCCACGTGGACGGCCAGATTGCTGCCCACGTCGCCGCCCGATCCCGCCTCCCCCTCCTCCCCGCTTGCCACTAGTCTGGCCCAGATCGGCCGATCCCCGCGCGCCCGGCCCAATCCGCCGTCCACCTCGCTTCCGCGCCCGCCGCCCGATCTCCCTCTTTCCACGTGGCGCCATCCTGACCGCCCGCGCCCCCTCTCTCGCTGGCCGCCCGGGCCCGCCTGTCGGGTGCGTCTCCCACCTCCGGCCGCCTTCTTCCTCCTCCCGACCGGCCGCGCGATCTCCGCCGCCCCTCCAGCTCTCCTTTCCTTTCCCGCCGCCCGTGCGACCCGCACCCTTTCCTTCTTCTCCCTCCCCGATTCCCTTCCTTCTACGGCGCCGCTTTCCCCTTTTCTCCCCGCAATCGCCACCACCTCTCCGCCATCTCCGGCGAGGGATCCCCGGCGCCTGCCCCCTCCCCGACCCCTATAAAAAGCCCCCTCGGCCTCTTCTCTCACCGCACCTCCTCCCTCCGCACCCCTTCTCCCTTCCCGAGCTCTCCCTCGCCCCCGCGCCGTGCGCACCCTTCTCCGCCGCCGCATTTGGCTCCGGCGAGGAATTGCCGCCGGCTCGGGTAACGCCTCGCCTCACCGACCCCACCGCCGCCTTCGTCGCGTCCGTGCGCACCTCGGCCGCCCCTCGGTCGTGACCCACACCCGCCGGAGCTCCATCGCCGTCGCAACCCGAGCGCCGCCGCCGCTCCGCGCTCGCCGCCGGTCACTTCCAGCCGCCCCCGGTAATCACTGCCCCCACCACCGCACTCCCCGTCACCCCCTCTTTCTCCTCGGCCCCTCGCCGTCGGCAGCCGCGCTGCCGTTCGCCGGCGAGCACGCCGGGCCCGAGCGCCGCTCCACCGGCCTGGCCACGTCACCGCTGGCGCTGACGTGGGCGCCGCGTGTCCGCCTGGTGGCCGCCACCTCGGCCCGTCCAGCCCCGTCAGCGCGCACGCGTGCGGCCGTGCCACCTCAGCACATCCCCGGGTCCGCGGGCCTGGTCCATGGACCAGAGGCCCACCTGTCAGTGGGGTTTACCCCATGCTGACGCCAGCATGACGCAATAAACCCATTTTTCAGTTGAACAATAAATCACCCGAAAATTAAATCCCTGCTGACGCAATAATTCAGAATTTCCTTTAGGAAAATAATTCCAGAAAATCCCTTTTTCCATTTTCTCTGAATTTAATCTTCCCGGAGCCCGTTCTCCCTCGTTTTAACTCCGTTTGAGCCCATTCAAATTTCTAAATTCATCAAAATTCCAAACTATCCATTTCTTCCATCCTTTCAAATATTTGAAATTTATTTGATATTTCAAATATTTAAATTTCAAATTCCAATGCCTAGTTTAATTTCAAAGCCTCAGTTCCATTCCAAATTTTCTGTGCACTTTCAAAATTCAAATTCCAATCTTGCCAAATCTCCATAAAATCCATTCTATTCTCCTTGGTCCAAATATTGTCTCAGTAATTTCTTTTCCCAACCGATCTTCCAGATATCCGTTCTCCCTCGTGCGAACTCCGAATCCGTTGATTCTTTCTTCTAAATTCATCTAAAATCATAACCTATCCAACTATGGCCTCTATCTGAGTTTTGAGTTTATTTGATTTTTTGTTTGTATTTATTTGTTTTGTTGTTTCGTCTTTTCCCGCGTAGATTCCAACGTTGTCGACGATCCCTGTTCACAGCAACAAGAAGACCCAGAAACCCTGCAAGAAGGCAAGTCTCCTTTGATCATCTTGAACCTATGCTTTTGAAATGTTTTAAAATATTTTAAATTATGTGCATTGCTATTTACATAAAATCTCTAGTTCAAGTCTTTAGGAATTAGTTACTCCAACTTTGTTATGCCCTCATTTGACATTGATTGCCATGTACCTTGTCACCCTAGAACTTCCTTTGTCTCAATAATGAGATTACTATTAATCTTTGTGAATATTAGAATGGTAGGTTAATGCTTAGTCTTGCTATCTAATAACTTTGGAAAATCTTGAAAATGGGAAATTATGGTTTATTATTTAATCCTTGTGTTTGAAAGTGAAGTGGCAATTGGAGTTGTCACTGTGATTTAAAAATAAAATAAAAATGTGAAAGATGGTTTAGATTAGGGTGGATGGCTGTTTGGGTTGGTGCAGTAAGCACGAGAACTTGTTAAGTGTATGTTCCACCCTAGTCAATTAAGGACCGACGCTTGTGTTTGTCCAAACTAAGTATTAACCGTACAATCACAAGTCTATATGGGTACGACCTAGCTGACTAACTTATGATAGTCTAGTTTAGGTGCCACCAGTGGAAAGTGGGTGCCAGGGATGGACTGGTTATTCACAGTGAGGGACAGTGATTTACTGTACTCATATGGCGCAAGAGGGGACTTCAGATTGGGCGGATTTAACCCTTCTGCGGTGAAACCTCAGCGGGTGGTATCTAGCTAGATTAGAGTAAGGTAAAGGCTTTGTGGTATTTTATCTGGGTCTCATGCCAAGGAAGCGTGTTGACTTTTAGGATAATTTATCTCTTGTGGGTAAAGTTGTACAACCTCTGCAGAGTGTAAAACTATTCGAATAGCCGTGCCCACGGTCAAGGGCGGGCAAGGAATGCATTCACATGGTAGATTTCTGGTTTTGTTTTAAAATCAAAAGTTTTGTATTCCGAGGGTGGAGGGAACTCTCGGAAGGGAATCCTGGCGGATGGAGCCAGAGAGGGTGGATGGAACCCGCAGTTTAAACTTGACCAATGGTAATTGGTTAGCTAGTGTTGGTAGTTGGAACCTTCACTAGAAAGTTAATTCGGTAAAAACATTTACTTCATTAAATTGATGCCTTCAAAAATAATTAGTAGTAATTGAGATTTCAAATATTGCTTTGTGCAAAAGAACCGTATGGCCTTCCTTTGTTAAGCCTTGCATCTATGCATTTTTCCCAAGACTTGCGGAGTATTTTATGTACTCACATGCTACACTTAAAAATAAAATCTCAGAGGAAGTTGAAGCTCAAGAAGGTGGCTACGACTATTGCTTCGCTTGTGGCTGCGATGGATTCTTCCCGGAGGACTAGGTCGCGCTTCCGCAGTCAATTGCCTGTGGCGTATTGATGGGTCTTCACCGAGTTTATCTTTGCTTCCGCTGTGTTTTGATTGTGCGAGGTCTTGAAACCTCCAATGTAATAATGAGACCTGGTGGTTAGTACTATTTATAATTGTAATAAATACGTTGTTGGTCATGAATCATTTCTGTTTAACTGTGTGCACTAGCTTTGATCTGGGACTAGTGCAGAATTACACAGAGGGTCTGGGTTTAGAAATCCGGGGGCCCGACAGCCTTCCTCATTCCCCCTGGCAGAGATGCTACACAACAAGGAGTCCACAGGGCGTATCGGTAAATGGGCCGCCGAGCTCGCTCCCTTCTCCTTGACGTATGCTTCGCGAACGGCAATTAAGTCCCAGGTCCTAGCGGATTTCCTCGCCGAGTGGACCCCGTCAGCCCAACCTGGCCAGACGCACGATGACCCCGTCTGGACGCTTACAATCGACGGAGCTTACAGCGTCGCCGGCGCGGGCGTAGGGGCGGTGATCGTCACGCCCGAGGGACAGCGTTTGCTGTACTCGGCGCGCCTTGCCTTCCCCGCCACCAACAACACAGCCGAATACGAGGCGCTGCTCTTTGGCCTGGCGAAGCTCAAGGCAGTCGGCGCGAGACGGGTGTTGGTCTGCACCGACTCGCGCTTGGTGGCCGGCCATGTGGACAAGTCATATCAAGCCAAGGACCCTGAGTTGGCCAAGTACCTTGCGGCGGTACGGGCGAGGGAAAGGCACTTTTTGGGTGTCACCGTCAAGGCCATCCCCCGGGCGGAGAATGAGCAAGCAGACGCCCTCGCCAAGGCGGCCAGCCAGCAACTGCCCCCCCTAGGGGGGGCATTTTACGAGGTGTTAGCGAAGGCGGCCATCGCGCAGGATAACCGGCATGCGGCACTTGTCCACCGCATTGATCGGCCAGGAGATTGGCGGGAGCCCATTTTCAAATTCTTACAAGGCCTCGCCGAGCCGGAGGATCCTGCCGGGCTGCGACGATTGCAGCACCGCGCACGGTCCTTCCAGGTGTTTGAAGGGACACTCTACAAGAAGGGGGTTTGCGCGCCGCTCCTGCGCTGCCTCTCGACTGAGGAAGGAAAGGAACTCTTGGCGGAAATCCATGCGGGCGTATGCGGATCCCACCTGGCGCCGAGGTCATTAGTCGGCAAGGCGTTCAGACAAGGCTTCTACTGGCCGACTGCCGTCACCGACGCCCAGGATCTCGTCTGTCGGTGCCAAGGGTGCCAATGGATGGCGCGCATCATCCGCAGGCCCCCGACAAGCCTCAACCCAATCCCCCCGGTGTGGCCACTGGCGCGCTGGGGCCTCGATATAGTAGGACCACTTGCCCGAGCCCCAGGGGACCTCCGGTTCGTGGTAGTCGCGCTGGAGTATTTCTCCAGGTGGCCGGAAGCGATCGCTCTGGCCAAAGTAACTTCTGCGGCCATACAACGCTTCCTATGGCAAAACATCATATGTCGCTTCGGGGTTCCTCGGGAGCTCACGGTCGACAATGGCCTGCAGTTCGACGCCGCCCTCTTCAAAGATTATTGTGACAGCATGGGCATCACCCTCCGATTCGCCTCGGTAGGGCATCCCCAGTCCAATGGGGCGGTCGAACGGGCGAATGGCGCCATTTCTGCCGCCATCAAAAAGTGCCTGGTTGGATTGCCGAAGGGCAAGTGGTCAGACGAGCTTCACAGCGTTCTATGGTCGCTTCGCACAACGGTAACGCGCCCAACGGGATTCACGCCGTTCAAGCTCCTCTTCGGCGACGAAGCAGTGACGCCCGAGGAAATTAAGGCAGGCTCGCGAAGGGTCCTCGTCCAAGCACCCGAAGAGGAGCGCAGTGTGTCCTTGGACCTCCTCGACGGGATACGGGCAGACGCAGCCCACCACGTCGAGAAGTACGCGCGGCAGACAATGCGCACTCGGGACCGCTCTATATGCCCGCGGGGGTTCAAGCCTGGGGATCTCGTCCTCAGAGTGGCGCTTCAGGCGGAAACCGTTGGCAAGCTGGAATCCAAGTGGGAAGGCCTGTACAGCGTAACGGAGGCATTGCCAAAGGGGGCGTACCGCCTCGCCACGCTTGAAGGGCAAGCCTTCCTGCACACATGGAACGCGGACAGGTTGCGGCGGTACTACGCCTAGAAGCAGCACAGTAGGCGTAGAGCCACCGGCCCGTTGTTAGGCGATGCTCGCCCGCGCAAACGGGAGTTCAATAAAGGTTGCTGTTCCAAGAGCATCCCCTGTCCGCGCTAAGCAGAACAAAGTCCACGGACTCTAAATAAGACGTAGCGTCGAGCCTAGATCTGCACGCGCGAGTCTCCGGACTATAAAGAAGACGTAGCGTAGAGCCTAGCTCCGCACGCAATAGTCCACGGACTCTAAATAAGACGTAGCATCGAGCCTAGCTCCGCACGCGCGAGTCTCCGGACTATAAAGAAGACGTAGCGTAGAGCCTAGCTCCGCACGCAATAGTCCACGGACTCTAAATAAGACGTAGCGTCGAGCCTAGCTCCGCACGCGCGAGTCTCCGGACTATAAAGAAGACGTAGCGTCGAGCCTAGCTCCGCACGCAATAGTCCACGGACTCTAAATAAGACGTAGCGTCGAGCCTAGCTCCGCACGCGCGAGTCTCCGGACTATAAAGAAGACGTAGCGTCGAGCCTAGCTCCGCACGCAATAGTCCACGGACTCTAAATAAGACGTAGCGTCGAGCCTAGCTCCGCACGCGCGAGTCTCCGGACTATAAAGAAGACGTAGCGTCGAGCCTAGCTCCGCACGCAATAGTCCACGGACTCTAAATAAGACGTAGCGTCGAGCCTAGCTCCGCACGCGCGAGTCTCCGGACTATAAAGAAGACGTAGCGTCGAGCCTAGCTCCGCACGCAATAGTCCACGGACTCTAAATAAGACGTAGCGTCGAGCCTAGCTCCGCACGCGCGAGTCTCCGGACTATAAAGAAGACGTAGCGTCGAGCCTAGCTCCGCACGCAATAGTCCACGGACTCTAAATAAGACGTAGCGTCGAGCCTAGCTCCGCACGCGCGAGTCTCCGGACTATAAAGAAGACGTAGCGTCGAGCCTAGCTCCGCACGGAATAGTCCACGGACTCTAAATAAGACGTAGCGTCGAGCCTAGCTCCGCACGCGCGAGTCTCCGGACTATAAAGAAGACGTAGCGTAGAGCCTAGCTCCGCACGCAATAGTCCACGGACTCTAAATAAGACGTAGCGTCGAGCCTAGCTCCGCACGCACGAGTCTCCGGACTATAAAGAAGACGTAGCGTCGAGCCTAACTCCGCACGCAATAGTCCACGGACTCTAAATAAGACGTAGCGTCGAGCCTAGCTCCGCACGCGCGAGTCTCCGGACTATAAAGAAGACGTAGCGTCGAGCCTAGCTCCGCACGCAATAGTCCACGGACTCTAAATAAGACGTAGCGTCGAGCCTAAATCCGCACGCGCGAGTCTCCGGACTATAAAGAAGACGTAGCGTCGAGCCTAGCTCCGCACGCACTCTACGGAGTATAAATAAGACGCAGCGGGTGGACGCCTTCGCGCGCACTCTACGGAGTATAAAGAAGACGTAGCGTAGAGCCTAGCTCCGCACGCAATAGTCGACGGACTCTAAATAAGACGTAGCGTCGAGCCTAGCTCCGCACGCGCGAGTCTCCGGACTATAAAGAAGACGTAGCGTCGAGCCTAGCTCCGCACGCAATAGTCCACGGACTCTAAATAAGACGTAGCGTCGAGCCTAGCTCCGCACGCGCGAGTCTCCGGACTATAAAGAAGACGTAGCGTCGAGCCTAGCTCCGCACGCAATAGTCCACGGACTCTAAATAAGACGTAGCGTCGAGCCTAGCTCCGCACGCGCGAGTCTCTGGACTATAAAGAGGACGTAGCGTCGAGCCTAGCTCCGCACGCAATAGTCCACGGACTCTAAATAAGACGTAGCGTTGAGCCTAGCTCCGCACGCGCGAGTCTCCGGACTATAAAGAAGACGTAGCGTCGAGCCTAGCTCCGCACGCAATAGTCCACGGACTCTAAATAAGACGTAGCGTCGAGGTCCGCCTCCGCACGCGCGAGTCTCCGGACTATAAAGGAAATCGTAGCGTCGAGCCTAGCTCCGCACGCGCCACTCCACGGAGCATAAACGAGATGCGTACACCTGTCCTCCGCGTCCGGCGGCAGGTAACACCAAGCATAAAGTACTACTTGGTTCCATTGCAAAAGCAGAGGGGTTACATGGTCACATGAGTAAGAACCAGTACATCATCCCCCTGCGCCACCCGACCAACCGCTCAGTCTTGGCGCGGTGCGGACGAGCCCGCGCCGTCGTCGCCGCGGCGCTGAAGGACCCCTTCAAGCCACTGGAGGAGGTCCCCCTCCCCATGCAACGTCTGCTGCACGGCGACTCTCGCTGCACCTTCCCCGAAGTGGCCCCAGATCCGTTGGTGGAAGTTCTGCAGGCTAGCCCCAATGGAGCGGATGGCGTCCGACATAACCTCTGGTCGGTCGGGAAGATCCAGTTGAGGATTCGCTAGCTCATGGGTACGCCTACACCCACGAGTATGAAGCAGGGCGAGGGCGAAGCACGCACCAACATAGCTGCAGTGCTCGCCAAAGGTCTTGGCGCCACGAAGAGCAACGCCGGCCCCCTCCTCGATCAGCCCGAGCGTCTCCGACAGGGCCTCCGGCCTGTGCGTAGTATCCGGCACTCGGACGCACAGATCTCGAAGGGCCTGGTTCAGAGACTCCATGGCCCGCCACGCCGACACAGACGCATTTCCCAAGGCAAGGCGGTTCTCGGCAGCAGCCTCCGCCAGCTGGGCGTTCTCCCCTTCTAGGACGGAGATCTGCTGCACGAGGGCGGCGCGTTCCCCGGTCGCGGCGTCCCGCGCTTCCGTGGCCGCAACTTGTGCGGCCACCAGGGCGTCCTCCAGCGCGCGAAGTTCTTCATCCTTCGCGGCGATAGCAGTATTTGCTTCGCGGAGGTTGGCTTCCAGAGCCCTCTGCTCCCGAACGCGGGCCTCGTCAAAGGACCGGCTGAGGGCAAGTGTCTGACAGGAACAACAAATCAGCAGGCGTCTAGCAGTACCGTACAAGCTGAGGCGCACGTACTTACCCTCATCTCGGAGGCCTGCAACGCGAGCGCCAGGAGGTCCCCCGCGCATGACGACAGCACCTCTCGGTTGAGGCCGTTGTCGGCACGCTCGGCGGCGGCGGTGAGGTCACAAAATATCTCCGGGCGAGGGAGGAAGTCCGAGCGAGCGAGTCCCGGCCCCAACACGCCAGGATTTACCATGGCCACGGCCACGTCAGCAGCAATGGATACCGGAGGGGCATCCTGCACGCGGCTCCCGACTTCGCGCGTACCTCCGCTGCTCGATCCTTCGCCGCGTACGGGAGACGTCGTCTCGCCTGATGTCGGCAGAATGAGCGAGCAGATTGGAGAAAGTCTCGCGAAGTCAGGGGAAGAAAGGGACTCACACCTACCTCCTGCGCCCCTCGTCACGGTGGGAGGTGGCGCCGGGTCGGCCGCCCAGGGGGAGGCAGGCGCTTCGGCGGCCGGGGAGAGGGTCTTCTCGGCCGCGCCAGCCGCTGTAATCTCGAGGCAAGGCCCCGCAACAGCATATCGACCCCTCGTGGGCGGCGGGGACTGCGTCCGAGGGCGTTTCGCCTGCGGTGGCACATGCGATTCTTTTGCGGCAGAACTAGCTCCGGCCACCGTCGCCCCCACGGTTTCCTCGGTAGGAGGCACGCCCTCGTCGGCCGCAGCGGTTGACAACGCACCGTCCCCAGCGGCCTGCTCGCCAGGAACGACGCCACTCCCCGGGTGGACGGGCTCCAACTCAACGATGGCCACGGGCCCGAGCACGGGCTCGTGGGCGTCGGCAGAAGGCGCCGGGGGATCCGCGGCGGTGCGCCCCCCCGAAGCAGTATGACCAGGCCCACCGCCGGTCACACGCCCCGTCTCAGCTGGGCTAGCCGCCGGGGGGGCTGCCGGGTTGCAGACGGCAGCCGGGGAACGCGCCCGGCGTCGCGAAGACAGCCCCCCCGTAGGGCTATCACCGTCCTGAGCGCCTGGAATCCCGACGGGAAGCTCTTCCGGCACCACGCGCTCGGGCACGGCAATGCCTACAGCCTCGCAGGTGCGGTTTATCCGCCCCTGTTTAGCCGCCTGGACCGCGGCCTCGCGAGCCCGGTGCTCCTTAAGCGTGTACGGGCCGAGGAGCGCCGCAACCGCGCGCTCCGCATCTTCTAGCCGAGCCACTGCGCAGGAAATCACGTCAGATAGGCGGAACCCAAGCAGATGCAATGGCGTGCTGGGCGACTTACAAGGTGCGGAGGGCGGAAGCAGCCGAGACACAGATGGATCGAACCCGTCCCCGCGGGGGCCATTCGGCACAACATACTTCCCCCGGGAGGACAGTGGCGCCGCCCCATGCATCGTGAACTCCTCGACCAGGTCGCGCACGCTCATTCGACGGGCGACACCGACGAGGCTCTGTAGCTTTCGCGTGTCGTCAATCTCCGCCTTCAGACTCGGCGTGCTGTTGAACGAGATTGGCCCACCTCGGCACTGCAGCCTGCTCTTGTCGGTCACGGTGTAGTAGAACCACCACCGCGTCCAGCTGGACGCCCACTGCCCTGACGAGGCTAGCACAGGGAACAACGTCGCGCAGGACGCCCGGAGCACGAAGTCCACACCGCCGAAGTTGGACACCGCCCCGCCAACCTTCCTGGGTCGACAGTGTGCATCGTGCAGGGTGGCAAATAGGCTCGCACTAGGGCGCCACCCCTCGGTCCGCATCGCCCACGTGAAGACAGCTAGGCGGAGTATCGCGTGGGGCGTCAGCTGGGCTAGCTCCAACTGGTAGGCCCGCAGGACTTCGCCCACAAACAACGTACAGGGCATCCGAAGGCCGGCATCGAAGAAAGCGACAAAAACAATTGCCTCTAGGGGCCCGGGCTTCGGCTCCGTCTCGTCCCGACGGGGTACGCGAGCCCCGTCGCGATCCACGATCTTCCCCTCATCCACGAGCCGTTGCAGCGTCCCCTCCGTCATGCGGCTCTTCCCCAGCACACGGGAGCAGGAGCCTCCCGAATGCTCCATCGCGTTCCACAATTTGTTGGCGCGCGAGCTCCCCCGCGGCACCAGTTTGTACCCTGGGGAAGGATGGGTCCCCTCGCCCTGGCTAGGCAAGGAACCGCTGCGGGGGTGGTAGCTGGCATCGTCGTGGCTAGCCATTGCTCTTCACGACAAGGGAAGGAGAAGAAGAAGGCAAAGGAGCAATGGGCGTAACAATTAGCGCGGGCGCAAGCAAAGCGGCAGATCAAAAAGCAAAGCGAGGAAGGGTGCCTCCACCCCAACACTAGCACCTTATAAAGGCCGCTCGCCTGCCCTGGGTTTCAACGCACAGACGGATCAAATTCCCAGCGATTCGGCTGTCCAAGATTTGGAAAGAAGAACCGCCGGGACCTAGAAGGCCGCGCTTGGTAGGTGGCCAAGCAGCGCACAGCGCCTCTACTTCTTCAACACGCGTCCAAAGTCTCGGGGGACGAGGCGAACGGCCGCGGTCACGCAACCGCTCACACCCCACGACGCACCAGTCGTAAGTCGCCACGTGCCCCACCTGCAGCATGGCAGACAGCACGACGCGACAGCCTGACTTCTGCCAGGCCAGGCGTCGGCGTAATTCCAGCCGCCATTAAAAGCGCACTACGAGTCTGCAAGGCCACAACATCCCCGGAGCGCGCGCGTCTACTTCGACTAGGCGCCAGCTTCGCTGCCACCCGTTCGAAGGGTAGGGGACGGAGCGCGCGCGTCTACTTCGACTAGGCGCCAGCTTCGCTGCCACCCGTTCGAAGGGTAGGGGACGGAGCGCGCGCGTCTACTTCGACTAGGCGCCAGCTTCGCTGCCACCCGTTCGGAGGGTAGGGGACGGAGCGCGCGCGTCTACTTCGACTAGGCGCCAGCTTCGCTGCCACTCGTTCGGAGGGTAGGGGACGGAGCGCGCGCGTCTACTTCGACTAGGCGCCAGCTTCGCTGCCACCCGTTCGCAGGGTAGGGGACGGAGCGCGCACGTCTACTTCGACTAGGCGCCAGCTTCGCTGCCACCCGTTCGGAGGGTAGGGGACGGAGCGCGCGCGTCTACTTCGACTAGGCGCCAGCTTCGCTGCCACCCGTTCGAAGGGTAGGGGACGGAGCGCGCGCGTCTACTTCGACTAGGCGCCAGCTTCGCTGCCACCCGTTCGGAGGGTAGGGGACGGAGCGCGCGCGTCTACTTCGACTAGGCGCCAGCTTCGCTGCCACCCGTTCGAAGGGTAGGGGACGGAGCGCGCGCGTCTACTTCAGGCCGCAAGCTTCAGGCTCCTCAACCACAAGCTTGGAGCAATTCACAGGCCGCAGGGGACGGAGGGGGCCAAAGGACTCGACGACATGGCTTCGGCCCTGTGAAGCCCTTCACCATGAGAGGCTCCTGTCATAGGGGTGGCCCCCACCTAAACCCAGCAGGCCTGGTAGAAGATTATAAGGCCCAGAATAGGCCTTGTGTAATGACATAACTGCCCCCAGAGGGGATGACCGGATGTAAGGGTATAACTGTAAAAGCACTCCTCATGTGTATATATATATGTGAGTAAGCCATGGGGAGGACCCAGGCCATTACACTTATCTTCATTACTCTCCACTACCATCTCTCTCTCTGTTTGGTCTGTAGCCACAACAATATCGAATGCCCAAGTGTAGCACTTTCTAGTCCCAAGTCCAACCATGACCATCACATGTCTTCTTTTACATAACTTTTCCACTACCCTATGCTTCTATGTCCAATCTTACATATGCGTCTTCGTTAGTTAGATTCACTACTACAAAAAACCTAATATTAGATGGTACATCACAGATGATTCCTCAAAACTGTCAGTGTTAAATACAAGCACAGAAGATTTTAGTTAGAGACTGTCTGTATTGCTGCTAGCGCAAAAAACCGTCTGTGAAGAGATAATATCACAGACGGTTCGTGGTGAGAATCACAGGCGGTTTGTATTACAAACTGTCAACTGTCTGTGATATTTGGTAATACCACAGACGGTTTATATTAAAAACCGTCTGTGATAATTCCACTATATTAACTGTGCACAGACCTATCGACCATATGTCTTAAATTTCAGATCCACCTGCTGCTTTGAGCTGGAGGCAGGGGTTTTAAGGCGGCGATTTGGAGAAAGGAGACTATTTTGAAAGGGTGATTGTAGATCCATTTATTTCTTGACTACCTATGGTTAGTAATTTGTTCCTAATTACATTATAATTTTAATCTATAGTTTTTAGTGAAAGAAAAAATGAAGATGGTTTAAATTGAGCTAGGTTGATCTAGAGGGAAGTTTATTTCTATCTAGAGAGAAGTTTATTAACTATAGGTTTAGATCTAGAGAGAAGTTTATTTACATCTAGCATGGTTTAGAATTTAGTCAATTCATAATTTATGTCTACTTAATTTAATGTAATTAATTATTCTGGTTAAACTGTTAATTATATGCGTAACGCAGGACCGAAGTTGGATGTACGTTGGGAACTGTGTGAGTGAAGAGTACATTAATGGCACGTCTGATTTCACAAGAGCTACTGAGGAAGATATGTTGAATAAGATGGTGGAATATATGTATTGTCCATGCATTGACGCAATAATCTAAAGATGTTTAAGAACTGAGCGTAGATTGAAGCACACTTGATTCGAAGGGGTTTCAAAAAGGGGTATGCGCATTGGACCAGTTATAGTGAAGAGCAGACTACACGGAAGGTAGTAATAATGATATCACCGATGAAGTCAATGATATGCTGTCGGATGATGCCAATTATAGTTCTAATTCAGATAGACTGTATGATGACAATCTGGATCAGATGCTTCGAGATACAGAAGGGCACTATGATGAGAGAGAGTATGTTAAATTTTGGGGCTTGATGGAGCTTGATGGAGGACTTAGAGAAACCTTTATTCACGTGCTGCAAGCTAAAATACACGAGATTGTCAGCCATGCTTGAACTGCTGAAATTGAAGGCAAGCAACGGTTGGTCCGACAAGAGTTTCACGGCACTATTAGGTCTCTTAGTGGACATGCTTCTGGAGGTAAATGAGTTACTCAAAACCACATATAAAGCTAAGAAATTTCTTTGTCCATTGGGAATGGAAGTATAAAGAATACATGTATGTTCAAATGATTGTATCCTCTACTGTAAAGAGTATGCAAACATGCATGCATGTATTGTCCGGTGTGCAACACCTTCGATACAAGCGTAAGAATTAATCAGATGACGACGAAGGAATAAAGGTGAAAAGCGGACCTCCTGCTAAGGTGGTATGGTATCTTCTTGTAATTCCCTATTTGAAGCGAGTTTTTGCAAACTGAAAGGAGACAAAATTGCTGCATTGGCACTCGGAGAAGTGTAAGAATGATGGAATGCTAAGATACCTTACTGATTCTGCCTAGTGGAGAAACATCGATAGAAGGTTTGCAGACTTCGGTGTAGAACCGATGAATATAAGGTTCGAATTGAGTACAGATGGAATGAATCCTTTCGGTGACATGAGTAGCCGACATAGCACTTGGCTCGTGACTCTCTGCATGTACAACCTTCCTCCTTAGTTGTGTATGGAGTGAAAGTATATTTTGTTACCGATACTTATCCAAGAGCTGAAGCAACCTGGGAATAATATTGATGTGTGCCTAGCACCATTGGTGGAAGATCTAAAACTACTGTGGATCGAAGGGTACAGGTATGGGATGCATACAAATGGACGAACTTCACTTTACACTCATTGTTGTTTTACACCATAAATAATTATCCTACCCTTGCTAATCTGTCGGGCCAGAGTACAAAAGGGGCCAAAGCTTATACTCACTACTTAGATGATACCGAGAGTGTGTGGCTGAAGCACTCACACAAAACCGTGTACATGCGTCACTGTAAGTTCCTTCAGAGGGCTCACTCATACCGCAGGATGAAGAAACAATTTGATGGAGAGAAGAAGAACAATTCAGCTCCAAGGCATTTAAGCGAAAAAGAGATCTATGATATGGTTAAAGATTTAGATATTGTGCTCGGAAATAGGAGTAAATCGACGATCCGTGAGAACAATGTCTGGAAGAAGAGATCAATATTTTGGGACTTACCTTATTGGGAGCACCTAGAAGTTCACCACTGTATCGATGTCATGCATGTAGAGAAGAACGTATGTGACAGCTTGATTGATCTCTTATTGAATATTCGTGATAAAATAAAGGATGGTGTCAATGCACGACTTGACTTGATTGATATGGATATCAGGTTTTAGTTAGTACCGACAAAGACCAATAAAGGATGAACTTACCTTCCCCCTGCTTGTTACACTCTGTCCAAGGCTGAGAGAACTGAACTGTGCCAGTGATTGCATGGTGTGAAAGTTTCGTCTGATTACTCCGCCATCATAAAGAAACTTGTTTCGATGAAAGATTTGAAGTTATTTGGTATGAAGTCTCATGATTATTATGTGCTGACGATACAGATGCTTCCTATTTAAATTAGAAATATTTTGCCAGTCAAGGCCCGAGAGACAATCAATTTGATGAGTTGCCTCCTTCCGGAAACAACATAAGGTTAGAGGAAGAGCATGACGAAAGTGGCTACATACGCATCAATCATCATGAAGGGCTAATTTTTAAAGGAAATAAGTAAGTGGAATGATGAATAAAATGTTTATGTGTCATATGTTTTGTATTTGCATTTATATATGTGTATGAGTGTGTGATATATATATATGTGAATTTGCATATATGTTTATAAGAATGTATGACATATATGTGAATTTACATTTATGTATATGAGCATGTGTGATATATATATATATATATATATATATATATATATATATATATATATATATATATATATATATATATATATATATATATATATATATATATGAATTTACATTTATGTATATGAGAATATGTGATGGCTGTGAGGATCATCACAGACGATTTTTATTTAGAATTGTCTATGACGATTACTATCATAGACGGTTCTATTTCAGAATCATCTGTGATACTTAATTATCACAGATGATATTTATTTAAAATCGTCTTCTAAAGTAGAACCGTCCATGATTATTCCCATATATATTGCGCTATAGGGTTTTCACCACTGTACTAGCGCTACACCCAAGCTCTCCTCGCCCGAGCGTGCCGCCTCCCTAAGCACATCACCTCCCTGAGCGTGCTGCCTTCCGAAGCACTCCGCCTCCCCGAGAGTGCCACCTCCCGTGAGCGCGCCATCTCCCCGAGCGCGCCACCTCCCTGAGCTCTCCTCCCCGAGCGCGCCGCCTCCCCGAGCACTCCACCTCCCCCGAGCACTTCTCCCCCGAGCACGTCGCTTCCTTGAGCCGCACAGTAAGCTTTACTTTATGTTCTTGATTGTCGGCTAGCAGTGGAAGAACTATTGTATGATAGATTATGCCTTTTTGATTGCTCAATGAGAAAATTTGTCACGATTAAAATCTCAGTGACAATCTAGGATTATTCTGCTAGTTTGAATTCATATTTTCTAGTTGTATACTTCTGTGCAGTCAGTAGCTTTGTTAATAGCTAGTCCTTAGTCTCTTGCTCAGTATTGCTTACTACTGTCCTTCGGCTTTGCCAAATATATGTTGGTTCTGTATGCTCTTGACATTGATACTACACTAAGGTAATATTCAATTAGACAATCTAGTAGGATTTTTGAGGAATTGTCACTATGATCATTGAAATATCGACAAGAGTGGAAGAAAGCCAAGTTTAGAACTTGTGCAACTCCTCACTTGAGAGCAAAAACACACTTCTTAATCTTTGCATTATGCAGATTTTTAATGCCTACTTTTATATACTATTCAGCATATTGCCGTATGTTAATGACCTGAATAGTTTATATGTTTCGAGAGATAATACATATATATTCATGTCATTTTCATATTGCTCAATTCTATTATCTTTTGAAGATGTCGTCCACTCATTCCTTGATATCGTCGTTGGATGCATATGTTGCACCGTCCTATGGAAAATCCCGAAAAGGAAGAGGACTATCGAAAAAGCCCGAGGGCCGGTTTACCATCACGGAGGTCGATCCGTCTAGGACCCCCTCTCAATCCTCGCCGAGCAGTGTCCGCATTCCAGAGAATAGTCGGAATAGTTGCATGGGAACGGATTGAGATCACGTTTGATTCACGGAAGAAGGTGACTAGAGCTCGGAAAAGTGAGCTGTTGAAGGAAGTTTTTCGATTATTCGAGATCCCAGAAGAACACTAGGCCTCCATGCGATGACATGCGCTGCTAGCGACATGCAAAGTGTGGAAGAACTTCAAAAGCCTGCTTGTCAAGCAATACGTGGAGAAGGATCTGACGCCTTTCCACAAGTATCCATTCCTGGAACCACAATGGGAAGAGTTTGTGCAGATGAAGATGACAAATAATTTTAGGAGTGAAAGTGAGGCACACAGGGCCCTTCAAGCAAAAAACACGTACCCACACAGACTCGACACTGCTAGGTATGCGGGTAAAATCCCGCAATGAAAGAAGGAGGACGAGCAGGCAATCATGCGGGACACTGCCCCACCATTTGCCGGGATCTTTGATGAGCGCGCTTGAAACTGGATAAATGCAAGGTCATCTACCATGTCATCGGAGGCCATCTCCTTTCGAAACCCCGCAAACAAGGAAGTGTCCCACCGCCTGGTAAGATATCAAACTACCTAGTTTATAATTACTCCATCACTTCATAAGAAGTGAAATGACATGTCAGTGCAAAAGCGCTAAGTGTAGAATCTTTCGAAGGCTCATTCCAGGCAGTTAGTGAGAGAGATATACTCTCTACGGCTCTGGGAAACAAAGAGCACTTGTGTCACACGAGAGGTCTTGGTTTTTATGTTCCTTGGAAACATGGTTTTCAGAGGACTCTGAAGCGTACCGGAGTAGGCAGAGAGCCAAAGCCGAGTGTGAGGCATGGCTATGAGAGGACATTACATCATCCCTTAGAGATGAGATACAAAGGTTTGTTAGAGATCAGATGGAAAGATATGGCATCTCAAAAATCAAAAGGAAGCCCTCGCCGCTCCTATGGTAGGCAGCCCCCCACCGTCGAAGTAGCTGCGTGTCAAACCCTACCTCGGAGAGCGACCGCCGATTTCCTGTTGATGACATTTTGGTAATAATTATTATCTCTGGAATTCTCGATCCACTGATAGGTCTGTTGGAGTAGCTAATTTTGTATCGTTATATAGGTGGCTACGAAGTGCAAGCTCCAAGTGAGATATGCCTTTGTTGCCCTGTTGGCTGCTTGGGGCCAGGTGTATCCTATATAACACTTCGTAGTAATGCCTGTCGAATTAACAAATTCTATTTTTGCAGTGCCAATAGTAGCTGCCGGGCAACACCT
Organism: Dendrocalamus latiflorus; assembly: GCA_017311315.1. NCBI lineage: Eukaryota > Viridiplantae > Streptophyta > Magnoliopsida > Poales > Poaceae > Dendrocalamus > Dendrocalamus latiflorus. The sequence goes on along the minus strand of CM029614.1, from coordinate 10,581,133 downwards.
GTAGATTCTATGTTTGACATAACATACAACTACTCATCGATTCCACGAAGATCAATATTGATCCTCATGTTAATTTGTCAATCTTGTGATAGTTATTTCATACTTATCAATTTACATATGTATGCACAACATTGATCTTCCTACCGACAAGTTCTGTCCATCGCTACAACTCCGTTGGAATAGCCCGACCTCTCAGAGATTCGAGGACAGCGTGTGTATTTCTTATAGTCTAAAGTCATAAAAGAAGATGGGGAAATTCCACAATGTATAACAAATTTTACTAGGATAAGATTGAGCTTAATTATTGATGTGTACATGTATTTGTTCATGGATGGATAATTTATTTTATTTCAGTTAATTGATTTGTGAAATGTATTTCTTCTTTCTAAAATGAATGAATGTGAATTAGATGTATATATATTGTGTTGATATGTTTGTTTCAGAGGGCATGACTAGCGTTTCCTGAGACTAGCCAACTAATATAAATAGATTTATAAATAGAAAAGAATATCATAAATGGTTTCAACTACAAACCGTCTATGATTTCTACTATCACAAACGGTTTGTAGCTGAAACCGTCTGTGATATAAGATTTATCACAGACGGTTTCAACAACAAACCGTCTGTGATATTGAAATAGCCAAAATCGAAAGTTGTCTATGTTGATCTCATATTATTACTGATCCATAAACTTAGATGGCTCACGAAACCATTATGATGACGTTTTTGAACCATTTGTAATGGCATATTTTGCAGTACTGGTTTATATGTGTAGATGGTCTTTTTTAAGGAAACATTTTCACGTCTATGGTGCAGAGAACCTTGTACTTAAGCTGGACTCGTTGACGCCTTCCCATACGGCACAAAGAATGGTCATCGAACACGAACGTGCCTCTAGCGTAATGGCTAAGGGCTCTAGTAGCACCCCCAGGTCCTGGGTTCGACTCCCAGTGGGAGCGAATTTCAGGCTGGGGGAAAAAATCCCCTCGCCTGCTACCACACCAAAGTACAGGTCTAAGGCCCGCCTAGGTCGTTGGTCGTTCTCACACGGGCGATGATGCCGCTGTGTAAGGGTGGAGCAGGGGTTCGGAGGTTTTCTCGATCTGCATGAGAGGATCTTCTTCTTAAGCAAAATGCCCGGGGGCAGTTTTACCCCGCAGATCGAGTTTTTTTTTTTAAGAATGGTCATCGAACCATGAGACGGTTATAGCATCTGCATTGTGCCTCAGTGACGTGCGCTGGCCGGCAAATTACCCACAAGTGCATGCACTCATGCTAGGGCGCTACGCTGAAATGATCCTACCAGACGGCACCGATCTGCAGTGTGCAGACACAAACTGACAGCGAGGTCACGAACTCAAGGACCCTACGAGGAAAATCTGCTTCATTTCAAGTCTTGCTACTGCAAAGAGATTTGGTCACCCAACACCAAGGTGACCAATGGCATCATGGTCGTCTTCATCACTATCCCCTCTAGCAGTGCGCCAGAGGACGACGTATTTTGCACAACGGGTTCACCCGAGCCCTGGCTCATTCAAGGAAGCTGTCATTTTCGACTCATCAGCGGCCAACCTCGCATTGCGTGTCAGGGCGGCGATGAACACACATTTCACAGGCAATCATTCAGGCTTGGCTCGTAGAGGAAAAGACGTCATCTCTGTCTCGTCATACCAGATGCAGATCATGCAGAGCATGCGTTGCACCATCTCCTAGCACCAATGGTTGACACAATTTGGGCAAGTGAGCTTAGGCAACCACGTTGCATGTGTCTACCATCGGTTTGTAATTCCACAGTGGTGGTCCAAAGTTTCAAGTAAAAGGAGGCTTCACATCGTACATCACTTTGCTAGTGCACCCAGCACCTGAGATACTTACTTGACAGGGAACCAGTAAAGGGGCATCTAGCTGATGCAGCTAAATTCAGGACCTAAGGCATAGCTGAGGCAAAGCAAAAGATGCAAAGATTTGACCTGGGTTCGACAGATGTACCTAGCGATGCGCGTTAAAGGGTCAAATCTATCGCCAAGGCCATGGAATACCGTCGATTATCGACTGAAAAACAAGCCCCCTGACGAAAGCGATGTAGGGTTTGTGGTAGGCTCCATCCATGCTCTCCACAACCCAAGTGCACATCATTGATCAGAAGTTTGCATTGCAGAAGCAAAAAGAATCCCGCACCTGAAGGAAAACGAAGCAGAGAAAAGCCAAGGCCCAAAAGATGGACATGACGCCGCCCCCCCCCCCCCCCCCCCCCCCGCGCATGAGCTGAGAACTCAAGACTTCCGTCTCCTACCCGCAATTGCTTCGCCCAGAAAAGCCTCCCCTTTTGCTCTCCTTTCCCGATCATGGCAGACATCTCACATCCGCCTTCTGCCATCATGTGACACGGCTCCTACGGTGAGCGCGCGCACGCCCCTCGCGCGTCTCCCCATCATTGGAAGAGCCGCGTCGATGAGAGCTCACCACCACCACCACCATCACCCAGAAAACCATCAGTCCCGTTGCCGTTTGGAAAATCTGAAACCCCTACTTAAAACTTTAAAACATACTGGTTGCTTGCATAAAGCAGTGTGAATGAGGGGGCCGGGACAGCAATGTTTAACAGACATCCTGAGACAGACGCAAGGGCAAGAACAGCTATGCCAGACACTCCAACGAATAATATGCAACGGTACAGCTTCTCGGTATTACAAAAAAAGGACACCTGGTCAGGGCTTGAACACTGAAAATCTTCAGAAAGTGGCTGACTTCTCATTCAGTAGCTACCATCATATATTCATATCGAAGCCATGGGTCACGGCGTAGCACAAGATAATTGGTTCTACAGTATGGTTGCCACAGCACCTTCATAGCTAGGTCTCTCTCTCCAACAAAATGGAGTAGCGCAAACCACCACAGCGAGGATCTTCTCGGCCGGCCTATCACAGGCTCACAATAGAACTAATGACAAGACCAAAGGACATCGATCTGATTTCTATATGGAAAAAGGTACAATGATTGAACATGACAAGATTCAACAAGTTACAAGACAGAGCACACTTCTATCAACAACAATAACTAACATTCTGCTAAAACGTTTGGTCCCGGGGGTACATTTTACAACTTGTAAGCAATTCATTCACACCATTTGTGCTCTGCCAGTTCTTTAATGTTTTTGTCCAGCATTTCTAATTGCACAAGTGGCTTTCCTATAAGACTTATGCAGTGTGTTGCCCCAGCAAATAGGCTTTGTTGTCAAATGGTTACATAAATAAAAGGCCTAGTCAAAAGTGAAACAAACCCTAGTACAAGAAAAAAAAAAGAAAAGGATGCTGACTAGGGCCCAAAATTTCATCCGCACCAGAATGTTGAGGCCTCACTTACCTCCACTTGTCTCTCAACTCCTTTTTCTCAGACAAAATCCAAGTAAAGATAATGGCAGCAACCAAGGCGGCAATTGTGATTAGAAGAAGTGCATAGCTGAATTCGTCGGTGAGTGAATCATAGGTTCTTGACGGAGCAAGCCGGGTGTAGAAAAGATCCACACCATATGCAAAAACAAGAGTAGTGGATTCCAACTTTGCAGGAATAGCAACAATTCCGCACAGGGCTTCCACTTGAAGAGAGTGAGTCACATACGACTGCAGGAAAAAAATGACATAAGCAGAATGAATAATGATCCATTAGCACAATGTCATATGTCAAGCATAAATATAAGTGGAACTAAAAGAATATACTATAAGCATATATATACATTGAACACAATTATGCCATCTTTCATGAATGAAACTGATATCAGCAGTTCAGCACACCCGTTTACACTTTTACACACTTCCTAACAAGTTGTTCTTTGATCTCTTTCAGTAAAACTTATAAACAAGAGTAGCATAACAAAAAAATAATGGGCAAATTACTTTAAACAGATACACCGACCAAATAATAATCCATTGTGCTGCTTACAAGCTAGTAATGGAATTGCAACATATTTAATCTTGCATAGTTCTGAATGTATCATCAATGTATTCTTGCACTTGAAAGAAGCACCATAAGTTCACCATGCAACCAATGTGTCCATGTTCCAGTGTGTTGAAAACATATTTTGTTAGTTTGATTATACTCAATAATAATGAACTAAATCCCGTTAGCGCCAAGATACACAAGGGTATCAATCTATTGAAGTTTTCTTTCTTGAACCACTAGTTTGGGTTGGCCAAAAAGATCACTTTTTTTTAATTACAAAAAAGGGTACATCTGGGCAATAGTGGGTGTTGGTCCTCACCAACATGGCCTAGCCCAGCCCATTATTGCCATTCTCTTGAAAGCAAGGCAACAAGATATCATTTATTTTATCAAATCCAAATAGAAACAAATCAATGTCCTAAACCTGTAACCAAAGCACAATTCATTGTATTCTATGCAATCACTCCAATGTGAACAGTATTATCTTCAAGCCAGCACCAACTGGTGATATTCACAACTTTGTCAAGATAGGATAGTAACACCAACTAGTGATTTTTTTATAATATAACATCAATGCAATTATTATAAATATGCTCATAGTAAAATGTGAAGGCAAAACTAACTTTTGATCATAAAGGAAAAAAAATACCTGTGGAATAATAGGCAAAGAATCTGTCAATGGTATAATGCCCTCTTCTTTCTCTTGCTGTGTGGGATTCACTGAACGGCGTGGGTCAAGAAAGCGCTTGTCAAGTGCCAAAACCTGCCATTTGTTTCATAAAAATATCATTCAAGCATATGTAGTAGTAACTGCACTAAAAACTTGGAAATCTGTTTATTTCAAACTATTGTTGAATCAAGCAGATGGATCCCATAACAGGCTTGATTTGTGATGCATAGGTTTGCTTCCACTTCATAACCTATGGTCAAGTGGTCAATTGCAAATTAAGCTTGGCCCAAGAACTGGGTTTATGTTGGGATAAATTTTAATTGCTGAAGTCATGTGCTACTTCAATGAGCTCCGTAAAGGAATAAACTACTCACTGTTGGATACAAGAAAAGTAGTGATTTGCATAATCATCAAACACAACAACTCAATTAGATCAACTCCATTGCGCTAATGCACCGGTGACTAGCATTCTAACCAAGGTTATTAAGGCGGTAAGGCGACCCACCCCCCTCACACCTTTTAAGTGGTAAGGCGTGAGGCGAGGCGACGCCTTACACGCATCGTAAGGCGAAGAAAACAGAGTTCTGAAGGAGTAAATAAGAAGAAATCCAAAGAGGAAGGACCTAAAAGGACTTAATTGCAATTTTGTAGAACTCTAGAGAGTAAATTGCAAAAATACCAAACATACCCATCCCTTTTAACCTAGCATCGCACACAACAGTCACTCGTCTGCCGTCGCTACATCAGAGCGACGAGCTCCCTCTCATCTCTCGCTCGCTCATCTCTCTCGCGCAGCTCTCTGCCGCCCGCCTCGCTCGCTCTCCTCGGCAAATCCGCCTTCCCCTCGGTCCCTCCCTTCTCCCGCCTCCCCTCGACGGCTCCGCTCCCTCTTCCTGCCGCCACTCTCCACGGCTCCCAAGCGGCAACCGTGGAAGAGGCGGCGAAGACTCGTCGCCCGGCGAAGCAGGAGGTGGCGCCACGGCGGAGACCGGAGCCGCGGAGGCAGTGGATCTGGCGGCGGCGACAGCGGATCCGGCTGCGGCGACGGCGGAGGCAGTGGATCCGACGGCGGCCGCAGCAGATGGCCGGCGGCGCGCCGCTCCGAGGATGGTGGTGCCACGGGGTGACGGGGATGGACCGATGGAGGTGGCGCTAGGGTTCGACTTCGGCGACAGGTTCCCGTGATGTCTCTTTATACTTGCTTTTGGGGTTCTTGGGGCGTCCGCCTTCGTCGTCTCCTCGCTTTTCTTCGCCTAACCGACGCCATAGCGACACCTTAGGGTTTGCGGCGGACGCCATACCACCTCCTAGCAAGGCGACGCCGACGCCTTACAGTCCGCCACCGCTTTACCGCCTAAGCGTCGCTTAGGCGACGCCTTAATAAGCATGATTCTAACAGCAGAGTAGATGCTGATGTAATCACTGTGGAGATGAAGATTTGAACAAAACAATACTAGATTGCTAATAGAACATGTAAAGCCATGCATATGAGATTTCAAGACGCAAAACCATGTTTTAGCAAGAACTATCCCAATTTGAAATTGAATCAACTGAGAACTGCACTTTTAGTCTGTCTTGAATAAGAGATATCTAATTAGAAGCAGATTCACACCCAGTTTTCCAAAATGACTACAATCGAAATGTACATGATGCTAGAAGGAACTAATAGGAGGTACATCATAACATCAATTTCTCCCTATATGGTAGGAGGCCCATACTGGAGGTGCATCAAAACCATGTCTGCATCCGACAAATGTACAATGACTTGTAATGTCCATGTATAGGAGTAAGTACCGAATGATGGACTAATATGTGCATTTTGCAACACTACAACTAAGCATATTACTCTTAAAAAACATAAATCGAGTCTAATACTCTGTAATTAACAAATATTGAAATCATTTTTAAAAAAGAGTTCAGATGCGATGGTAACATAAATACTCATGGGTTTTCTTCTTTTAGAAATTTCAAACAGCAAATAAAGACAACCAATGATAAAGAGTAAATCAGCAAAATACAATAGAAATGGTAGTTGCATTGACTTGTTTCTTATATAGGTAAAACAAAATGGTGGCACCACATTCTAGAGCATAATAAAGGAAATAAGAAATACAAAAGCAAGAGAACAGACCTGGTTACCAATCGTGCCAATAAGAAACTGCTTGGAAGTTATCCCCTTAGCTGTTTGTGTAACTGCCATTGTTTTCACTGAATGGGCAAAAAAGTATGACTGGGATTTCACCATCACCTCTGGGCGGGCATAAGAAGTAACTGGTGCTGACAAATTATGCTTCCCAAGTATGAGCTTCATAACATCTTTATTGCCCTGTAGAAAACTAGTGCAGTTACTACTACCGCCACCATAATAAAAACCGCTAAATCAAAACAATGTGCATAAGCCATACCGCTCTAGATTGATCATATATCTCAATCACTGCCATTTCAAATCTGTGAGCTCGGAGATTGAAATAATGATAGACAACCCAGTTCTCGCTTACAACCTTGAAAGACAAAAGCAATAAGCATGTTAATTAACAAGAGTACTTAAAAAAAGATGTGATGTCGTGAGCAAGAGATTCCAGGATTTATAGCTTTGTTGTGATAAAATTCTGCATGAAGAGATAAAAACAGTGGTAATTGTGCGTGTCTCAAAATTCAAACATGACAAATATATTGTAAAGAGATGAAAACAGTGTAATTTTCCTAATACACAAATGGGGACTGAAAGGGAGAAGGGCAAAAGAATAAAAGGTACAGTAGTACTTACTGCATGGACAGGGCCTTGTGCACCATGATGAGTCACACGGTGCAGTATGCGTCCGGTGACAGCATCAATAAGATATGCCACGAGCCAAGCCTCTTGGGGTGCTGCAGATCCAATTTCACCAGCAGCTTTGGGAGACACAGTAGCAACAAAAACTAAATTCTTTGATAAATACTTATACATCACATCTTGATCAGCTATGATCTTTGCTTGAGTATGAACAGCCTTCAGAACAAAAGAAACAAGCAAAGATTCGTTGTAACTTTTAAACAAAAATGTTGCACTACTTTCCATGAATAAAGCAAACAGAGGAAATGAACAGACCTCATTCATCTTTCGTGTTTCTGAGATAACAATCCTTTCTGCGTCAGAAGGGAAAATGATAGACCATAATTCCTTTGTACTAAAGCAGTACTCATCATCCAAATTGAGGTCACATGACTTCTGTAGTGAATACCCTCTGATAACATTTTTCTGCATATCTACGGAGTAGAAATACAAATTTGACATTTCATGAAGAAATGAATTAAGGGCATCCAGAGATCTTGGATAGAGATGAGCACAGGAGTTGGAATCAACAATAAGATGAAGTCGCTGCTCAGATGAATCCTTCAGTGTCAATGGCATAATTTGGACAACCGAATGGTCAAACCTCAGAGAGTTAAGTTCCTCTCCGGTATACGAATCAAGAATAGAGAGGACACCAGAAGCAACAGAATCTGCTCCAGATCTGCCAACAACAAGTACAGATGGGTTCTCATGCATCACACGGTGATGGGGAACCTGCCATTGGTATATCCTCAAGGCAGAAGGCATTTCGCCAGATTTGGAGGCACGGAGGGACGGCAGCAAGTTTGACCAGACAACACGTCCATCTCCAGTATGCAGAGCTATCACTTTGCCAGACTTTGTCAGTACAATAAGAAGTTTTCGAAATCCATTATGGTCTCTTGTCATCTTATTTTTCTCAGAGCTTTTGAGTCTCAATGCTTGAATTGCATCAAGTTCATCAGAGCTTGCAAGCATTAGAGTTCCTTTGAGTTTCAGCATGTGCCCCTATATAAAAAACAAGAGTCCACAAGTGCCATAAGCAAATTCTGAGAAGCACATCCAACTGAATGCCACCCACTGCACACGCGAAAACATGTGCATGTGTGGCATTGTATCATATGCGCACAATGGAAAGAAAAAACTTATGAATGAGCGCACACTAGAACATGACACTGTGCTAACATTAACTAAAGAGATTTGTACATCAAAAATATAAGCATGCCAATAAATTCTACAGAATTAACAAACAATTGTACATCTAGCATAAAATTGGATCCCAGTAAGCTTCACTAGCAGACTTTCTGAAATAACCTTTTTCTGAAGCTTTTTTTAAAAGACAAATAACAATTATTCAGGATTACCTTAAGCCATTCAAAGAGATTGTGTTCCACATCTGCAACTGAGACACCATCCTTCTCAACAGGCAATTCAGAAGTCATTACATCAACAATCGAAGCAAGTCCATCCTCTCTGCTCCAAACAACCTCACCTTGCTGAATTAACAAGAGTGAATGATCTTCCATTACAATCAAAGCCCGAAAACCATGAGATTTATCAGTTCGGACATAATTATTCAAGAAAACCTTTGCAACACTGCCCCTATGTTCATCTATATTAATTTTTTCTCTGATAACTTCACTGCTTACATCACTTGTAAATTTGACAATAAATTCAATTTGGGAACCCACATGTTGCACAATGGCAAAAGCTTCATCTTTTTCTGTGGTTGTTAGAGCATCACTCACAGCAGCTGGTTGGTCAATGCTCTGAATTACTTCCAACCCATCAATACCTTGAAGTTTCAGGATGGCAACAGAAGAAGAAGTTTGCAAAGCTATAATACCATTGGACATCAAAGGTAGAAGGTTGACCTTTCCAGATAGATCTTGAACATAATCTGAAATATGCAACTTGTTGTAGCTGATACTCTCACCCTTAAAGTCAATAAGAAACAGAGCTGACCTAGTCTCATCCAATGCTACCAACACATTATGAGAACCAAGTACTGTTTCACCACATAATCCACCAGGGAGTGACTCTTGGATATCCTTTACTATCTCTCCAGTTTTAGCATTCAATTGATACAAAGCTAGCTTTGAGGAACCAGCAACTCCGACAGCATACACAATATCATTCTCAGGTGACTGAACAACCTGCTTGATCTCTAAGCTGCACAAACATTGAAGTACACGTTAGTACTGTATTCCTGATGCTCTGAACAAGTAACACGGGGGCAGAATCATGCATACTCATCAAGTGCAAACTCCTTTCCCCAAGAAATTACCCCATCGATGCTTGATACAGCATAAATCCATCGTCCAGCTGAAACTAAAACCAACTTATCCTTTGCCACTTTATTGTTTGACTGCAAAAATTAAAGGCCCATCACAAAGAAGTGCTATAGAGACAAATCTATTGTATTATCCACGTATGACAATTATTAGATATGGGAAAATACGCTGCCCATACAGACCAAAACATGCAGCAGTGGTTTTGATGGTGTGGAAGTTTGAATATTAGTTTCCCAGATCATCTGTCCATCAGGAAGATTCCATGCCCTCAATATACTACCTCCCGAAGAAAGAGTTACAATATCTGAAGAGGACATGTTTAAAATCAGATTACAATAAACACTTTGCTTAGCACAGTAAAGATGGACTAATGCAATGAATATACGCAGAAAAATGGAGAAAAATAGTAACAAACAGGTGGCACTATCTCACATAAAGAAATCTTTTATAAAGTAACCGTTTTCATAGTTCTCAAAGTTAATTAGTCATAGAATCACAGGCAAGTATACATTGATGACATAAGCATTGTTCATACCACCAGGTGGACAACTTTTTTGACCTTTCAGAAAAATATATGAAAATTTCTGAGCTCAGGTTCACTAACGGCACCTCTTGGCCATACAATTCAATAGTCATGATCCAGTGCCCAGCGGGTTTGATGACAAGCTAAAGTTTTAATGTTCATTGCTCAGTGTTAAGTACTTAAGTGTTAATTTTATAAAATATATGTAAAAATAAAAAGAGGCTGCTTTTCCATTGATATCTTCTCAAGGACAAAACGAAATGTATTGACCTTGAACCTCTCAAGTCTACATACCATGCAGCTCAACCCAACTAAGACTTAAGCACCATTACTTACTAATAATCATGGATACCTGAGTGATACTCTGTACAGATTGTAAGTGAACCTCCATGAATCTCTATATGCATATCCTATTGCCTAACCGGTACCTGGGCCATATTTGCTGCTTCATGTTCTTATACAGTATGCAAGTGTATGCATTATTGTGATTATGTGATACTATCTCAGCTCATTCTTTAAGTAACACAAAAGGTTACATAACTTGAATCGGAATCCAAAAGAGAAACTAATGCTAGAGGAAAACTAATCAGCTCTATAAGATATTGACTTGGCATGCAACATATGAATTTACCAATGTCTCGTAATTTGTCAAGTAAAATGAGACATAGGTCCCTAAACTTGCGTGGGCATGTCAATTGAGTCCCTAAACATGTGCATTGCAGATTTAGGTCCCTAAACTTGTGTATCACTGGAGGTCCCAACAGCACTTATTTGGCAACTAATGATCATGTGGTACTTTAACCCTATTTAAGCCAAAGTTTGACCATGCAATTGCTTACTAAAATCAACAAAAAGATTGCAAAAGTTGTCCAATAACATGTGTAAACATCATTTAAATCCAAAAATATTAATCCGCTGAAGATTTCAAATGGTTTGGTCAAATTGTGATTTAGATTGGAATAAGGTGTCATGTCATCTCTAATTATAAATAAAGTAGGATTTGGACCTTTATCGGCCCACTTAAACAAGTTTATAGACCTAAATGTGCAATTCTCAAGTTCTAGGACCCAAGTCACACACCCACGCAAGTTTAGGGACCTATGGTGCATTTTACTCTTTAGGATCTATTTTAAACCTAAAAGTTAATGACTCTATCAGAAAAGACATCATATACACCAAATGATTAATCCTTTTATCTCAATAATCCATTTATAGGCTGAATAGACAATTAGTTGTAGCCCCAGCAATGTTGAGATTGAGTTTTGCAAGCACATCAGCATGCTGCATGTGCTTTTGTTGTCCAGAGAATTGTTACCTAGAAGACTAATACTGAGAAGGTTATCCGATGTTATTGATTTCTTTATGAAATGTCTAGTAGCTTCAGTGGTACTGGTGCTACCACAATTGAGGATATTCCCAACAGCCGGAGGTAACATTCAGATGATTAAAGATATAGTGGTACAAGAGCTAAGAAATAACTGGTTAAACATTTGTATTGGAAAGCATCAATCTTTCAGCTGAAAACATATTTATTCAAACCCACTAGTGTATAGATCCAAGCAGGATCCATAACCACATCCAATAAAATAATAACCGATTCAAATCCATTCCTGAAAAAAAAACAGTCTCCACCATTGTCAGTGGACATACTTGTAGATAAGGGTATGGGTATTAAAAACATTGTTTGGAAAACATAAATCAAGCTTTTTGGAGAATATGGTTAGCAACACTAAAAGCAAAGCAAATATGGAACCCCAACAAGAATGGAAGAAAAACAAACAGCACCAACAGGGTCATTCTTCTCAAGAACATGTCTCCAAATGGAAACAAAAAAATTAGACTCACACTTTCCAAGTGATAGACTAAGCTGATCCACAAGGTCATTCTTCTCAATGACATGTCGCCAAACTGCACCACACAAAATCAACAGATATTAAGGGAAGGACAGAAACATATTACACAAAATGTTTAGCACAACTGCAGCATCCTTAAGAAACTATGCACTTTTGGTTTGTTAATTGTAAACTCACATATATCTCCTGAACGAAGATCAAGAGAAGCGATCACATTTTCCTCTGTCAAGACCACAGCACGCCTCCTTCCACTCTTCTGACTGTGGTAAACTGCCTGCTTTACTTTGCCGATGTACTTCTGATGCCTGCAAAGAAAATCAACATCTTAAAATGGTGATATCGGGATTAGTCCCTAATATTGCATATTGCTAGTTAGAAATCTACACGGTGTTAAGAGGTGCATCGGACAAGCAATGAATGATTAGATATCAATATAGTGAAAATTACAGCTGTTACTAAAGTAAATTTTAAAAATAGAACCAACAAAACCACAGTAGACATGATGAAACATCTGTTTCCATTAAAAACCTCAGCTACTGGGATTAATATATTGCATGACCTTCAAAAGCTGTATCTGTACAATTTGCATGAAAGGGGGCAACTCAACGCCTAATACATCTGAAAGAGTATTATATCAGCATCCTTACGGACAAGTGCACAATTGATTATTATGGCATTTTTGCAATTTTTATAGAGACCTACAAGTAAATAAACCCATAGACTTGATGCAAACACAGGAGCAATCATGCGCCCTGAAGCAATTGAGCAAAGCAAAGACCAACTAAGTTTCCCTGATGATGACATCCTAAGTTGCATACTCATCAATCATCTGCACCGAATACATATGCACAAAGGGAAAATTGTGTTGTCACACTCGCCGTGGACCAATCAGAAGCTACAAATGGAAACAATTCACAGCTAATATAGGAGAATCATTCCACTGTTATCCAAACAAAAATCCTAACCAACAAAGTAAACCAAGGATCTGAGACAAAATACACGTTTTAGGAAAGCACTCAAAACCTAGCATTCACATTCGTCGGACCAAACCTATAATTGAGCAACAGGCGCGATACCAACAATGAGCCGTGAACCTAATAGTTGCATAACACAATTATCCAGTATAATTCAACACACAGAATGGTCTGATCTAATCTTCTGCACAAAGAGCAAACCAACATGAAGGCCGAAGCAGCAGGCCCTCCTGTCACATGCAGCCCAATCATCTAGCCCAAACACATACTCCCCAACGGAAGAAGGAAAAGTTCGTACTAGGATACAGCCACAGTACTCACATGCTAGCCAAAACACTTCTTCCCTAGTCTAACCATTAAACTCCATTGCTACAGAAGAATTCACTCGAAAGCTAACAACCACTTCATTGGTCGCCTAAAAGCCCCGAAAACCCTACACTGATACTGCATATGACTCCTAACACCACAATCGAACCGCGATCTGGACTCGAAGCTCGAAGTCCTGCTGCATCGCGTCAGCCAAATCAGATCTAGGCGCGGGAGGGGGCGGATCGGATCTAGGGTACGGGAGGCGCATCGTGGTACCGTACCAGTCAGCGAGGCCAACTTGGTCCTCGTACACGGCGGCGGCAAAGGTGGCGAGGGAGGCGGCGGCGAGGAACCCGAAGAGGACGAGGAGAAGAAGGCGCGGCGGCGCCGCCATCACGGAGGGGGTCCGGATTCGGGCTCCGATCTGACGGCGGCGTCTTGGAGGTGTCGTCTCCTGCTCGGGGTGGGGGATGGGAGTCGAGGAGTTAGTTAGGGCATCTGTAGTGTATGAAAACAGAGGTCTTAAGCCACCTTAAGGTCAACTTTATACATTACAGGGGTGACCTTAAGCAGACCATAAGCAAAAAAAGCTTAAGGCTGGTCCTCAAGCTAAAGACCTGGCCACAAGCATTAAAATACATTTTTTCATTATCTGCCAAGTGGGACCGTCTTAAGGCCCCTTGGATTATATACACTATGGAGTCGACCTTAAGGTTTAGATGGGATCCACCTTAAGGCCCCTTGAGTTATATACACTACAGATGCCTGGGGTGGTGTCAGAAGGGCTGGCCCACGTGCAGTATGACTCCGCCGGCTCGCTCCGGAGATCGCCCGGTCCCAGCGGCTGACAAATATGGGATTTTATTTATAGAGTATTGCTATACAACATTCGACTGTTTTTTAGGACAAAAACAGTTAGATTGATCTGGGACGTTAGATCTCCATCCAACGGATCCACCCATACAAAACCCCCTCCAAAAAAAATGATCTAGTGCGTTGGATCTCCATCTAACGACTCAAAATCTGACTGTTTTTATCCTAAAAAATAGTCGAATGTTGTATAGACACTCCCTTATTTATATCCCTCTCAAAAGAAAATCTAACTAGAAGATTAGAAGATTAGGGTGCCATTCATAGGTGTAACATCCTGATTTTCTGAGCCTTTTTGAAGCTTTCGAAATAAAATTCACCATTTGAATTTTTCTGAAATTAATTAAAGCTTAAATGAAATTTTTATGAATTAAAAGGATTTAATATGATTAAGTTAAACATTAAATTATGCCAAAAGTATTTTATTTGAGTTCCCTGAGCCTCAAGAGTTTTTCTGGCATTTTATGTGATTTTTCTGGATTTATTTGCTATTTTCTAGAGCTCAAAAGTATTTGCTTGAATTTCTGGAAAAAAAAAAGAAAACGAAAAACCAGTCGGTTGAGCCGCAACCGCTTCCGCCCCCGCCGCGTGTCAGCCATCCAGAACCCCGCCCCCGCATCGCAGCCGCCCGCTTTTAACAAGTCGTACTCGTATGCGAGTGGGACTCTCAGGTCGTATCCCACCCGGACTCGTACTCGTGGCCGACCAGGACACCTCTACGACCGGGTATAAAAGGGCCCGAACCCCTGGTGTCTCCCTCGTCCCAAGTCAAGCCTCGCCTCCGAGTTGAGCCGCAAACCGAAGTCGTGCCGCCCGCCGCTGTGGTCGTGCGCGTCGCCGAAGCCGTGGTCATACGCGTAGCCGCTGCCGTGGTCGTGCCGGAGCCCGAGGTCGTGTCGTCCTCGCCGTCGTTTCGCCTTCGCCGATCCGCCGTCGTCGGTAAGTCCCGCCACCGTCCCTAGTCACCGCCGACCAGATCCCGCCGCCATCCGTGGTCGTAGATCCGTGTGTCGTAGACCCGTGTGGTCGTAAGGTTCTACGACTACGTTGTAGAGCCTTAGTCGTAAGTCGTAAAGCCACCGGTAAGTTCGATCATGTGGTCGTAAACGACTTCATGGTCGTAAGTCTGCCTGAGTAGTCGTAGCCGCTGTGCAGTCGTAGCCGCCCGTGTGTTCGTAGTTGTAGATTGTTCTCTGTGGTCGTAGTTGTAGGTTTCCTAGTGTAGTTGTAGATATAGATTGGTTTGTGGTCGTAGTCGTAAAGTTCTTCGTGGTCGTATGGTTCTTCGTGGTCGTAATTTCTCTGCGTGGTCGTAGGGATCCTTTGTGGTCGTAACGACTACCCGTCTGTCTCTTTTTCTCTGAATTAAAACTTCCCAGAGCCCGTTCTCCCTCGTCCTAGCTCCGATTGCCCCGATTCTTTTTCCTAAATTCATCTAAAACTGAGCTCTATCTTTTGGTTCAATTTTGAGAATTTTTGGAGTTCATTTGAATTTTATTTGATTTTATTTTGTGTTTCAATTTGCGTTCTCTCTCGTTAGATCACGCGTTCGAAGGAGCGAAAGTTGGATTTGAAGATCAAGAGCCGTCAACTGAGCAAGGCCAAGGCAAGTCGTGTCCTTTGATCATGTTGAACCTAGCTTTCAATCTATTATGTATTATCTTGTTTCCAGTTATCCTGCATCGCTATTTTATTATCAAACCCTTGTATTGGTAGTTATCGTCCCAATTGGTTATTTCCCTCCTTGATATTTTGGAATACCTTGATGCCATTGTCACCTTAGGTTGGGAATTTAATTAGTGATGCTATGTTATTTGTCACATTGGGTTGGTACGATTAGAATGCTTAGCCTTGCTTATTTCGCGAAAGGGTTCATCATCACATGTGGTTAACTAATCTTGACTTAATGATATACTTGAATGTGGTGGTTAACCACGGTTATAAAACTTGTTGCCATGGCATGGGTAGTGTCATTGGTGTTAGTTATACAAAATTGGTTTTCACTTGGGCGATTGATCGTGCAGTAAAGGGGGTGCGAGAGGCACATGGGATGTGGATGCTTCGCCTGAGTAATTCTTAAGGACTTAACTTTGTGCGCCATTGATCTGAGTCTTACCGTGCAAACCACATGTCTAGTATGGGATAGACCTGGCATAATAATTTGTGAAGTCTCCACTTTGGTTTTTACTACCGATGTTGTTGTGGCGCAAGAGGGGGTAATTATCGATTAGGGGGTTACCCTACTCGACGGCGAAACCTTAGCGAGGGGGATCAGGTGGAGATGGATCATTGTAAAAGCCTTGTTGTGATTTCCTTAGCGCGAGGCTAATCACATCGTGTGGGTACAGTTGTGCAACCTCTGCAGAGTGTAAAACTATTCGAATAGCCGTGTCCTCGGTCATGGACAGTGCTCGGTGATCTCACACGAGGGGTAGAGTCTTTATGAAATCTGGTTGGTTTGAGCTGGGAAGTGAATGGTTAGTTCACTTGTGGTTATATTCAATTCCTTTGATTATTTATTTAATGTCTTTTGTTAAAGTTGCTTTGCAATCTATTTATTGTATTTACTTTAAATTGTTGCTTTCTGCAAAATTAACCTTTCAGCCATTCATTGGTAAGCCTTGCATACTATATTGCATTCTTTGTTACAAACGACTTGCTGAGTACCAAAGTACTCACGGCTTATGCCCCTGTTGCTCAGTTGAGGAGGAGGAGTATCACCAACAAGAGGTTCCAGAAGGAGAGTACTTCAACGTCTTCGCGGATTAGGCTTCGTTCTCCACTCGATAGCCTGTGGGCGTGTCGATTGGCTGCTGCGCTTTCTTTTGGTTTTCCGCTGCTAGTTTTTGTTAAGCCCTTCAGGCTAATAATTGTAAGCTTGGCCATAATGTCGTACTCTGATGGTTATTAATATAATTTGGATTTCCTTTAGAATATCGTGATGTGGATGATATTTGTCTTTGTTTGCGCTGTGTGCACTGGCGTGATCCTGGACTAGTGCAGAATACACAGGAGAGTCCGGATTTGTATATTCGGGTCTCGACAGAGATGGTATCAGAGCTATATCGACTGTAGGACGAAGCCCTAAATAGAATGGTCGAATTAGTCAAGATTTCAAAATTTATTTTCTAAATCAAATCAACCAAATGATTGTCTAGTAATTCTTTATTCTTACCTCATTCTTAGGATTCTTACTCCTTGCCTCCTCTGAAATATTGTTTTCAAAACTCAATTTAACTTCTTATCCCCATAATGTCCATAGATGTCTCGAGTGTCCCTCGATCAAAGTGAAAGTTGGCATGGAATTCTTCAAGCTGTGCTGTGAAGTTTGGATCAAGGAAGCATCCAATATGTCAAGAAAAGATTGGGAATTTTCGGGAAGATTAAGAGCCATTAGCTTTGAACCTTGTTATAGTTTTAGTATCGTGTAGATCGTCTTGCTTCTTATTTGCCGTTGGGTGTGATGTGAGCTGCAGTTTTGCTTCTAGCATTATGATGCAGTCATGTCAAACGTCTTTTTGTGGAGTTTATTGCTTCTTTTGTTAGCCTTTTCGGCTAAGTGTTTGCTTAGTTTTAGGATTGCCATTAGTTACCCCCTTAGACGAGTTTACCACTTACCTTTGCTTTTCCCTCTTACCTATTGAGCCTTGAAGAGTCAGTTCTCAACAAATGGTCTTTTCCTCCAGAACAGAGCAGAAATGGTTGACACCCGGAGCTCCGCAGGACGCGGTCAAATGAACCAAGATCCGGAAGGCAGTAATGGAAACCATGCAACTCCAGAGCAGCATGCGAATCCGGCTGGTTTAGATCCGACCTTGAGTCAGTTCATGGCTGCCCAGACCCAATTAATGAATACCATGATGCAGAATATGAACGCAATGATGAATCGGCAGAATCAAGAAATGGCAATGCCCCAACCAGTTCGTCAACAGTCTAAATTTGCAGAATTCATGAGGACAAGGCCACCCACTTATTCACGATCTTCGGAGCCTTTGGAAGCCGATGACTGGATGCGCTCAACAGAAAAGAAGCTTAATCTTGCCCAGTGTACAGACCGCGAGAAGATTTTGTATGCCGCCCACCAGCTAGAAGGCGCTGCAGCTGAATGGTGGGAAAACTACTGTGCGGCTCATGAAGATCAAGATAGCATCACTTGGGCGGAGTTCGCCGCAGCTTTTCGTCATACCCATGTTTTGGACGGAGTGATTGAGATGAAGAAGGAGGAATTCCGGGAGTTACAGCAGAAGAACATGTCAGTGAGTGAGTATCTCAATAAATTCACCCAGCTAGCCCATTATGCCCCGGAGGATGTCTGTGACATCCCAATTTTTTTTTCTTTTCTTTAATTTAATTTCTTTTTCTGTAATTTAAAGTCCTTTTGTTTTTGCCTTATTTTAAAAGTTAGTAAGTTTGGGAGAATCTGTGATCAAAATAAGTTTACTTATTTTTATTTGGGTTCCTTGCATTTTTCTAGACTTATAGGATTTTTCTGGGATTTATTTGGATTTTTCTGCTATTTTCTAAGCCCAAAAGTCTTTATTCGGGTTTTCAGAAAATCAAAAAGAGAAAATAAAATTCAACCTCTCTCTCCGGCCGCCACGTGGACGGCCAGATGCCGCCCACGTCGCCACCTCCATCCCGCCTCCCCTCCCTCCCCGCGCGCCACGCGTGCGGCCCAGATAGTGGCCACGCCGCCCACCGGCCCATCTCGCCCGCCCCTCTCCTCCTTCTCCCACCGCCGCCCGATCCCAGCGATCGCATCGTGGCCGCTCCCTTCCACTTAAACCCCGCACCCTTCCACGCCGTCCGATTTCCCCGCCCCGCGATCTCACCCGCTCCCGCCCCTCTCTCTCTGCCCGGCCCCACTTGTCATCCCCGACCCCCATCCCTCACGCGGCCCTCACGCGGACACCACCGCCATGGCCGTTGGCCGGCTCCGCCCTAACCGGCCCTCTCCCCCTTATCTCATCCGCACGCCGCCTCTCCCTTCGTGCGCCGCAAGCCCGCGCCCCGTCTCCCCCGTTTTTCGCGCACGACGCCCACGTCTCCCACGCGGCCGAGGCCACTTCCGTTGCAACCGCCGCCCACCTCCCCGCTTTCTCCGGCGAGAGATTCCGCAGCGCCTCCACCCCCTCGGCCCTATAAAAGCCACCCCCGAGCACCTCCCTTCCCCACTCCACCTCGTTCCACCTCCCGTTTGCTCTCTTCGGCGCCCGAGAGCTCCCCCTCCGAGCGTCTTCGCTCCGCCGCGCCGCCTTCTCCTCCGGCGAGGAATCGCCGGCGAAGGAGAGCCGCCCGAGCTTCGCCGAGGCCGCCCCGAGCTCCGCCGCCTCACGCCGAGCCTCCTCCGCCTTTTCTCCGTGCCCGAGCACCGCCGGAGGGCCCTGCCCGCCGGAACCCGAGCACTTCGCCGCCTCCACCTCGTCGCCGGCCACCCCCGACCGCCGCCGAGCTTCGCCGGAGGTATAGACCTGCTCCCCGTGCGCCCCTCTCCCCGTTCCCGCCCTCGCCGTCCTCCGCCGTGGCCGCTACCGCCGGCGACCCTCGGAACCCGTGCACCCCGCCGGTGGCCGAGCCACATCTGCCAGCCCAGGCCCGCGTGGCGTCCACGTCGGCGCCACCCGCGCACCAAGTCGCCCCGTCAGCGCCACCCGCACCTCCCTGCCACGTCAGCCACCGCCCCGTCCGTGGACCCAGTCCATAGACCGAGGCCCACATGTCAGTCGGTCCAATCCCGAGATGACGTCATGCTGACGCAAAAACTCAGGTTTTCCCGTAGAAAATTAATTCGGCCGAAATTAATTTTGGTGCTGACGTCATAATTCTCAATTTCCTATACAAAAATAATTCCAGAAATTCCTTTTATTCTTTTTCCCTGAATTTAAACTTCCCCGAGCCCGTTCTCCTTCGTTCTAACTCCGATTTAACCCGTTCAAATTTCTAAATTCATCAAAAATTCCCCTCTACCCATTCCTAGCCTCAATTTGGGTTTTTGAGTTTATTTGAATTTGATTTGAATTTATTTTGAGTTTGGAGGGTTATTTTCACGTGTAGATTACGACGATTCTGAAGATTTCCTCGACGACGGATCTCACCAATTCGAAGAGCAAGGCAAGTCACCCTCCTTGATCATGTTGATCCCAGAATTGCAAATAAAATTATGTTGATTTAAATTATATTGCATGCGTATTTCTATTCAGCGTATTTCAATTCAGTTTTAAATTTAGTTATCACCTACTTGTTAATTCCCCTTTGAAATTGAATTCCTCAATACCTTGTAATCCCTAGATTAAAAACTCTGGTTAGTTCGATAGAATGGCTAGAGAAAACTTTATAGTATATGCTTAGCCATGCATAGATGAAACTTAGGTTTGGGGACCCTTTTTACATAAAATGACAAGCTTTTGGATAGTATTCTTGACTTTGGAGAGTCAAGGAAGTTTACAAACCATTTCTAAATAAAATATAAAATCTGGTTTAGACTTAGGTTAATGGTTAGAGTGGTGGGTGCAGGCATGCCCTGTTGGTTGGAGCCGCAGTGGTTGACTGTCGTGCACGGGGGTATGTGGTTGAGCCTAAGTCAATTAAGGACCGGTCTTTGAGCTACTGTTGCTAAAGCCTTAACGTACTACCACATGGCTGGTATGGGACAGCCCTGGCCAAATAATTTGCGGAGTCCAAACTCGAGTCAAGTCGTAGGTTGAAAGTGGGCGTGGTTGGTGCCATGCGAAGTCCCACTTGGGTGAGCATGGTTGTAGCCATGAGAAGTCTCACCTAGGCTCAAGAGGGGGTCCCGGTCTGGTGGATTCCTTACTGGGGTGAAACCTTAGAGTTGGCTTGGCCGAGTTGACGGCTTCGCATTGTAAAGGCCTTGTTATGATTACTCAGTCGCACGCCTAAGGAAGCGTGTATTGGCCGACATTATGAGGACATCATATCTTGTGGGTAAAGCTGTACAACCTCTGCAGAGTGTAAAATCTATCCTGGATAGCCGTGCCCACGGTCACGGGCATGCTAAGCAAAAGTTTTTCATAGATTAGACTTGGTTTTACAAAAATGTTTTTAAAAACCTTATGGATGGTTGGAGTCCATGAGTGTATGTTTAAAGTGTGGATGGATGGAATTCACATGGATTGTTTTTGGAAAATTGGTCCGGGAGGGATTCCCGTGGTTAGGTTGGTGTATGGTCGGAGCCTGCACTAACGTTATGAATTTCATTCAAATATGGTTTTTACTTACTGTATTAAATTCAGCAATTCCAATCTATTTATTGTATTTCTTAATGCTGTTTTTGCAAATTAACCCTATAAGCCTTCCTTCAAGCCTTTATCATTATGTTGCATTTTTCCCGGGTGACTTGCGGAGTACAAGTTTGTACTCATCTTGCTGCATCTTAACAGAGGAGGATGTCTACGACTACGGTGAGGACCAGGACGAGTAGGACGTGTCTTGCAGTCGTCTGCCTGTGGGGAGGCAGTTGGGCTTCGCCAGTTATCTTATTAATTTCCGCTGTTATTTCCCTTTTGTTTAATTTACCAATGTAAGACTTGGCCATAAGGCCGTACCCATTTGCTTAATATATCTGGTCATTTGCGTTCGATATGTATCTTTGTTTGGCTGTGTGCACTAGCTGTTCCTGGACTAGTGCGATTTACACAGAGGGTTTCGGAGTCGTTACTCCGGGATCCGACAAAGGTGGTATCAGAGCCAGGTTGACTCCAAGACGCGACCGTAGGTAGAATAGAATGGGAACCACTAAGGACATAATTTCTTTAAAAAAATATTTGAAAGATCTTGTAAAATCTTGTCTGTTCTCTTCCTTTACTCAACATCCTTCTACTCGCTTTCTAACCCTTTTCCTCCTTCAAATTGTAGATGTCCGAGACCCCTACCCAAGTCACTTTTGGCACTCAAGCCGGTCACTTAGCCTCCTGCCTTCAGAGTCTTCTGCTAGAGATAGGCTTCAAGGGCCGCCCAATTTATCAGGGGTACCATCAAACCGTTGGAGAGCAAGAGTACTGGCGTGTTGAGGTTCGGATTTTCGCCAACGTGGGAGATACCGCCGCCTTCCACATCTTCGATGCCCCACAGAGGCGAGACACCTTCCTTGCCGGTATCCAGGATGCAGCCCGGGAGGCCATTCGACGATTGAGAGAGATGTATTCACTCGAGCTCAAGGACTCCGCATTCCGGTACTATCCCCGCAGATACCCGGCGAGTTCACGCAGCATCTATGCATCCACCGAGACCGAAGATGACTCCCGGCTCAAGCAGCAGGTAGAGCTCACTCAGGCTTTGGATGGAGCTTATGAGATGGCTATGGACGAGTTGAGCTACCTCGCCTACAAGCTTCGGAGGGCAGAGGAGGAGCTAGCCATGTTCCGAGGGGCAGAAGATTGCGCTTCTTCCGTCAGTGGGATTAGCGTTGAGTCTGCACCTAAGAGGCGTCGCACTGGCATCAAGAAGCATTACTTAGCTCAGTTCAAGCCAGCCCAGTAGGAGGTTCTTTAGAGTTAGGCCTTAGGTAAATTAGAACGCATTTGTGAGCTGTATTTCCTTGTCATCAGCCACAAAATTATTAGGTTGAAATAAATTAATAAAGGAAGTGTGTTGTTATTTTCTTTGGAAATTTGCCTTATTTGCTTGTCTTTGTGTGTGGGATGGAACAAATAGAACCCCTGGTAATATCTCTCTTCTCTTCTAAAACCTTGGAGGGAAACAGATGGTGAGTACAAGGAGCAACAGCAATGGCAATCTCAATGAGACGCAAGAGAGGCAGGCCACTCCGCCACCCCCGCCAGCTAATGGACCTGACTGGACTCAAATGATGGCCAACCAAAACCAACTGATTCAGCTGCTGGTCCAGACTGTCTCCAACCCTACGCAGCCTGCTCCTCAACCGCAGCAAGCCCAGGCGCCTCAGTCCCGCCTGTCGGAGTTCATGAGGATGCGCCCACCGACCTTTTCGAGCAGCCCCGAGCCTATGGATGCTGACGACTGGCTTCGAGGCATCGGCAAGAAACTGGACTTACTGCAGTGCACTGATCGGGAGCGAGTCCTCTTTGCCTCCTACCAGCTGCATGGACCTGCCGCGGAGTGGTGGGATGTTTTCATCACCTCGCAATCTGATGCTCAAGCCGTCACCTGGAAAGAATTCTCTCGGCAATTTCGCAAGGCCCACGTCCCAACTGGTCTTGTCACCTTGAAGAAGAAGGAGTTTCGAGCTTTGCGCCAGGGAGGTCGTACTGTGAGTGAGTACCTCCAGAAGTTCAACCAGCTGGCACGTTATGCACCTGAGGACGTTGCCACGGATGAGGCTAAGCAGGAGAGATTTTTGGAGGGCCTCAATGACAATATCTCAGTTCAGCTCCTCTCGAGTGACTATTCTGACTTTCACCAGTTAGTCAGTAAGGCAATCCGCCAAGAGGGCAAGTATGTAGAGATGGAGAATCGCAAGCGGAGGATGGCTACCCAGAAGGCCAATACTGGAGGATTCCCTAAGCCACGCCACACCCAGCCATCCCCTGGCAGCTCCAGGCCAACTTTTCAGCGCCCAGTTTTCCAAGCCAATCGCCCTTCGTCGCAGCCAGTGAGGGCTCCCATTTCCGGTGGATCAGCACAGAAGACCCCCGCTCAGCCCGATGGGACGACCTGCTTCTATTGCAAGGAGGCAGGGCACTTTGCCAGGCAGTGCCCCAAGAAGATTCAAGCCAATACCGGTGCAGGGGGACAGAACTCAGGAGCAGCTTTTAAGAAGCCTCAAGGTTTTATCAAGGGCAGAGTGAACCACATTACTGCAGAAGAAGCCCAAGCCTCACCGGATGTTGTCCTGGGTAAGTTTTTGGTAAACTCAATCCCAGCATCTGTTTTGTTCGATTCCGGAGCTTCCCATTCGTTTATTTCTGAAACTTTTGTGGTTCAAAATGGGATGAAACCTGTTCCCCTTAGTATTCCCATGATAGTCCAGTCTCCTGGAATTGAGATGAGAGCCAGTACCCTATGCCCGAGAGTAGAGTTACTCGTGGAAGGAGTACCATTCCTAGCCGAGTTGATCGTCCTAGACTCTCGCGGGTTGGACGTCATCCTTGGTATGGATTGGTTGTCCAAGAATAAAGGCAAGATAGATTGTGCTTCTCGGTCCATCACCATCACCAATGATCATGGAGTAAAAGTGAACTTTGTACCCAAGATACCCAACCAGTGTACCCTTTCTCATCTTCAAGTCTTGGAAGAAGTGCCAATAGTACAGGAGTACCCGGATGTGTTTCCGGAGGATCTACCTGGGATGCCCCCGGACAGGGAAGTTGAATTTATAATTGACTTAGTCCCTGGCACCGCCCCTATCTCCAAGAGGCCGTACCGAATGCCCGCTAATGAGTTAGCCGAACTTAAGAAGCAGATTCAGGAATTGGAAGATAAGGGCTATGTTCGGCCTAGCTCATCACCATGGGGTGCACCCGTTCTTTTTGTCAAGAAGAAGGATGGTAGCATGAGGATGTGTGTGGACTATAGGGCACTTAATGAAGCCACCATCAAGAATAAGTACCCACTACCTAGGATCGACGATCTCTTTGATCAGTTGAAAGGAGCAAGAGTTTTCTCTAAGATAGATCTGAGATCTGGGTACCATCAACTGAAGATCCGGGAAGAGGACATACCCAAGACTGCCTTCACGACTCGTTATGGTCAATATGAGTTTACAGTCATGTCGTTTGGGTTGACAAATGCCCCGGCATATTTCATGACCATGATGAACAAGGTGTTTCTGAAGTATTTGGATAAGTTTGTGGTAATCTTCATTGATGACATTCTCATCTACTCCAAAAGTGAGGAGGATCATGAAGAACATCTCAGAATAATCCTAGGGGAGCTAAGAGCCCACCAACTTTATGCCAAATTCAGTAAATGCGAATTTTGGCTAAAGGAGGTAGCTTTCCTTGGTCATATTGTGACGGCTGAAGGAATCGCCGTGGATCCCTCTAAGGTTGAAGCAGTAATGGATTGGAAGCGGCCTACGACAGTAACAGAAATCAGAAGCTTTCTTGGACTTGCTGGATATTATCGTCGCTTCATACCGGAGTTCTCCAAACTAGCCAGACCCATGACCCAACTCCTAAAGAAAGAAAAGAAGTTTGAATGGACAAAGGCATGTGAGCAGAGTTTCCAGGTACTCAAGAGCAAATTAGTGTCAGCTCCGGTACTCACCCTACCAGATATTCATAAGGACTTTGAGGTGTACTGTGATGCCTCCCGGCAAGGACTTGGTTGTGTGTTGATGCAAGAGGGAAGAGTGGTAGCTTATGCTTCTCGCCAGTTAAGGCCTCATGAAGGAAATTACCCCACTCATGACCTGGAGTTAGCCGCAGTAGTTCATGCATTGAAGATCTGGCGGCACTACCTCATCGGTAACCGTTGTGAGATATACACAGACCATAAAAGTTTAAAGTATATCTTCACCCAGGCAGAGCTCAATCTGAGACAGCGACGATGGTTAGAGTTGATCAAGGATTACAACCTTGGGATTCATTACCATCCAGGCAAGGCCAATGTTGTGGCCGATGCATTGAGTAGAAAGGTCTATGCAAACTGCACCTTGTCAGCGGAAGTTCAAACCCGACTTCAAGAAGGAATTGCCCATCTTAGTTTGGAGCCCAGGAACCAGGGTAACCTCATGACTTTGGAAATCCAACCTACCCTGCCCGAGCTAATCCGAGAAGCTCAGAAGATAGATGAGGATATTAAGGAGATACAGAAGAACATGAGAAGAGGCAAGGCCCCCGGGTTCAGCGAGGATGAACATGGAGCCGTCTGGTATGGGAGCCGTATCTGCGTACCAAACAATAAGGAGATCAAGGATATGATTCTGAAAGAAGCTCATGACACCCCATACTCCATACACCCCGGTCGTACCAAGATGTATCAGGACCTCAGGGAAAAGTATTGGTGGGTCAGTATGAAGAGAGAAATTGCTGAGTACATTGACGCATGTGACACCTGTCAGAGGGTCAAGGCGGAATATCAGAAACCCGCTGGACTTTTGCAACCCTTGCCTATACCCGATTGGAAGTGGGAAGAGATCGGTATGGACTTCATCACCGGACTACCCAGGACTCAGTCCGGGTACGACTCAATATGGGTAATAATAGATCGTTTGACTAAGGTTGCACATTTCATACCAGTCAAGACTACTTATACTGGAAGTAAGTTGGCAGAATTGTACATGTCTAAGATTGTGTGTCTCCATGGAGTTCCCAAGAAGATTGTGTCAGATCGAGGGAGCCAGTTCACTTCCCGATTCTGGCAGAAGCTACACGAAGAGTTAGGGAGTAAGCTAAATTTCAGCACGGCTTATCATCCCCAAACAGATGGCCAAACGGAGCGGATCAATCAAGTGTTGGAAGACATGTTGAGAGCTTGTGCCTTAGACCTTGGTGACAGTTGGGACCGAGCCCTACACTATGCGGAGTTCTCCTACAACAATAGCTATCAATCTAGTCTGCAGATGGCCCCTTTTGAAGCCTTGTATGGAAGAAAGTGCAGAACACCGCTGTTTTGGGATCAACCCGAGGATCCTCAAGACCCCAGGCCCACACTCCTACAGGACGCCGAAGAGAAGGTCAGAAAGATCAAAGAAAGACTAAAGATAGCTCAGTCTCGACAGAAGAGTTACGCGGATAATCGTCGACGAGATCTGGCCTTCGCAGTGGATGATTATGTGTACCTGAGAGTGTCCCCACTTAGAGGAGTCAAGAGGTTCCAAACCAAGGGAAAGCTTGCACCAAGGTTCGTGGGACCCTTTAAGATATTGAGTCGCAGAGGTGAGGTAGCATACCAGTTGGAATTACCATCGACCATGGTTGGGATCCACGATGTTTTCCATGTCTCCCAGTTGAAGAAGTGCCTTCGAGTACCCACTGAGCAGGCAGCACTTGAGACTCTCGATCTTCAAGAAGACCTCACCTATAGAGAGCAGCCAATCAAGATCCTTGAGACAGCAGAACGTCAGACCAGAAGGAAGACCATCCGTTTCTGCCGAGTGCAATGGAGCAACCATACAGAGGATGAAGCCACCTGGGAAAGAGAGGAAGATTTGAAGGCCAATCACCCCCACCTCTTTTGCTAGCCGTTCGAATCTCGGGGTCGAGATTCCCTTAAGGGGGGTAGGTTTGTGACATCCCAATTTTTTTTTTCTTTTCTTTAATTTAATTTCTTTTTCTGTAATTTAAAGTCCTTTTGTTTTTGCCTTATTTTAAAAGTTAGTAAGTTTGGGAGAATCTGTGATCAAAATAAGTTTACTTATTTTTATTTGGGTTCCTTGCATTTTTCTAGACTTATAGGATTTTTCTGGGATTTATTTGGATTTTTCTGCTATTTTCTAAGCCCAAAAGTCTTTATTCGGGTTTTCAGAAAATCAAAAAGAGAAAATAAAATTCAACCTCTCTCTCCGGCCGCCACGTGGACGGCCAGATGCCGCCCACGTCGCCACCTCCATCCCGCCTCCCCTCCCTCCCCGCGCGCCACGCGTGCGGCCCAGATAGTGGCCACGCCGCCCACCGGCCCATCTCGCCCGCCCCTCTCCTCCTTCTCCCACCGCCGCCCGATCCCAGCGATCGCATCGTGGCCGCTCCCTTCCACTTAAACCCCGCACCCTTCCACGCCGTCCGATTTCCCCGCCCCGCGATCTCACCCGCTCCCGCCCCTCTCTCTCTGCCCGGCCCCACTTGTCATCCCCGACCCCCATCCCTCACGCGGCCCTCACGCGGACACCACCGCCATGGCCGTTGGCCGGCTCCGCCCTAACCGGCCCTCTCCCCCTTATCTCATCCGCACGCCGCCTCTCCCTTCGTGCGCCGCAAGCCCGCGCCCCGTCTCCCCCGTTTTTCGCGCACGACGCCCACGTCTCCCACGCGGCCGAGGCCACTTCCGTTGCAACCGCCGCCCACCTCCCCGCTTTCTCCGGCGAGAGATTCCGCAGCGCCTCCACCCCCTCGGCCCTATAAAAGCAACCCCCGAGCACCTCCCTTCCCCACTCCACCTCGTTCCACCTCCCGTTTGCTCTCTTCGGCGCCCGAGAGCTCCCCCTCCGAGCGTCTTCGCTCCGCCGCGCCGCCTTCTCCTCCGGCGAGGAATCGCCGGCGAAGGAGAGCCGCCCGAGCTTCGCCGAGGCCGCCCCGAGCTCCGCCGCCTCACGCCGAGCCTCCTCCGCCTTTTCTCCGTGCCCGAGCACCGCCGGAGGGCCCTGCCCGCCGGAACCCGAGCACTTCGCCGCCTCCACCTCGTCGCCGGCCACCCCCGACCGCCGCCGAGCTTCGCCGGAGGTATAGACCTGCTCCCCGTGCGCCCCTCTCCCCGTTCCCGCCCTCGCCGTCCTCCGCCGTGGCCGCTACCGCCGGCGACCCTCGGAACCCGTGCACCCCGCCGGTGGCCGAGCCACATCTGCCAGCCCAGGCCCGCGTGGCGTCCACGTCGGCGCCACCCGCGCACCAAGTCGCCCCGTCAGCGCCACCCGCACCTCCCTGCCACGTCAGCCACCGCCCCGTCCGTGGACCCAGTCCATAGACCGAGGCCCACATGTCAGTCGGTCCAATCCCGAGATGACGTCATGCTGACGCAAAAACTCAGGTTTTCCCGTAGAAAATTAATTCGGCCGAAATTAATTTTGGTGCTGACGTCATAATTCTCAATTTCCTATACAAAAATAATTCCAGAAATTCCTTTTATTCTTTTTCCCTGAATTTAAACTTCCCCGAGCCCGTTCTCCTTCGTTCTAACTCCGATTTAACCCGTTCAAATTTCTAAATTCATCAAAAATTCCCCTCTACCCATTCCTAGCCTCAATTTGGGTTTTTGAGTTTATTTGAATTTGATTTGAATTTATTTTGAGTTTGGAGGGTTATTTTCACGTGTAGATTACGACGATTCTGAAGATTTCCTCGACGACGGATCTCACCAATTCGAAGAGCAAGGCAAGTCACCCTCCTTGATCATGTTGATCCCAGAATTGCAAATAAAATTATGTTGATTTAAATTATATTGCATGCGTATTTCTATTCAGCGTATTTCAATTCAGTTTTAAATTTAGTTATCACCTACTTGTTAATTCCCCTTTGAAATTGAATTCCTCAATACCTTGTAATCCCTAGATTAAAAACTCTGGTTAGTTCGATAGAATGGCTAGAGAAAACTTTATAGTATATGCTTAGCCATGCATAGATGAAACTTAGGTTTGGGGACCCTTTTTACATAAAATGACAAGCTTTTGGATAGTATTCTTGACTTTGGAGAGTCAAGGAAGTTTACAAACCATTTCTAAATAAAATATAAAATCTGGTTTAGACTTAGGTTAATGGTTAGAGTGGTGGGTGCAGGCATGCCCTGTTGGTTGGAGCCGCAGTGGTTGACTGTCGTGCACGGGGGTATGTGGTTGAGCCTAAGTCAATTAAGGACCGGTCTTTGAGCTACTGTTGCTAAAGCCTTAACGTACTACCACATGGCTGGTATGGGACAGCCCTGGCCAAATAATTTGCGGAGTCCAAACTCGAGTCAAGTCGTAGGTTGAAAGTGGGCGTGGTTGGTGCCATGCGAAGTCCCACTTGGGTGAGCATGGTTGTAGCCATGAGAAGTCTCACCTAGGCTCAAGAGGGGGTCCCGGTCTGGTGGATTCCTTACTGGGGTGAAACCTTAGAGTTGGCTTGGCCGAGTTGACGGCTTCGCATTGTAAAGGCCTTGTTATGATTACTCAGTCGCACGCCTAAGGAAGCGTGTATTGGCCGACATTATGAGGACATCATATCTTGTGGGTAAAGCTGTACAACCTCTGCAGAGTGTAAAATCTATCCTGGATAGCCGTGCCCACGGTCACGGGCATGCTAAGCAAAAGTTTTTCATAGATTAGACTTGGTTTTACAAAAATGTTTTTAAAAACCTTATGGATGGTTGGAGTCCATGAGTGTATGTTTAAAGTGTGGATGGATGGAATTCACATGGATTGTTTTTGGAAAATTGGTCCGGGAGGGATTCCCGTGGTTAGGTTGGTGTATGGTCGGAGCCTGCACTAACGTTATGAATTTCATTCAAATATGGTTTTTACTTACTGTATTAAATTCAGCAATTCCAATCTATTTATTGTATTTCTTAATGCTGTTTTTGCAAATTAACCCTATAAGCCTTCCTTCAAGCCTTTATCATTATGTTGCATTTTTCCCGGGTGACTTGCGGAGTACAAGTTTGTACTCATCTTGCTGCATCTTAACAGAGGAGGATGTCTACGACTACGGTGAGGACCAGGACGAGTAGGACGTGTCTTGCAGTCGTCTGCCTGTGGGGAGGCAGTTGGGCTTCGCCAGTTATCTTATTAATTTCCGCTGTTATTTCCCTTTTGTTTAATTTACCAATGTACGACTTGGCCATAAGGCCGTACCCATTTGCTTAATATATCTGGTCATTTGCGTTCGATATGTATCTTTGTTTGGCTGTGTGCACTAGCTGTTCCTGGACTAGTGCGATTTACACAGAGGGTTTCGGAGTCGTTACTCCGGGATCCGACAATGTCGCTACAGATGATGCCCGTCAAAAGAGGTTCAAGAAAGGACTAAACCCCGGTCTGAAAGTTCAAGTGGTGGGAAATGACTACGCCAGCTTTCAAAACATGGTGGACAAAGCGATGCTCATTGAGGAGAGTCGTCGTGAGTTAGAGGAATCTCGCAAGCGGAGGATGATGCAGCAAGGATCACAGATGCACCAGGCTCAGAGGACCCGCTTCAGTACATTTCAGCCCACTCGTGTTCCACAGCAGTCAGGATTCAAAACACCTGCACCAGCTCCTCGCCAGTTCTCATCAGGACCAAGGCCAATTCCAGTTGGAAGCCAACAGCAGAGGATCACCAAGCCCATGACAGCAGTTACCTGTTTCAAATGCCATGAAACGGGACATTATGCCAACAAATGCCCGCAGAATCAAGCCTTGACACCAGTTCGTTTCAACTTGGGCTCTACACCAGATCAGACTCCCGCAGCAGGGTCAGGACGTGGAGCACCGCAAACATCAAGTCAACCCAGCAGAGGATCGCAGACCGTGATGCGCGGCCAGGTGAACCATGTCACCATGGAGGAGGCTCAAGCAGCACCAGATGTTGTGATCGGTAAGTTTCAAGTAAACTCAGTTCCTGCCACAGTTTTGTTCGATTCTGGAGCTTCACATTCGTTTGTTTCCCGGAGTTTTGCTCTAAAGCATAAGTTGGAAGTCGTTGCACTTGGTTCCATTTTATTGGTTCAATCCCCAGGCTCTGAGATGAGTACAAACCTAGGATGCCCCAAGGTTAGGATAGCCATCCAAGGAGTAGAGTTCTCCGCGGATTTGGTTGTGCTGAATATCCAGTCTTTGGACGTAATTCTGGGTATGGATTGGCTCAAGAAACATCAAGCAGTGTTGGAATGTGGAAGCCGAGCAGTCACCTTGGACGGTCCCGATGGAAGCAAAGTGAGATTTGAGGCCGATATGAAGCAGCCAGAAAAAGTGATGGTATGCCAAAGTAAAGGGATTGCCCTAAATGAAGTGCCAGTTGCCAGAGAATATCCAGATGTTTTTCCTGATGATCTCCCTGGGATGCCACCAAAAAGAAAAGTGGAGTTCGCAATTGAGTTAGCACCAGGCACATCACCGATTTCCAAGAGACCTTACCGAATGCCCGCCAATGAGTTAGCAGAATTGAAGAAGCAAATACAAGAATTGTTGGATAAAGGATATGTCAGACCTAGTACCTCTCCGTGGGGAGCAACGGTACTGTTCGTCAAGAAGAAGGATGGTAGCCAGCGGATGTGTGTGGATTACCGAGCTCTCAATGAAGTTACCATCAAGAACAAGTATCCTTTGCCCCGAATTGATGATTTGTTTGATCAGTTAAAAGGAGCTGGAGTGTTCTCCAAGATTGATTTGAGGTCGGGATATCACCAAATGAGGATTCGACCGGAGGACATACCCAAGACAGCCTTCTCAACTCGTTATGGATTGTATGAGTTCACCGTGATGTCCTTTGGCTTAACCAATGCCCCAGCCTATTTTATGTACCTGATGAACAAAGTGTTCATGGATTACTTGGACAAGTTTGTCGTTGTGTTTATCGATGACATCCTGATCTACTCCAAGAATGAGGAGGAGCACGAAGAGCATTTGAGGTTGGTATTGCAGAGATTGCGGGAACATAAGTTATATGCCAAGTTCAGCAAGTGTGAATTTTGGATGAAGGAAGTTGCCTTTTTGGGTCATGTGTTGACAGCAGAAGGAGTGTCCGTTGACGCAGGTAAAGTACATTATGTGCTTACTTGGAAGGCACCCACGTCAGTGACCCAGGTCAGAAGCTTCCTGGGAATGGCAGGTTATTATCGTAGATTCATTGAAGGATTCTCCAGTGTAGCTCGACCTCTCACCCATCTATTAAAGAAGGAAAAGAAGTTTGAATGGACGCCAGAATGCGAAAAGAGTTTTCGGAAGTTAAAAGAAAGTCTGACAACAGCGCCAGTACTAATTCTACCCGACATCAAGAAGGACTTTGAGATCTACTGTGATGCATCCCGCAAAGGTTTGGGGTGTGTGTTGATGCAGGACAAGAGGGTGGTGGCTTATGCATCACGCCAGCTGAGACCACACGAAGAGAACTACCCCACGCATGACTTGGAGTTGGCAGCAGTTGTGCATGCCCTGAAAATTTGGCGTCACTATTTAATGGGTAACCGAAGTGAGATCTACACGGATCATAAGAGCCTGAAATATATTTTCACACAATCGGAGCTCAACCTAAGACAAAGAAGATGGTTGGAATTAATAAAGGATTATGACATCGGAATCCATTATCATCCAGGAAAAGCCAATGTAGTGGCAGACGCGTTGAGTAGAAAGGTGTATTGCAATACAGTGATGGTCAAGGAAAACCAACCAGCTCTACACGAGGAATTTCAGAAGCTTAGTTTGGAGTTGGTTGAGGAAGGGATGTTAGCTACCTTGGACTTGCAGCCGACCCTGGATAGTCAGATTCGTCACAAGCAACCAGGGGATGAAAATATCCAGAGAATCAAAGAAGGTTTAAAGGAAGGCAAAGCACCCGGCTTTGTGGAGGACGATCAGGGAATCATGTGGTATAAGACGCGTTTGTGCGTACCAAACAAGAGGGAACTGAAGAAGTTATTACTTAAGGAAGCGCATGAGTCCTTATATTCAATCCATCCCGGCAGTACCAAGATGTACCAGGATATTAAAGACAAATATTGGTGGCCATGTATGAAGCGCGAGATAGCCGAGTATGTAGCACTTTGCGATGTGTGCCAAAGAGTGAAGGCTGAACATCAAAGACCAGCAGGTTTGCTGCAACCCTTGAAGATTCCTGAATGGAAGTGGGAAGATGTGGGAATGGACTTTATTACAGGCCTACCCAAGACTAAAGAGGGCTACGACTCAATATGGGTAATTGTGGATCGACTAACAAAGGTCGCTCACTTTCTTCCGGTCAAAACAACTTATTCTGGAGATAAATTGGCCGAGTTATACATGTCCAGGATTGTGAGTCTTCATGGGGTGCCCAAGAGGATAGTATCGGATCGTGGGTCGCAGTTTACTTCACGATTTTGGAATAGCTTTCACGAGGCAATGGGTACTCACTTGAACTTCAGTACAGCATATCATCCGCAAACGGATGGTCAGACGGAGCGTGTGAATCAAATCCTGGAGGATATGTTAAGAGCTTGTGTATTGGATCACGGAGCTAAATGGGATAGTTGTTTACCTTTTGCGGAGTTCTCCCACAATAACAGTTACCAGACTAGTCTACAAATGTCACCGTTTGAAGCCCTGTATGGCAGAAAATGTAGAACCCCTCTCAATTGGAAAGAGACGGGGGAGAGTCAAATCTTCGGGCCAGAATGTCTTCAGGAAGCAGAAGAGAAAGTACGTTTGATTCAAGAAAGGCTAAAGGTAGCCCAAGCCAGACAGAAGAGTTATGCTGATACTCGTCGAAGAGATTTAAGTTTTGAGCCAAATGACTATGTGTATCTCAGGATCACACCCTTCAAAGGTGTTAAGAGATTTCAAATGAAGGGAAAGCTAGCGCCAAGGTATGTGGGGCCATTTAAAATTTTAAAGCGCAAAGGAGAGGTTGCATACCAGCTGGAATTACCAAACACCTTGAGCGGGATCCATGATGTTTTCCATGTATCTCAACTAAAGAAGTGCTTGAGAGTGCCAGAGGAAGCAGTGCCCGTAGAGGCGGTGGATCTTCAGGAGGATCTGTCTTATAAAGAACATCCTATAAAAATTTTGGAAGTGGCAGAGCGTGTAACCCGAAGAAGGACAGTTCGCTTTTGCAAGGTTCAATGGAGCAACCATTCCGAGGAGGAAGCAACCTGGGAGAGCGAGAATGATCTTAGAGCGGAGTTTCCAAACCTATTCCTTAGAGAGCCAGAATCTCGGGGTCGAGATTCCGTTTAAGGGGGGAGGTTTGTAACATCCTGATTTTCAGAGCCTTTTTGAAGCTTTCGAAATAAAATTCACCATTTGAATTTTTCTGGAATTAATTAAAGCTTAAATGAAATTTTTATGAATTAAAAGGATTTAATATGATTAAGTTAAACATTAAATTATGCCAAAAGTATTTTATTTGAGTTCCTTGAGCCTCAAGAATTTTTCTGGCATTTTATGTGATTTTTCTGGATTTATTTGCTATTTTCTAGAGCTCAAAAGTATTTGTTTGAATTTCTGGAAAAAAAAAGAAAAAGAAAAACCAGTCGGTTGAGCCGCAGCCGCTTCCGCCCCCGCCGCGTGTCAGCCATCCAGAACCCCGCCCCCGCATCGCAGCCGCCCGCTTTTAGCAAGTCGTACTCGTATGCGAGTGGGACTCTCAGGTCGTATCCCACCCGGACTCGTACTCGTGGCCGACCAGGACACCTCTACGACCGGGTATAAAAGGGCCCGAACCCCTGGTGTCTCCCTCGTCCCAAGTCAAGCCTCGCCTCCGAGTTGAGCCGCAAACCGAAGTCGTGCCGCCCGCCACTGTGGTCGTGCGCGTCGCCGAAGCCGTGGTCATACGCGTAGCCGCTGCCGTGGTCGTGCTGGAGCCCGAGGTCGTGTCGTCCTCGCCGTCGTTTCGCCTTCGCCGATCCGCCGTTGTCGGTAAGTCCCGCCACCGTCCCTAGTCACCGCCGACCAGATCCCGCCGCCATCCGTGGTCGTAGATCCGTGGTCGTAGATCCGTGTGTCGTAGACCCGTGTGGTCGTAAGGTTCTACGACTATGTTGTAGAGCCTTAGTCGTAAGTCGTAAAGCCACCGGTAAGTTCGATCATGTGGTCGTAAACGACTTCATGGTCGTAAGTCTGCCTGAGTAGTCGTAGCCGCTGTGCAGTCGTAGCCGCCCGTGTGTTCGTAGTCGTAGATTGTTCTCTGTGGTCGTAGTTGTAGGTTTCCTAGTGTAGTTGTAGATATAGATTGGTTTGTGGTCGTAGTCGTAAAGTTCTTCGTGGTCGTAAGGTTCTTCGTGGTCGTAATTTCTCTGCGTGGTCGTAGGGATCCTTTGTGGTCGTAACGACTACCCGTCTGTCTCTTTTTCTCTGAATTAAAACTTCCCAGAGCCCGTTCTCCCTCGTCCTAGCTCCGATTGCCCCGATTCTTTTTCCTAAATTCATCTAAAACTGAGCTCTATCTTTTGGTTCAATTTTGAGAATTTTTGGAGTTCATTTGAATTTTATTTGATTTTATTTTGTGTTTCGATTTGCGTTCTCTCTCGTTAGATCACGCGTTCGAAGGAGCGGAAGCTGGATTTGAAGATCAAGAGCCGTCAACTGAGCAAGGCCAAGGCAAGTCATGTCCTTTGATCATGTTGAACCTAGCTTTCAATCTATTATGTATTATCTTGTTTCCAGTTATCCTGCATCGCTATTTTATTATCAAACCCTTGTATTGGTAGTTATCGTCCCAATTGGTTATTTCCCTCCTTGATATTTTGGAATACCTTGATGCCATTGTCACCTTAGGTTGGGAATTTAATTAGTGATGCTATGTTATTTGTCACATTGGGTTGGTACGATTAGAATGCTTAGCCTTGCTTATTTCGCGAAAGGGTTCATCATCACATGTGGTTAACTAATCTTGACTTAATGATATACTTGAATGTGGTGGTTAACCACGGTTATAAAACTTGTTGCCATGGCATGGGTAGTGTCATTGGTGTTGGTTATACAAAATTGGTTTTCACTTGGGCGATTGATCGTGCAGTAAAGGGGGTGCGAGAGGCACATGGGATGTGGATGCTTCGCCTGAGTAATTCTTAAGGACTTAACTTTGTGCGCCATTGATCTGAGTCTTACCGTGCAAACCACATGTCTAGTATGGGATAGACCTGGCATAATAATTTGTGAAGTCTCCACTTTGGTTTTTACTACCGATGTTGTTGTGGCGCAAGAGGGGGCAATTATCGATTAGGGGGTTACCCTACTCGACGGCGAAACCTTAGCGAGGGGGATCAGGTGGAGATGGATCATTGTAAAAGCCTTGTTGTGATTTCCTTAGCGCGAGGCTAATCACATCGTGTGGGTACAGTTGTGCAACCTCTGCAGAGTGTAAAACTATTCGAATAGCCGTGTCCTCGGTCATGGACAGTGCTCGGTGATCTCACACGAGGGGTAGAGTCTTTATGAAATCTGGTTGGTTTGAGCTGGGAAGTGAATGGTTAGTTCAGTTGTGGTTATATTCAATTCCTTTGATTATTTATTTAATGTCTTTTGTTAAAGTTGCTTTGCAATCTATTTATTGTATTTACTTTAAATTGTTGCTTTCTGCAAAATTAACCTTTCAGCCATTCATTGGTAAGCCTTGCATACTATATTGCATTCTTTGTTACAAACGACTTGCTGAGTACCAAAGTACTCACGGCTTATGCCCCTGTTGCTCAGTTGAGGAGGAGGAGTATCACCAGCAAGAGGTTCCAGAAGGAGAGTACTTCAACGTCTTCGCGGATTAGGCTTCGTTCTCCACTCGATAGCCTGTGGGCGTGTCGATTGGCTGCTGCGCTTTCTTTTGGTTTTCCGCTGCTAGTTTTTGTTAAGCCCTTCAGGCTAATAATTGTAAGCTTGGCCATAAGGTCGTACTCTGATGGTTATTAATATAATTTGGATTTCCTTTAGAATATCGTGATGTGGATGATATTTGTCTTTGTTTGCGCTGTGTGCACTGGCGTGATCCTGGACTAGTGCAGAATACACAGGAGAGTCCGGATTTGTATATTCGGGTCTCGACAATAGGCCCTGTTTGTTTCCACTTAAGATTATTATAATCTAGCTTATAATCATAAGTGGGAACAAACAGCCTAGATTATAAGGTAACTTATTATAATCTAATAGCCCAGATTATTGTAATCTAATAAGCTCAAAAAAGGAGCTTATTTCAGCTTATAGATCCACCTTTTATCTTAAGGACCATAAAACTTTAGGAATATTACCCACATTTGCCATTCATCCATCCCCCAACTCCCTTGCCTCCCTCTCAAGGACATTGTAGTTTTTAAACATTCGAATACAACAATTCATAACTCTGATAATCCAGGCTGCCAAACACTTGACAGCTTATTTTCCACCAACTTATTATAATCTAGCTTATATAATCCCCCACCTATAAGCTAGATTATAATAATCTTAAGTGGAAACAAACAGGGCCATATTAGCTTTACGATGTCTTTGGCTGATTAATAGTAATAGCAGAAAAGTTTATCAAGAGAGATGATTGCCTATAATTTTGGCTGATATAAATAAAGTCACTACTATATCTACTATGTTCGACCAGTAGACCCTGTATTGAAAAGACACTCCATTTGAAAGCTAGGTACGATAGAAAAGCTATTTACTTTAGAAAAACGACTTTTAGAAACCAAAACGAACAAAGCTATACCTATGCTATGCTACCTCTCTTGGGTGCTACATTATTTATCCATGGATTCGAGATGTCCAATAGTAAACGGATGGACATGATGTAGGTTCTTTTTTTTTGTTTTTGGTTTGTCTGGAAGTTAAAATAAATAGAGTGGCTTCTCCAAACAGCTTTGCGAGTTTACAACCGTATGTGCCATCTACATTGGTGTCTCCGCCGTTCACTATCGTTTAGAAAAACGCACATAAAAAATCATCAATCTAACTAAAAGCCATCAGTCTCAGCCCAAAAGAAGCAGGCATAGCATGCCTACCCTTTGGCGTACATTTTGCACATTGCCCCTTGAGTAAAGTGAGTTTAGTAGCATTTCTCCAACTCCGCATGTAGCTTCTTCCCCCAAATCCCCAAGAGGCACAACAGAGCGTCTAGTGTTGGTTCCTCCTCTCTTTCCCTTCTTCCTCACCGCCAATATGTCATGCCCGGAGCATCTATCGCCTATTGAATCTCCTAAGTGGTGTCAGCATTTGTTGGCCCTGTTCTTTTGGGCTATAATTTATTAGTCTAATAAATAGTGATTATTGAAAGAAGTTGTTAAAAAAATCTGTTAAAAAGCCAAAAAAAGGCCGTTGTGAGGACCCAAGCTCAGATCCTACAGCATCATAGGAGCTTTGGGAGGGACGCAGTAACACATGAGATCTAGTGTAAAGCACCCTCCTTCCACCCTTATAGCTCACGTGCCCCTCCCCCCACAAAAAAAAGTGTCCCAGTTTTTGGATGAATAGAATGCAATCCCTGGAACTGATGTCACAATACAATTGTACTTGCAATATTTAATATGCTGCAAGATGTGCAATTGATGTCCTATTCTACCCGAGTCTTGTGCTACTACTACTCGTAATGTGTAGGACGCTATTGTTGATTTTGGTTGATCCACATGCTTTATGAGATGTAAAAATTGATGTCCCATTCTCCCTGAGTCTTGTGCTGCTACTACTTGCAATGTGTAACATCCTAAAAATTTAGATGTTCAAAAATGTCAAATTTTTAAAACTTTTATTTGCATTGTTGACAATCAAATTTCTACTGGAACCTTATTCGGATTTTCCGAGCTTCATGCTCTGCAAAAATTTAATACACAGGGAATAACCCATGAGCATGAATAACAATTATGATAATATAATTTTCAAAAATGAAATATAAATTAAAATATGAAATAAAATTTAAAACAAATGAAAAGTGAAATTCTGAGGTGAATTCAAATTTAAAGATTCGAGAATAAAAACCAAAAGTGCAAAACTGAATTGAAACTCAAAAACAAAAGCAAAGCGAACACTGAAGTCCGCATCAAAATAGTTTCAAGACAAGAATTCAAATTTGATTTCAAACAAAAAAATCCAAATTTAAATGAACATTGGAAGATGGAAGTTCTGACCCAAAAATTTAATTAAAAAAATTTAATTAGGTTAAATTTAAAATGTTGCGCTCATCAAAATGGCGACAAGAGAAAATTCAATTACAAACCCAAATTCGAATTCCAAAAATTTAGATGTGGAATGCAAGCTCCTATCCTGAAAATGGAAATTCAAATAAAAAATGCAAATTTCAAATTTTAGCTTAAGCCTTTCTTTCTTTTCCCCTTTTATCGTCTCTCTCTTCTTTCAATTCTCAGTGGGCCCACTCCTTTTTCTCTCTTTCTTCTTCTTTCTTTCTTCCTCATGCCTTCCCCCTGCTCCTGACCGTGCACCCCAACCACTGGAGCCATGCCCCCATGCACATCGTGTCGCCATGCTACCTGACTCCACGTCGCCCTCACCATGTGCACGTTCGCGCATAGCCTTGTCGCCCCCACGCTGGCACCATACCATGCGTTGAGCCATTTCTCGCACGCACCCAGCCATCCGGTCGCTGAGGCCGTGCCGTGTCCTCTAGCTTGGTCACCGATTATAGTGCCACCACGGATCCCTCTTCTCAACTATAAATTGCCCCAAGGCCCCCTTTGCTCTTCCCCTCTCCCGATTCTTTATTCCTAAGGCTAGAGCTGCCCACGTGTCAGACCCAGATTTTATAATCCGGAATCTACTGTGTCTAGCTGCACTATTCCCTGGATCAGTAGATAGTGCACACAGTTACAGTAATGGACATCAAATTACATATCATGCGAAAGCATAAATAAAATAGTAGACTTACTCATGGGCCGATTAGGCCGAAATCAATAAATTGCAGCAGCGGAAGAATGAAGCACACAGATGGGACCTTCAGGACATGCCCACAGGCAGCCAACTGGAGGTTCGCGACCTAGCCCTTGACATCTCCATTTTCTCTGCCAGCTTGTCCAATCTTGTTGCTGAGGCGAGGTGATTTGATTCCTGATTCTGAATTTTGTCGCAAAAGCGAGTGTGAGCACTCCAACCCCGTTCTCCGCGAGCCAATACACAGAATGCAAATAAATAGTATGCATGGCTTAACAAATGAGAGGCTCGGGTTATTTTTATTTGCCAAAAATCGCTTTTAGCAGCATTGTTATTATTTAATCATAGTGTTATTGTTACTGCCTATACTCCACCTAGCGACTACCATAATCGACTTAATCCACCAAAATACACTTTCTTTATTGATTGCTGTCTAAGACTCCAAACAGCTAGGGACATCATCTATCTAATATCATTTAATTAATCCACCGAACACACTTTCTATATTGAGTGCTGTCTAAAACTCCAAATAGCGAATATCTTCAATTATATAATCCACCAATATCTTTTGTATTCAAAATTCCTAACAATCCAATCCTTTCATTATTGATCCACAACCATAATTTGCGCTTCTAATAATCAATCTTATTTTCCATTATCTATCTCTAACTAATTCACTATTATACCTCCACCAAAAATATCCTTGATCAAGTCTACGATTCACTAGTATTCATCCACCAAGAATGTCATTAATCCAGTTTACGATTCACTAGTATTCACCCACCAAGAATATCATTGATCAAATTTATACTCTAATAATTGATATCATACCTCCAAGTTCCCAAAAATTCAATTCATCCATCCAGTAATTGATCAAAGCCCATTAATCCAATTATCGCCAACAACTCTCAAAAATTAATCCAGCAATTACCTTTGCACTCTCTAAATCTCCAAAATCATTTAAATCATCTATCTAGTCTATATAGTCATTTAGGCTCCACCAATTTATTTATCCCAGAATCCACTCTATTGTGTCCTTTTTATGATCAACATGAATCCTCCAATACCTTTATGTATTCATCACAAACATCTATCTCCTTTACTCACGACTCTATTTATTCCCCCTTGTATTTTACTTTGCGAGAAGAGAAAATATTTTACTTTTGCAATATGATACATAAAAATTTCCTGAGACCTAGCAGTTTTGAACAAAATCATAATGTTCAAGAAAATGCAATAATAATAGCGATCCAGATTCCATCTACCATTACATGTCATCCGCACCATATGCTAACATTTCAGCATTATAACCGCTTACATTCCCACTGGGACGACACCCAGGACAACTCAAATCAGGGCTTTCCACTGCCCTTCATTTTTCCAAACTCATCCATAAAGCATTTTGAAATAGAACTATATCTAGTTAAGTTCCCATGTCCGCCCTTCACCGTGGGTACGGCTATTCGAATAGTTTTAGACTTTGTAGAGTTTGTACACTTTCACCACAAGAGACAATCAACTCGTTGCCCCACACGATTCCTTAGTCATGTGGTTGAGCAGACCATCACAATGACTTTTCAAAGTATCTAATCCCTTTTATCATCTTACTTTATGGGCTTCTCCCACTTGCGGTGGGTCCCATCTATGCGCGGGATGTTTCCCACAGCCACTAACGCAGCTCGGGTTTCTATTTCC
Organism: Dendrocalamus latiflorus; assembly: GCA_017311315.1. Classification (NCBI taxonomy): domain Eukaryota; kingdom Viridiplantae; phylum Streptophyta; class Magnoliopsida; order Poales; family Poaceae; genus Dendrocalamus; species Dendrocalamus latiflorus. Next base: position 10,539,102 of record CM029614.1, on the reverse strand, counting down.
CGCAACATAGGACAGCTGGGAAACTTCACCCCCCACTGGTGTCCCTTCAGGCCCCCTTGCCATAGCGTAGCCCCATCAATCCCCTACCAGTGAGATGAGTCCGGGGATTTTGATAAATTTACTTAGCCAAGTTGTACTTTACACACTTGTGGTTGCACTGTTTTACACAGGAGGTTATGACAAGATTCAGTCCTTAGTGGTATCTGGGCGGCCTACCACAACCCACTTTGTGCATCCACTGCACCACACTCATACCCTCGAACCAATCCGCCCAGATATTTAAGCAAGTTGGAGATTTTGGGAATATAAAATAACCATATCCAACATACATCAGTCATTACCACCATGACTGCCCAACCAATTTTTCTCAGGATTAAAAGTTATGCTTGGGCGCTCTCGCGCCCATGAGTATCTAAAGAATACTAAGCATGGCATATATTTAGAGACTTATTTTTGGAAGGTTACTATAATAATTTTGCTAGGGCGACAAGGTTCACACATTCAGATATTCTAAAGGAGGTGTAATATTATTCAAGGCAAACAATGGACATATATCTAGAATCTTAAATTAACATGTATTTGCATATAAAGTAACATCATGCAATTTGATAATTTAAACAAAAGTAATTTGCAGAAAATATAGGTTCAACATGATCAAAGTATTGACTCGCCTGGCGCGGTTTACCGCGGTCTTGAGTTTACTTAAAGCTTTCTCCTACGATGGTTTTGAGCTTCCGGTCCTTATCTTCACCTTGCTCTTGATCACACTTGATCCATTGATTCTTCGGGGCTCCAGTTTCTAACTATGTGATAAGCGACTGAATCCAAATAAAAGCAAATAACTCAAGAGATCCAAATAAATCCAAATACCTTAAATGCCCAATTTAATTTAATTTATACATTTATTACGATTTGAGAATAGAAGGATGATTCGGTTTAATGTGTTGCCAACACAGTAGTAGCTGGATTTGAGCAAAAGAACGAGTTATTTGAATAGCTTTACCGTGAGGGAAAATTTTGGGATAATAAGACATCAAAAGTGAGGAAGTATCTACAGGAATTATTGGCTTTGGAAAAAGAAATGGCCAAACATAGCCGATTGAAGAAAGGCAAGGTTCGATCTTTTATTAACAATTTCCTTTATTATTATTTTTATATTTATCAAGGAAGTTCCATGAGCTAGGTTAGACCTATAAATTGGTGTACGAGTTTACTGAGCATTATCTTGTTGAGTGCTATTGTTCTGGGTATATGCCATATGTGGGGTATACAAATTTTGGCTTGCCAAATTTATACTAGAGCCCGAGTTCTTAGCATTGTATGATGTGATATTTTATGTACATTTTAGTTACCATTATAGTGTTATTATTATTATTATTATTATTATTATTGTTATTTAAATTTATTTATCTAGGGAAAGATTGCTCTATAGAGCCACATTTCAGTATCTGTCATTTAGCAAAAGTCTATCATTAAGATTTATTTCGCGGCATGATAATTATTGGAGCATATATGGTTATATTTTAATTAAGGTAGTCTGATATTTAATCAAAATCCTAATGCCTTTATTTACATCTTTAACTAATAATAAATCTTTTAAATAATTATTCAAATCATTTAATAGTCGAGAAGGGATCCTACTCGCTTGTGCATAAAGATAATGGCTTGGAGTTTAAACTTTGCAACGGTTAATCATTCATTGATATGCAATGGCTTATAATTTATTCCTTAGACTATCCTCCTTTGCTAAATCATCATCTTATAACCTAAACCAGATTCTTTTCCAATTTCTTAACATGCATTTAATTATTAGTTAGGCTTGGAAACAAATATTTAAGCCTATTAGTTAATAACATATGATAACCGATCCATGATTGAGCTTTGAATAGGCTTATTTATGTTCTAATAAATTTTAGTAGAATTTATGGAGTAATTTTAGATTTCCCTTGATTTTTCTTTACTGCAGTTAGCTTAGCCAAATTATAAAAAAAATACTGCTCCTAATTACCGCGGAATGGGGAATCGAACACGGGTGGCCGGGCTTAACGCGCAACCGGCTAACCAACTTAGCTCGGGTATTACCTGACCGTAGGAGGCGAAAGAGGATAGTTGAGCTGGGCGTGAGGAGGAGCTGAGGCAGAGTCTCTCGGGCAGTGGTCGGCGGCGGCGTCGGCGGTGAGAGGTAGCCGGAAGGGATCAAGTAACGTCCAAAATGGATTCCCCATGAGCCGGCGCAGCTAGTCGAGACGTCGGCGGGGGTCGAGATGCACGGTGGTGGGCCGGGGGCGTGCGACGGCGGCGACCCAGGGAGTAGCTTCGGCGCCGGCGAAGTGGGGGAAGGGAGGGACTCCAACGACGGTTGGAGGAGGTCCGCGGAACCGAGGGGATGCTCCCAACGCGAGGAATTGGGGAGAAATCGGTGGTGGAGGGAATGGCGGCGGTGGAGGCGCGTTTGGCCGGCAGTGGGGAAGAAATGGATTTCGGCGAGCTCGGGGCACGGTGCTTCAATTGGGTTGGAGGGAAAGTAGAGAGGAGCGGTGCGGTGTCGCCAAAGGCTCGAGGGAGGATTTATGGCCGCCGGGGCGGGGAAGCAGCGGACCGGGCTGCGGCGGAGGACCGGGCGGCGGGGCGAGAGACCGCGGGGCTTTGCCCAGCGCGGGGCTCGGTGTGCTGCGTTCGCCAGGAGCGGCGCGTGGCAGTTGAGCGGCGACAAGACTTGACCCTGGGCGGTGATGATGGAGGTTGCAGCGGGTCAGAGAAAGCAACACACACGCACATGGGAGAGAGAAGGAAAATGGGAGAGGAGGGAGAAGAGGCGTGGGGAAGAGAGAGGGCGTGCGGGAGGACGAGCAGGTCCACAGCCAGAGAGGGAGGCGCGCGGGTGAGGGCGGGGCCACGCGCCAGAGAAATGTGGGCACGGGCGAGCTGCGCCGGCCGGTGGGGAGAGGCGCGCGGGAACAGGGGGTTGGGCCGGGCCTTGCGGCTGGCCTGACTTCCCTTTTTCTTTTTCTTTTTTTTATCATTTGTTTATTGGATATTGCTATTTTTATGGTTATGATTATTCCTATGTGCACATATATATGTATTTATATTTTTGCTCCTATTTAGCTGTGAACCTGTATATATATATTTCCTTCATGCCTATATATATATTTTTTGTATAATTACATTTTATGTCTTGCTCAACTTTCTAGGCCCTTTGTATACATACTTGTACATGTTCTATTTATTTTTGTTGCCTCTATACTATTATCTTCAAAACCTTATTTTATATTTTATTAACTCAGGTTCCTTATTCTGGATCATCTTCTCGGATTCGTATTTAAAATTTTTGAGTTTCCATTACTTGCATATCCTCTTTATGGCACTTCTAATTTTTGTTTTCCGGTCTTTCTTCAATTTTTGAAAATCTCAACCAAATTTCCAGAAAAATACCATGAACTCCAAATTCAAATAAATTATATTAAAAAAATTAATTTAAAACCTTCCCATTTTTTCAATTTTGAATTTTTGGGATGTTACACCACGTTAACGTCGACCACCACCTACTCCTTGCCATTCGTCAACTTTGGTGGCCCTCATCCAAAACCTAGCGCATGATTTCATGTTCCCGAGTGCCCTCATCTGCCCTCTGCATTTAATTGAAATCTCGTGCACAAAGTTCACCGGAACACCTCCCCTTTCCCGTTCCAGTCGAGCACCTCTATTAACGTCGGCCCTTCTCTACCAAGGACCCTCCTGCAAATTCCTCCCTACGTCACCATCTCCTTGGCTCCCCCAAACTTCCCCCACCACTGGCCAGAGAAACCATCCACCCCAGCTCACCGTTGCCACGGGGCTAACTGCACCGCCGTCTGCTCACGGTGCCAACCTGCCCTGCTCCTCCCCGGCGTCGTTGCCACTGGTATGTCCCCCGTAGTCCTCTCTAGCTCATGCTTGCCTCCGTTTCCTCCTCCCTTCCTCTAGTCATCGCCATGCCATTCGGGCCCTATCGCCGGCCACCTAGAGCCATGGCCAACCCGCAATGGCACAGCCGGGCTGATGCGCGTCCTCTAGCGGCCTCACTGCCCTCCCACAACCTGTTTTACCAGCTTGCTCCACCCCTCTGGCCACCTTACACTGATGACGGCCACTGCCCTAGGCCGATGCCACCTCCTTTCTTTTCAGCCCAAGCCACCCTCTTGCCTCTTCTTGTTTCTTCCCTCCTCCAAGTCACAAGATAGCAAATGCCCTCTTGGTTATTAGCAGCAATTGAAGCTCTTAGGTCTTGAGTTCGGGTCCTTCACCCACTTTTTATTTCATTTTCTTTTGGTCACTCTAGTTAGGGAAAAACTAGGATATAACTCCTGGGAGATAAGAAAATTTATTAGGGTTTAGATAAAAATAACATGAGAATAAAATTAAATTAGGAAACATTCAAATAAATATATAGATGGAATATAATTAGAAATAAGATTAAGGATAAATCTAATTATGAATTTTGAATAAAATTTTATGCAAAATAAAAATGTTAGAGAATTAATCTTGGTTAGATATATTATTATGGTTTAGTATGATAGTTATAATTAGTGGAAGTTAAGTCGTGTAAAAATAATTAAGTTGTTTCTTTGTTTCAAATCATGAAAGCCTATTTTCAAATTGTACATGAATAGTGGAGGTAATTCAAAATAACGTTCGGTCACAACTGTTTAACTACTAGCATAGGGATTTAAGCTGGAGATTATCTTAGGTGTGGTTAGATCACTCTCAAACAAATAATTAGTGTACCCTAAATATTTATTTTGAGGATTAACTACTAATTAACGGCATTATTAGTATATAGCTCTGTATAATGTCCAGATGTCATGAGGACCCTATTTAGAATGTCAATTAAGTTAAAATTTTGATAATTGACCATATGTGATTACCACCCGAATGTAAATACCTGTTTAAATTAAAAGTGATGTTAGAATATAACAGGGTATACATGTAGATAATAATCTAAGGCACTTAGGGTAAATAATGACAAAATAGGGTGAGTAGGTTGACGAATATACTGCTAGGGTTTAAATCGAAGTACCCACTTTAAATTGGGGGTTTTTCCTAGAAAATTGTTATATAGAATTGAAAGTCAGTCATAGGCCCTATGAAAATATAATCCCTGACATTAACGTGCCACAATTAAGTAGATCTTAATGATATATTTGATTAATAGAGACATGAAATATATTAACATAGTCAAAATATAACAAGCTCGGCCCCACATAAATAAATTTAAATTAATAATAAAACTATGATTAATAATAACTAAAGGATACACAAAATAATAATGACATAAAATCAAAATAGCATTTTTAAATAGAAAGATGTAACATCCCAAAATTTGATATTCGAAAATATGTAATATTTTAAAACTTATCTTGCATTTTGCTGGTGTTCAAAATTTTCTTTTGAATATTTACTTTAAATCTTTCGAGCTTTGTGGCACGCAAATTAAAATATTAATAAATAATATCCAAATCTGAGAACAATGTTGATGTTAATAAAATGAAACCAAATAGAATAATAGAATATATCCATAAATATCTAAGCTAAAATCTCTTCTTTCTCTATTACATGTGGGCCAACTTTCTTTTCTCTCTCCTCTTTCCTCCCTCCCGTTTTCTCCCTGCCACTAGGCCCCGTGCTCCCTTCTTTCCCCATTCGCCTCCCTCCCTCTCTTCTATTGCCTAGCGCCGGACCCCCCCTTTCTCCTCTCTGTTCAGCAGAGCCGCGCGACACGGCCGTGAGGCGCGGCGCCAGCTCCCTCCTGCCACTCCACGTGCAGCGCAGGCCATTATACCATATCCCCCGAATCCCGGCTGCCGTCCACGCACCGCGCGAATCCCGCTCACCCGTGCGCCGCCTTGCTGCGCCTCAGCCTCTGCGCCCCACGTCGTGCCGCCTGCCCTGCCGTCGCCCACACCCCGCGCGTCTCCACTCCCCAGAGCGCGCGCTCGCTCATAAGGAGCTCCCCAGCATCCCACGGCTTCCCGCGCACTCCCCTTCCTTCCTTGCTCAGCCCAAGCCGAGCACCCCACGCCCATGGGCCGCCGCCGCGCCACCGCGTCGTTCCCGGTCATCCGGCAATTCCCCAACGCCCTGAGTGCGTCACCGTGTAACACAGCTCCCCGTACACCTCTCCACCGCGGTAATTGGACTCCGGTGCGCCGGAGATCGTGCATTGCCCGTTTTCCTCGCCGCTGGCTGAAGTCGCCTCCACCGGCGCCGCTGCTCCCTCGAGGCACCCCTGGTCGATTCCGCGCCCCGGGAGTATCTCCACGACGTCCCGAACCTCTGCCAACCGCCGGTCAAGCTTCCCGTCGCCGGAGTTTCTCTCCACGGCGACCTCCCCGCGCCGCCCATGGCCCTCGCCGCCGGCTCACCACGGCCCCTCCCCGACTCAATCACCGACGTGGTAAGCATCCGACCACCTTCCTCCCGCTCATGCGCGCGCTATCCCCTCCCCTTTCCTTCCCGGCCGCCGGCGCATCACTTCCACCTCACCGCCGGCCGCCCCGTGCCGTCGCCCGCTCACCTCGCCACCGTTTCGGGCCGCACCGCCTCCTCCACCAGCCTCCACAGCTTCTGGGGAATCCGTTTTGCCGGCTACCCCCGCCGCTCCGACCACCGTCCGCCGTCGGCAGCATCGGCACCGTGCGCCGCCCACCTTCCTCTGTTCTGCCCTCCACGGCCGCACGGCATATCTAAATAGCGAGCCTTTCTTCAGTCAGCCCAGGCATTGCGCCCACTTGGCTACCTGAGCGCACTTAACAATCAACTTTCCCCCAAGGTCTCGAGTTCAAATCCGGCCGGCAGCACCTTTTCCCCCATATTTTTGCTCCATCTTTTGTAGCCATTTTTAATTACTAAAAATCATGAAAAATTAGGAAATAATTTAGAGAAGCTAACCAGATTTAATTAGGATATAAAAGAGGTTATGTAAGATTTAAATTTGGGTTAGTTCATATATGATTAATTAATATGGTTTGAATAATTGTCTAAAAGACTAAGTATTAAAGATATTGATAAAGAAAAACAACTTTGGTTAAATGTCCCAAATTTAATAAAGATTACCCTTAATTAAAATATATGCCAATATTTAACATGCTGTCATTTAATAAATCTTCGAGGTAGATTTTGCTAAATAACGAATATTAAAAATATAACCCTATATAACAAGCTTTGCCCAGATGAATAAATTTAAATTAAATTAAAACTAAAACTAAGCCTAATAATGATTGAGCTATAGACAAAATGATAATGGTGCCATTAATTAAATTCTAACATTAGATTTAATAAATAATTATAATATTGAGCGTAAATGAATATAACGAGCTAGGACCCGTATAAATAGATCCTAATTCAAATTAAACTTAGCCTAGTGATAACTGAAGATACATAAAATATTGTACCACAAAGTGCTATAAATCTGGGTTCTAAACTTAAACTCACCAAACTAAAAATTGTGTAGATCGCATATAGCATATGCCCTGAGTATTAGCGATCGACAAAACAATGCTCCACTAACCTTATACACCAAATCATAGGTCTAAACTAGCTCATGAAACTTCCTTGATAAATATAAAAATAATAAAAAGAAGTTATTAAATAAAATAGAGTAAGCCATTGTATTCAATGGCCGGCTCAACCTAGTCCTCCCCAAATCCAAAACAAGATATCTCATTAATATTTCTGTGTCATAAACCTCCTTCATTGAATGCCCTGCTACCAATCATCGCTAGTTCGGTTCCGACAATACTCCGCGTCCAATTAACCTCGTCACAAATCACCTATTTAATCATAATAAAAATTAATCAAGTTTAATTGGGTTTGTTTGGATTTATTTGGATCTCTTGAGTTATTCGTTTTTATTTGGATTCAGTCGCTTATCGCATAGTTAGAAACTGGAGTCCCGAAGAATCAATGGATCAAGCAAGATCAAGATCAAGGTGGAGGTAAAGACCAGAAGCCCAAGACCATCAAATGAGATAGCTTTGAGTGGGCTCAAGACCGCGGTAAACTGTGCAAGGCGAGTCAATACTTTGATCATGTTGATCCTACGTTTTCTGCAAATTACTTTTGTTTAAATTATCAAATTGCATGCTGTTATTTCATATGCAACACACATGTTTAATTTAAGATTCTAGTTATATGCCCATTGTTTACCTTGAATATTATATCTCCTTTGGAATAATTGAATGTGTGAACCATGTCGCCCTAGCAAAACTATAATAGTAACCTTTGAAAAATAAGTCCCTAATTATACGCCATGCTTAGTACTGCATAGATATTCAGGGGCGCTGAAATGCCCCAAGCATCATTATCATTTTAATCACGAGAAACTGGTTTGGACAGTCATGGTGGGAATGACTGGTATATTTTGACATGATTATTTTATGCTCCCAAAAATCCCAACTTGCTTAAATATCTGAGCGGATGAATTGGGGGCTGGTATGTGGTGCAGTGGATGTACAAAATTGTGGAGTGTGGTAGAACCGCTCAGGTACTCCTAAGGACCGAATCTTGTCATGACCTCCTATGTAAAACAGTGCAACCACAAGTCTGCAAAGTGCAACTTGGCTAAGTAAATTTATCGAAATTCCCGGACTCATCTCACTGATAGTGGATAGAAATGGATACGCAAGGGCAAGAGAAGGCCTAAAGGGACACCGAGCGGAGGGTGAAGTTTCCCAGTCGTACTAGCGCTGAGGGGAGTGGAGCCCGAATAACGCTAGTAACCGTGGGGAACATCTCGTGCATAGATGGGACCCACCGCAAGTGGGCAGTTTTCCATAAGGTGAGATGACAGAAGGGACTAGATACTTTGAAAAGTCACTGTGATGGTCTGCTCAACCACATGACTAAGGAATCGTGTGGGGCAACGAGTTGATTGTCTCTTGTGGTGAAAGTGTACAAACTCTGCAGAGTCAAAACTATTCGAATAGCCGTGCCCACGGTCAAGGGCAGACATGGGAACTTAGCTAGGTATAGTTCTATTTCAAAAACTTTGTGGGTGGGAATGGAAAAGTGAAGGGCAGTGGAAAGCCCTGGTTTGATTTGTCCTGGGTGTAGTCCCAGTGGTAAGTTAAGCGGTTATAACGCTGTAAGATGCTATATGGTGCAGATGCCATGTAACGGTGGATGGAATCTGAATCGCTAATATTAATGCATTCTCTACACATTATATTTTTGTTCAAAACTGCTAAGTCTCAGGAAATTTTTATGTATCATATTTCGAAAGTAAAATGTTTTCCCTTCTTACAAAATAAAATATGGGGAGGAATAAATAGAGTCATGAGTAGAGGAGATGGATGTTTGTAGTAAACATATAAAGGTATTGGTGATTCATGTCGATCATAAATAGGAAACAATAGTGTGGATTCTGGGAGGAATAAATTGGTAGAGATTAAATGGAAATATAGACTAGATAGATGATTTAAATGATTTTTGGAGAATTAGGGAGTGCAAAGGTAATTGCTGGATTAATTCTTGGGAGTTGTTGGTGGCAATGGGATTAATAGGCTTTGATTAAATACTGGATGGATGAATTGAATCTTTGGAAATTTGGAGGTATGATAACAATTGTTGGAGTATAAACTTGATCAATTATATTCTTGGTGGGTATATACTAATGAATCGTGAAATTGATCACTGATATTCTTGGTGGGAGTATATTAGTGAAGTAGTTAGAGTTAGATAATGAAAAATAAGATTGATTATTGGAAGAGCAAATTATGGTTTTGGATCAATAACAAAAGAATTAATTTGTTAGAAAATCCGAATACGAATGATTTCGGTGGATTAGATAAATGATGTCACTAGCTGCTTGATGTTTTAGGCAGCAATTGACAGGTGGATTATATAAATTATGAAACTCGCTGTTTGGAGTATTAGACAGCAATCAGTAAGGAAAGTGTGTCTTTAGTGGATTAAGTCAATTATGGCAATGGCCATGTGGAGTTTAGGTAGAATTAATGACACTATAATTTAATAATAATAATGCTACCAAAAGCGATTTTTGGCAAATAAAATAACCCGAGCCTCTCCTTTGATAAGCCATGCATACTATTTAATTGCATCCTGTATGTTGGCTCGCGAGCACGGTGGTTTGTGCTCATATTCGCTTTCCCCACAAATCCAGAATCAAGAATCAAATCACTACGCTCCAGCAATACTTTTGGATCCTGATGGCGAAGAAGATGAAGATGTCAAGAACTAGGTCACGAACCTCCAGTTGGCGGCCTGTGGGCATGTCCTGAAGGTCCCACCTGTGTGCTTCGTTCTTTCGCTGCTGCAATTTAATGATTTCGGCCTAATCGGCCCATGAGTAAGTCTATTATTATATTTACACTTCCGCATGATATGTACTGTGATATTCAGAACTGTAATCTGTGAGCACTATCTGCTTGTCCAGGGAATAGTGCTGTGGAATCACAGAGGAATCCGGATTGAAAAATCTGGGTACTGACAAAAGATCATGTTAAAAATATAACTTTATGCATCTATTAATATATAATAGCGCCTGGGCCATCAGTCATTAAAAATAATCCCATGCTTCGATGAATTAGTGAGCTAATTATTCAGTTAATCACTTGATTAGTTGACAATTAAAAATCACATAAAATATCACATCATGAAATCCTAGAAACATGAACTTTAATATTAATTCGATAAGTTAAATTGATACACCTCACATATGGAACCCATGCCCTAATTCCAAAAAAAAAGTTAACCCTTAACAAATAATACTCAACTAAACTCAGACATCCATTTATAGGTCTAATTTGACTCATGTAACTTCCTTAAAAATATAAAATAATAAAATAAGTTATTAAAATAAATATTGAGTCTTGGTATTCTACAGTCGACTATGGCTAGCCATCTTTGAACCCGAAGTGGAATATTCCCATGAATATTCCTTGTCATGGACCTTCCTTGACATCCATCTCAGTGGATTTCCCTCTGTCATTACTTGTTTCGCTCAAACCCTATTTGACTCCATCTATATCTCGCGCTTATTGAACCCTACCTCAGACCACCCATTTAATCATAATAAAGCTAAATTGAATTTATTTAGAAATTATGAAGTTATTTGGATTTAGTTATTTGTCACGTAATTAGAATTTGAAGTCACAAGGAAGTAAAGGATCGAGCGAGATTATCGGATCCGGATTTTGCAATCTAGAATCCTCTATGATTCCACCACACCATTCCATGTATCAGTAGATGGTGCTCACTGATACATTACTGAACATTAAAGATACATATCACGTGGAAGCGTAAATATAACAGTATACTTAGACATGGGCCGATCAAGCCGAAATCAATAAAATGTAGCAGTGGAAATGAAACACGCGGGTGGTACTCTCAGGATGTGCCCACAGGCAACCAACTAGGGTTCGCGACCTAGTTCTTGACCTCTTCATCTTCTTTACTAGTTGCATCCCAAGGCGTAGTGATCTGACCCTCCTAATTCTGGATTAATTAAGTGAGCGAGGGTGAGCACAAACTACTGTGCTCTGCGAGCCAATACGCAGATGCAAATAGATAATATGCATGGCTTATCAAGGGAAGGCTCGGATTGTTTTATTTGCCATAAAATACGATACATAGAAATTTCTTGAGACCCAGTAGTTTGAACTAAAATATGATATTTGGGTAAAAAATGTAGTAATAATAGTAGTGTAGGTTCCATCCTCCGTTACATAGTTTCTGCATCATATGCTAACCTTTCAGCATTATAACCACCTATCTTATCATTGGGATGTCACCCAGGGTAATACAAATCAAGGATTCTTGTAGCCTGCCATTTTTCAATTCCACCCACAAAATTTTTGAAATAGAACTATATATGGTTAAATTCCCATGTCCGCCCTTGATCGTGGGCACGATTATTCGAATAGTTTTGACTCTGTAGAGGTTATATACTTTACCCATAAGAAATGATTATCTTACAATGTTAGCCATTACAAGCTTCCTTAGGTGTGCGACTGAGTAATCATAACAAGGTTGTTACAATGCATCTTCCCAGCAGGGCCATGTCTGTTGAGGTTTCACTGGCTTAAGGGTACAACCACCCTTCCAGAAGCCCCCTCTTGCACCGTCACATCGGAGGATGTGGCCATCCACTGCCTGCCCGTGGTTACACCAGTGCAACCCAACTGGGTCGATGCAAATTAGTTAGCCCTGCCAATAATTTGCCAGCTTATGGTTGTACTGTTACACACTGGGAGGTCATCATAAGATTCAGTTCTTAAGATTATCTAGGCGGTCCTACCACACTCCACACTCTCATGCATCCACTGCACCACACCCCTGAACCATCCACCCAAATAATTAAGCAATTTGAGGTTTTTGGGAGCATAAAATATCCATGTTACAACATACTAGCCACCTTTCATCAATTATTGTTCAAACCAAGTTTTCATGTTGAAATGATGCCAGGGAAAGTAAATGCCCTCAAGTATCTGAGCAATACTATGTAGAGCATATAAATGTAAACTTATTTTCAAAAGGTACCATTATATTTTTCTTAGGGCGACAAGGCTGAAATGCTCAAATGTTCCAAGGGAATGTAATACTCGCAAGATAAATAATAGGCATGTAACTAGAATCTTAAAATAATAATAGATCTGCATATAAAATAATGGCATACAATTTGATAGTTTAAACCAAAATAGATTGCATAAAATGTAGGTTCAACATGATCAAAGTGATGATTTACCTTGCATGGTTTACCACGGTCTTGAGCTCACTAAAAGCCTTCTCATTTGATGATCTTGAGCTCCTAGTCTTCATCTTCATCTAGATCTTGGTCTCGCTTGATCTATTGATTCTTCAGAACTCCAATTTCTAATTGTGTGCTAAACAACTGAATCCAAATAAATGCAAATAACTCAAAAGGTACAAATAATTTGGAATAAACTCAATTTAGCTTTATTATGAGTTAATGGGTGATTTGAGGTATGGTTGATTGGGCATGGAGTATTGACGTGTCAAATGGGGTTTGAGTGAAGTGAGGAATGACAGAGAGAAATCCGCCGAGATAGATGTCAAGGAAGGTTCACAATGAAGGAATATTCACGAGAATATCCCGCTTTGGGTTCAAAGGTGGCTAGGCATAGCTGACTAGGTATTATATGGTGTTCTAATCATTAGATAATGTGGACACATCAATTAATTCCTAGCAGCATGTTAGTTGATCTATTTATTCCAATTAGTCATTCTCTACCCTAGGTAACCTTGGTTATCATTTACATCCTCAAAACTACATTTTAGCACCATTTTCTTTTAAACATGTATTTTATTTTAAGTGTAGTGACCTATCAGCTAATTGCCTTATTCCTATCTCAATGCCATTTTTTTAAAAGGATTCTTGTGTTATTTGGACATTATACATATATATTAGCAGTCTTTTACTAGCATTTGCATTTTCTTTAAATTATTGACAGCACAACATTTATTTTGAGACTTATTTAATTATATGCATGGCAATCTTTAATTTAAAATCTTAGCATTCTCATTTTAATACTTATTGACCTAATAGTATCTCTCTTATTTATTTAATTTCTATTTGAGAAAGGGCCTCGTTGGAATATTGATATTTCCACTGACTCAGTCCCATTGGAATATTGAGATTTTTAATTCCCATAATTTTTTGTTGGCAAACAACTGTTTAAAAATTTAATCTCTAGTCACTCTTAAATTTTAGTACTCTAAATATGTAATATAAATTTATTTACTAGTTCATTTTCATCTAGACTTATTTTGCATCAGCTCTTTATTTTGAATTTTCATTTGTGTATTAGAGTTCATCACCTACTCTTACTGATATACAAATTGTGTATGATTTAATATTTAAGAACATCTCACTTCATCAACTCCTGATTATACGAAGGACATTAGCCAAAATATGGATTACTAGTTTCATCTGCTATTGATTTAATTAGCAATTATTCACCTATCTAAAAGAGACTACATGTATGTGTGTGCATAGATATAAAGTGATCTTTGACTTAGTTGGTAGCTAACTAAATGGTTGCCTTTCAGTTCCATAAGGGTGGCCTAGCTATAATTGAGAGGAGAGAGAGACAGATGGGGCTGCTCTATTTTCGGCCAAACAAGGGGAGAACATGGCGAATGGGCAGCGCCAGGTCTTTGGTGGCGACGACGGCGAAGGGTGGCCATAGATGGGGAGGTGGTAGGTGAAATGGATGGCTCGTAAGCTAGGGAGGCTAGGGGAGGTGGCACACTAGCCAGAGCGACGCCAAGGGTTGGCGGGTAGTGGCGTTGAGCAGTCAGTGGCCGGGAGGAACAGGGCGACAGCGACTGGGAGGGTGAGGAAGAATACTAAGGCGAGCATGAGTAGGAGCAGGCTGAGGGGAACTCACCGAGTAGTTGGTGCAGCCAGAGAGGGGCCGAGGAGGGCTGACGTCATGTGTTGGTGGCGGCGTAGAGGGGCTATCGTGGGGAGTGAGCTAGGGCGGACGTAAGCCTCGACTGGCGATGGGGAAGGCTCTGGGGTGGTGGTGGGATGCTTCAGACCGATCGAATTGAAGGGAAGCTTCACCGAGGAGGTCATGGCGACAGTGGAGGCACATTCGACCGACGGTGAGGAGAAGAGGCATTCCGGTGAGCTCAGCGCAAAGTTTTCCAATTAGGCCAGAGGGGAGGTAGAGGGTACCCAGGTATACAATATGACATGGTCAATTTGTGGAGAGATGGCTAAGAAGTGGAGGAACGCTGAGGGCCACGGTGGTGGCCAGCGCTCGAGGCTTGCACGAGCTACTCATAGGAGGAAGAGAAAAATGGGGAGATGACCTGTAGGTAGTGGTGGCTTGGGGCTATTTATAGCATGGAGGGGAGCTCCAGGGCCACACTATTGACGAGCTGCTGCCAGAAACCAAGCTACCGGGGACGGGACGACATCGTGCGGTGCAGAGGTGCTGGTGCACAACTCAGCATGGCGCCAGGGGCGGGAAGGTGATGGTGTTGTGACATGCTGATGGCTGTGCTGCGTGGGGTATGGAGATGGGATGGCCATGGCATGACGGGGGTGTTGGCAGGTTGGAGCAACTAGGGGAAGTGCTTACGCAGAGGTCATGCGTTTATGTGCTCGAGTGTGGCGACATGAGGGTGAGGTGATGGCCAATGAGATGGTTGGCACAGGGCGTGGGCTTCACTGGGTATGGTGATGGCGCATGCCCTGTTGGGTTGCGCCAAGAGAAAGGAAGAGAGAGGGAGAAGAAAGGAGGAAGCAACCTAGCTACCAGAGAAGAAAGGGAGGGAGAGAGAGAAGAAAGAAGAATTAGGGGCTGGAGCCATTGGCAGGGAGAGAGAAAAGAGAGAAGAAGGAGAGAAAACAAATGCCAACTATTGGGAATTGGAATTCCATGTTTTGGATTTGAAAGACAATTGAACTTGAACTCTAAATTTTAACTCCTCATTTTTGACTTCCTTCTAGTCGACAATTTGAAGAGTATGGCGATTTAAATTTGTTCTTTTAAATTACATTATCGGGTTAATATTTTTGTTCTCGTATTTGAAGTGTGCATCCTTTTCATGCTATAGTTTTATTTTCTTTTCCAACTATTCTTAGTTTAATTATCTTCTTTTTTCAGATCTTTAAATTAGGCTTTGATTTAATGAATTAAATTGAATTTAGGTTTTCAAAATTTAAACTCACAATTAAATTATTTTGTAACTTTTATTTTCATTATTGTTATTTGTACTTAAGAATTATTTTTGGCTATTATTTTGCTTAGCACAAAACTCAGGAAAACCCAAATAAGATTTCAACAAAAATTTTGAATGCCAACAAGATGCAAATAAAAATTTTAAATTCTTCGCAATTTTGAACATCAGAAATTTAGGTTGTTACAAACCTGCTCCCCTTAAATGAATCTCGACCCCGAGATTCTGGTAGAATGGAAAGGAGGTGGGGTTAAACTAGCTAGCAGTAGGTTCTAGGGTCTCGCTTGATGTGCCATCCTTTCCTTGGGGTAGATGGAAGGGAGAGATTCTACGCAACAATGGTTAACACTTGAAGAAGTCAAAAGGGAAGAGAGAGACCTTGTTCTTCTGGGTAGGCCGTGGGCTTTCAAATGCTTGCTCTTTGACATCGTCATCTCACATCTTCAAAGAATGGATTGGTCGTGTTGTTTATTGGACCTATGATGGTTATAAAATTTCTACCCATGGGTTGGCAGTACTGGTCCATATCCAATGAGGTAGATTGTCTTGGGGACACTGATGTGATACCTAGTGTTTCTATTATTGTGGTCTTTTTGTCCTTACTGGAGTCTCGATTCCTATTCTTCAGCTTGCCTATTATCGTGATTTAAATTCTCAATCACCTGAAATTATTACCATTATAAGTCTTTTGGCTTTGTGGCTTCTCATGTACTGGTCTAATTAGTCCTCGTGCAAGTTGTTGCACTATCAACTAGTAGTTGTAGTAATTCTCTAACATGCTTGTGTGTTCTTGCTACCCCCTTAAATTAAATGATGATTGTCATTATTCATCCTTTTTAGCTCTGGGCATGATGATTCCTATATTGACTTGGAGACTCATCTGTTGTATCTTGGCTATCTTGGTCAGCAATAGGCTCATGGAGCAATCCTTGGGGCAATGGTCTTGTCCTTCGTAGAAAAAACATGTGACCTTGCTCATAGGGCATACACCAAGTTGGTCGTCTTCATCGCAGTTGGGGTAGTTTGCGGAACATTGACTCTCCTCTTGTCCCTTTTTCTACAACGCCTACATGCTATTAGGTTTGTGAGGCAGTCTTCTGGGTGATGGTGTTTCTTGCAGTATGAACAGTAGGGAACTGGGCACTCATAGCAGTAAGGTCTGGTTTGCTCGTATATGAAGCATGCTCCTCGTGTAGTCTATCGTTTTGGAGGACACGATTGTGTGACATGTCTTGATTTACCACACTCGAAACAGGTAGTACTTGGCGAAGCTTCTGGTTCTTGTAGTATCCTTATCAGGTGCAGCTTGCTCCTTATTGGGGCTCTTGTGTTTATCCTTGCTGCAGGTGGGGCTAGTGGCGATAGCATTATTTTCTTGTTTTTCCCTGTTTGTGTTGGGGGCACTGTAACACCCCAGGAACCACATCATCCCAGGATGCTACTAAACTACACTTACGACCCGCTAGATTACAAGAAAATCTGGCAACACCTCCCTAGAAACAAAAGGCTATGCGGAAGCATGACAAAACATCAATTAATAGGGGATAGTAAAATATCATAAGAACATAAAACTGCACAATAACATCCTTTAGCAACCTAGCATTGAATGTTCAACCCCACTAATGCCACCACAATATAGCATCGTTAAGATATAGTGCTCAACAAGTGAGAGAAATAAATGCTTTAAGAATTAAATCCTCTAACTTATTACAACAAAACTCATGAAGACTTGTATAATGGCGCTATGCTGCTCTACCCTTTCCAAATATGCTCAAGGATCACCTAAGAGAGGGAATACAGGGGTGAGATGAAATCTTAGTAAGCAAACTGTTTAACAAACTAATTAAACTGTAGATGATTAAACATCAAATTAATGACATTAACAATTAATTCTCGACATCCACACTGTAGCCTCGTTCAATATCCAAAACCACAATTACTACCAACAGCAACCACAAGAAAAATATCCCATGCCACAAGTGACTCTCATGAGCCCGTTCCTCTACTTACACCAACAGCAACCACCAGATATTACCTCATGCCACAAGTGACTCTCATGAGCCCATACCTCTTAAAACCTCATAATAAGGTTTATCCTCATGAAAAGCATATGTATGCAAATGATCCACTGAACTCTTACCTAGCAACGTAAGAGTGTGCATTGTACTACGTCAATGCTGTACCGGTATGATTGCAGCTAGGTGGGCGACATAGATTCAATACAAATGACATGTTGTGACATGAATGATATGGCTACGATTGATTCATTAGGAAAATAACTATATAGACAACAATATGTAAAATAAGACATGTAGTGCAGCATGACATCTTTATTTAAAGGTGGATTAATCACCACATATCAACAATTATAGTGAAGGCAGTTAAATTAATAAGTTAAACTGTAGCAACAACCGCTACATTTACTTGCCTCCACCGAAGGGGTGAAGGGCTCAAGCATGGTCAGGAGCGAAGTCACCTGTTCACAAGTCACCACTCAGCACAAAACCTCACTATAACATTCATAATTAAAAGGTAAAGTGCCACTATGCCCGAAACCCAACAACTCTCTCTCAAACTACAGTTCTAACGCTCAGCTCACTGCAGCAGCGCTGCCTGTCTTTTTTTTGTATCTTTTATCCACTAAATAGACCACAAAAACAAAGAGCATTTTTGAAATGTACAAAATGAAAACTACAACTTCTGCGAAGACACCATAATTTTATTCCATTGTTAAAAGGGTGTAATTCGCAATGGAATACAGAGGACAAAATCTGCCTCTAAGTTCTGACTAGCGATATTTTACAGATCACCACTGTCAGTACAATGCTCCAAAAATTACAAAATTTTACCAGAAGATAAATTAAAAAATTATATACAACTTCCGTTATTATGAGAAAATTCATAAAAATAATTAGAGAAAATTCATAAAAATCATTAGAGCTTTTGAATCTGCCCATGAATAGAAACTGAATCATGAAACCAACTTTGCTACACAGCAGACTTCCAACCTCTATTGCGCCTAATCCACTTGTCCAAATATTATGAATAAAATATATAAACTAGTTATCTTAGTCCTATACAACTTTAATATTCATTGGTTCTACAGGAAAAATTATCTTCTATTTTTAATGTTTTAATTCCCACCGACTGCTTAAACCTGAATGATCAGACCGCATAGCAACACGGCAACACTCATAACTCATAAACCGTTCATCAGAATGATGTGAATGACAACTCTACAAAAAGATAATGAAGTACTCTACAAATAACTAGAGGTGAAATCCCCATATTTTGCATGAAATGTCTCCTAATTCATAGAACATAGCAAATAGTGCAGATAAAACGATTTACCAAAAACTAGCCCGATCGAGAAAATGCTAAGAACAAAAGGGGTAGAAAATTATTGGTTACCCTTGGGAACCACAACAAGAACCTCTAAACACTAGCACAAATCACCCTACTCCTCTTCTCCTCCTCCTTCCTCTTCTTCCTTCTTTTCCTCTTCTTCCTCTCTTCGTCTTCTTCTTTCCAGCAGGGTGCAGGGGGCGGGGGTGGGGGGGGGGGAAGAGAGGGGCATAGGGGGAAGAGAGGGTGGTTGCCACAAGGGGGAGATGGCAGCCTAGGGTTTTGGGAAAGGGGGATGGTTGGGCCTAGGGGGTGGCTGGGCCTAAGGGGGCCGACCTGGGCCTTAGGTGGGAGGTGGCAGATCTAGTCTCCCTCTCTGGACAGCCCACTGACCCTCCTCTTTCTCTCTTTTTTCTTTTTACACAAATCCATAGCCCACATCCACCTTGTGATTCAACAGAAGAAAAAGAAATTTGTGCAAATCTGTTAAATACTTTCGAAAATGCCGAATCAATGTCTAGGGCATTACAGGCATCTCACATAGTGCCTGTTATTTCTGCAATGAAAATAGGGAACACCTTTTTGGGGTCTACTTGATGTAGCACTATTGTTATTTCCATTGCGATGGCTTTTACCCAAAAATCCATGCGAATTAGGGTTAGGTGACAACTTGTATGGATGGTAACGGCTATGGCGAGCAACACTATTGGTCCTCTTTTCCTACTTCTACCAGTGGTAGCCATTTTGTTTCTTGTTATCGTGTCTGATTGGTGGGGATTTGATCTATGGGTCCTCCTTGAAGGTAAGGAGCGAATATTAGCAGGACGGGGACTCGAGTCTTGGTCCTTATGCGGGTTGAGGCTTCCTGTAACACCCCCAAGATCCACATTACCCTGGGATGCTACTAAAACTGCTCTACAACTAGCCAATTTACAAGATAAATTAAACTGGCAACAATTACTAAACCAGATAGTATGAGCGGAAGCATAAACAACTAAGGAATAACAGGATAGTGATGACAATTCAATATTTAGAACATCCTCCAACATTTCAATCTATAACATAGTTCACAAAATTTAACATTATTAAGATAATGTAAACAAAGCTATGCAAAGGTCTAGAATCCTTTCAACTTTATTACAGCATTAAACTAGGATCGAAGTGCATTAGTGTGGTGCCACTCTACCCTTCCCATGCATGCTCAAAGTCCACCTGTAGAGAGGGGGAAACAAGGGTGAGATAAAATCTCAGCAAGCAAACTGTTTAACAGGCTATTCAAACTACAAACAATTATACATCATCATTTATAATTCCATACAACTACAACCACAATTCATGTCTACAATTATTAAACCACCACCACTTCCGTATTCATACCTCTTCAATTCCAGATTTAATTGGCATATGCATACAATCATTCTATCCACGATTAGATGCAAGAGAAAACATTTAGTCTTCTACAATCCACAATAGATTAATCATCAACCTCAAATCACCATCAATGACGGTAAATTATTTAGCAAATAAATCTTGTTTGACCACTTTAAATCCTCGACCACTACCATTACCAAAAGCAATAAAACATATGTATGTCTTACTTCAATACTTTATTATTTCCCACATCCACAATTGATATCATCAATTACTACAAGAGAAAAGAATCTCATGCCACAATCACAACCCTTACCATATACACAAGGAAGGAATCGCATTCCACGACCACAACCACAATCCTCATACCACAATTAGCTCACATGAGCCAATTCCACATTGCAACTATGAAGTTGAATATTCCACAAAATAACTTCACCACCATATATTGCATATGCATGCAAATGAATCTTTTCACAATGCAATGCATATGAATGCTTTCATGCTATGCAAGAGGGTCAAAAATCTCTTTATCTCCTTCTCTTCTGCATTTTACCGGTAATGCAAAGTGTGCATCCGTCAATGCACACCCATGCCTGTACCCTCTGGTACAGGGACCAATTGCCCATACTCCTCAAGTATGGGGACCTTTAGCCCGTCACGTCATCAACATGACGGGGACCTCGATGCTTGGTCATCTCGTGACCAAGACTTCAATAAATCAGCATGATGCACAAATGTGAATGTCTTAATAAATAAAACGTGCATTCACAACATCTATGCATCAGAAATTCTCATGAACTCTTTCACTTGCAATCGACCATAAACAATATCAACATATCATTAACATCATCAAGACCACAAATTCTCATAACATGGATCAAACATCTACACACCAACAAACATCAACAATCCATGCTACAAAATTTAAACCATCATTATACTTGCTACCATCTCCACAATTAAGATTTCATGCAATCGTGGCATAATGTATCAAATTATAATAATAATGTAAACTGAAAGTAGAAGTAATAACAAGTTAAACGGTAGCAACTACCGCTACGTTTACTTGCCTCAATCCGACGAAGCGAAGTAAAATCAAGAGCGCTCAGGGACAAGACCACCTGTCCAAAAGGCATCTCTCAGCACAAAGCCACAGCATACAAACACGACATAAATAATTAAAGACGTCGCTAGAACCCCGAACCCGCACTAACTCCTCTCCGCTCAACACTTCAGCAAATTACCCTCTGCAGCAGCGCTGCTTAACATTTTTGTAACTTTAAAAATATTGATCCAAATACAGAAAACGATACCTCTCTGGATTCATCACTTAAAAACCTACATTTTTCATGTAGAACACATATTTTATTTTGATCACAGCTAGGTGTAATTTAATGCCCAAAACAGAGGAAGAACTCTGTTCTGGCAGATTGGACAGCGGTATTCAATTGCGTCCCAGAAACAGTACAGGGGTCTAAGAATTCTTAATTTTATACAGAAGCTAGATATCTAAATTATCTACAACTTTATCAATTACAGCCATCACCATAAAAATCTTTTACTACCTCAAATTCACAGATTACCGTCGGTCTGTATCAATCTGCTCGCCTGATGAACAGCAGTATTCCCGACTCTGTAACTCCCAGATCCCACGGCAGAAAATTCCGAAACAAATATAGGATATGCGTCTGGAAGTCCTCTACAACTTCCCTTTTGGGAGAGTCCGCAGGAAAATTCGTTTACTAGGTCAAAACCTCACGAACAGACGCGCTGCGCGAATCAATCTACAGGCAGACAGCAACTAATCTCTAATCGGGCAATTAATCTATTAACTACCTTCAAAATCCGTGCCAAGAACCCTAATTATTTCGAAAATCAGAGGGTTTGGAATGGGGAAAAATTACCTAGATGAGGAATCACCCCTCTTCTTCCCTCCTCTTCTTCTCTTCTTCTCTTCTTCTTCCTTCTCCTCTCCTTCTTCTCCTTCCTTCTTGGCTCCATGGCAGCAGCACTTGTGGGGGAGGTGGGGGCACCAACCAGGAAGGGGGGCTGCGCCCAAGAGGGTGGGAAAGGGGGGTGGAGGCTGGGTGTGGGGAAAAGGGGGAGGAGGGGGGAACCCTAGGGTTAAGTGGGAGGGGGTGCGGCCACCCCTTGGGCCTCCGGCCCCAAGGTGGTCGGCCCACTCACCAGGCAGCCCACTTAGAGGTTTTTATTTAATTTTTAATTTAATTTATTCATTTTATACTGTTCTACAATTTTTTTACTTTTCCCTTCCCGCATTTTGCCGAAAAACTGGCGACTCCGTGATTGTTTTAAAATCTTACGCCGTATCGACGATCAGGGTATTACATTCTCCCCACCTAAAAAGGATTCGTCCTGGAATCTCGCTCCTGAACCCACGAGTCAAAAAGAACAATCAAGAAAAGAACAACCAAAGAATTGAACATTCCAAGGATAGAACATCCCACGAGAGCAACAACTACAGGTTCTCACCCGCATCGAAGAACTCGGGTCCTCCTTCTACATTTGAACTTCAAGCTCCCACGTCACCTCCCGCTCGGACGGATTCGTCAAGAGGGCCTCCGCATACCTGGTGACTCTCTTCCTCATGTCCAACTCTGACGAGTCCACGACAACCCTTTTGTCGGCCCTGAGCTGCCAACAGATCCTGTCGTTCTCGCAAAATTATCAAGCCACTATCTAATACCATCCTCCTTCCTAAAACATTTTCCTCTATTTATTATAATCGGGATAATACATTGTACCCCTTTTAAAGAATTTAACCACAGATTCCACTCATAACATTACTCGAAGCACGAACAATAACTTCGCAAAAGAAACCCAACCAAAAGAGGAATAAAGGATTCCAAAGCAACATACTAGCAAACAATCTTCTTTCAAAGGACCACAATCCAAAACAAAGGATTCACAACAAAACCATTCACACTCTCCAAAAAGACATTTGGAGAATCAACACTGCACAAGCCAATTTATTCTTTCAAAACTCACACTATTATTTCCTTTTGGGATTGATATGAATACACCCACATTCGTGTTTATTCACCACAAATAACTTTTAGGGTTTATCTATCTTCTTTACTTATGACTCTATTCATGTTTTTTGTAGAGTAAGAAAAGAAATATTTTTCTAACCATGGATAACAAGACCAAGCATGGGAAATATGTTTTTACCAACATAACCTTTTCAAAAGTAACACCCTCTTTTTTTTTAAAAAAAGTTAACCTTTACACTTTATTTTTGAAAAACAAGGTCCTTTTTTTGGGGAAAATTTTCGAGAAATAACTTTTGTTTTGACTATTTAAGAAACAAAAGTGAATTTCAGAATAAATTTTGGTAAGTAGTTAAACTTATTTAAATTTCCCCAGAAGATTAGGTTTGTTGAAATGAATTTGAAAATTAATTTTATAAATAATTTGATAATTGATCCTCCAAGGATAAAACAATTTTTGAAAATGAGTTTCAAATTCAAGCCTTGGGATTTAGGTCCATGGTAGGTTTTCAAAAAGAGTTTATAAGATGAATCCTGGAATTTTATTATTTGAATTTGGGATAAGAGAGTTTTAGAACTAAAAAGGGCCAGGGCATCATATAGATAAGGGGGAATCATCTAAGAGAGATGCGAATGAGCAATAGTACTTATATTTTGCAAATAGATTTTGAAGAAATAACTCTAGTTATGAAACTAATAACCAGGATAACTAGGTCATGACCTATAGTCGATATGCTTTGATACCAACTTTGTCAGACTCAGATTTTGCAATCTAGAATCCTCTTTGATTCTACCGCACTATTCCCTGGATCAGTAGATAGTGCTCACAGATACATTACTGAACGTCAAAGGTACATATCATGTGGAATCGTAAATATAATAGTAGACTTACACATGGGCCGATCGGACCGAAATCAATAAATGCAGTAGCGGAAATGAAACACATAGGTGGGGTTCACGACCTAGTTCTTAGCCTCTTCATCTTCTTTACCAGTTGCATCCCAAGGCGTAGTGATCTGACTCTCCTAATTCTAGATTAATTAAGTGAGTGAGGGTGAGCACAAACCACTGTGCTCCACAAGTCAATACGCAGGATGCAAATAGATAACATGCAAGGTTTATCAAGGGAAGGCTCAGGTTGTTTTATTTGCCATAAATTACTTTTAAAATATGATACATAGAAATTTCCTGAGACCCAGTAGTTTGAACAAAAGCATGATATTTGGGTAAAAAGAATGCAACAATAATAGTAGCATAGATTCCACCCACCATTATATGGCTTCTACACCATATGCTAACCTTTCAGCGTTATAACTGTCTACCTTATCACTAGGGCGACACCCAAGGCAGCACAAATCAGGGCTTCCAATAGCCCGCCATTTTCTAATTCCACCCACAAAGTTTTTGAAATAAAACTATATATGGTTAAGTTCCCATGTCCGCCCTTGATCATGGGCATAGCTATTCGAATAGTTTTGACTCTACAGAGGTTGTACACTTTACTTACAAGATATGATTATCTCACAATGTCGGCTATTACATGTTTCCTTAGGTGTGCGACTGAGTAATCATAACAAGGTTGTTACAATGCATCTTCCCAGTAGGGCCACGTCTGTTAAGGTTTCACTCCCTTAGGGGTACGACCACCCTTTTAGAAGCCCCCTCTTGCACCGTCACATCGGTGGATGTGGCCATCCTCTACTCGCCCATGGTCACACCGTCGCATCCTATGCTGGGTTGATGCAAGTTAGTTAACCCTACCTATAATTTGCCAGCTTGTGATTGTACTGTTATATACTGGGAGGTCATCACAAGATTCAGTCTTTAGGATTATCTGGGCAGTTCTACCACACTCCACACTCTTGTGCATCCAATGCACCACACCCCTGAACCATCCGTCTAGATAGTTAAGCAATTTGAGATTTTTGGGAGTATAAAATATCCTGTTACAACATACTAGGCACCTTCCATCAATGATTGCCCAAACCAAGTTTTCATGTTGAAATGGTACCAGGGCAAGTTAATGCCCTTGAGTATCTAAGCAGTACTAAGCGGAGCATATAAATTGTAACACCCAGTCAAGCAATGACCCAGAATGCTACCAATCTAGAAATAAAACAAGGATAAACTAACTACGCCATACAAAAATTCGGCAGAACCTCCCCTGTATTGTAGTTCAAGACAGAGGTTGCAACAAACATAAATAGAAGAAATGAATGACATCAAGAATATAATAAAATCTAAGCAAAATGGTTTAAGTTTACTAAATCATTCATAGATATAATAATTAAATAAAGGACGGAAGCGTCATAAAAGAATTCTAATCCTTTATTACAATTTAAATCCGACAATCAATAATCATCTACTAATTAAGTAATTCAAGCAAATAGCATTTTATTTTCTCCCCTTTTTCATTGTGGATAGATCGTGCAAAGTGCAATAATACTAATCTGCCCTTTTCCCCATGCATGCCGATCTCATAAAGGTACCTAAAAAAACACAACAACAACAAGAGTGAGTCCAACGACTCAGCAAATATAATAGATAGTAACAAGTACATTTATGAACATCACTTCACAAATCCATCCATCAACCATATAAACAAGCCATGCTATGCAAGATGATCAAAAACCTCTTTATCTCTTTCTCTTTTGCATTTTATCGGTAATGCAAAGTTTGCATCCGTCGATGCACACCCATGCCTGTACCACCTGGTACAGGGACCAATTGCCCATACTCCACAAGTATGGGGACCTTTAGCCCGTCATGTCATCAACATGGCGGGGACCTCGGCGCTTAGTCATCTCGTGACCAAGACTTCAATATAAACAACATGATGCATATGCGTGAATGTCTCAATAACATAAATCTTGCATTCACATTATCTATGCACCAGAAATACTCATGAACACTGTAAATTGCAATCACCCATAAACAACACCAATACATCCTTGCCATAACCATGAACACATATATTCATATTATAGATCAAACATCGACCTTCCACACTATCAATTTTAAACCATCATTATACTTGCCTTAACCGCGAGAAAACGGGGGATGTGCAGAAGGTGCCACCTCTGGAATCTGTCCTCCACCTGAATAATAATTATAATATTTGCTAAGATAACAGTAGCGGACCTTTGCCCAAATAAAATAATCTTGAACTAATAAATTCATCTAACTTGGTTCCAATTCCCAAATCCTACAGGTCATCCCGCCCCCTCTGTGGACAGTCAACTTCAAAAATCCATATCTATTAGTACAGGAGTTCGAATAGGGTGTTCTTAGACTTTATGGAAAGATAATTAAATTATCTAACTAAACCTAGTTGGTGAGCCTCCCTGATGCGGCCATCTTCTACCCGCACCATCCAATTGTCTAAAACATCAATTTCACGTCGGGTTCTCTGGACAGAGCACTAAAAATGCCATAACGTCGAGTGTCTGAATCGTAATTTCTTGACCTTCCTGGAAAGCTAAGACAATTATCTACAACTTTCACAATATGGAGATCCTCTGATTCTCCCGTTTTCTAATCGCCCAATCCAATCTACGAAAATCTGACAGAAATCTCCCGATCTGCAGAATAGTCTTACAAGAAAAATCATAACTTCTGCTACAAAGGTCCAATCGACGCGTTCTAGCACTTCATGGAAATATGACAACGTCCTCTACAACTCTCTAGGAGAAGTCCAGACCTGAATCCCCACGAAACTACCCCAAAACAGCCGTCCGACGAAATCTGTCCTAGCAGTCCAGAATACCAACATTGCTACAACAACTAAGATATACATCTAATTGGGGGAAAACAGGGGTTACCCTTGCCGAATTGCTGAAGAACACGATGAACACCCCACGAACTCCTTCTCTTTTCCTTTCCCCTTTTTCCCTTCCTCTTCCCTTCCTCCGGATCCAAACGCCTCGCTGTGATTGATCTCCTTCCTCCGCTCGACCGGTAGCGAATGGAGATCTTTTTCACCGGTAGGGGGCTTCAATGGAGGAGAGGGGAGGGAGAGGGGCTGCTGGACATGGGAGGCGCAAGGGGGAGAGAGGGGGTGGCGGCCACAAGGGGAGAGGAGAGGGGGAGAAGGTGTGGCGGCTAGGGTTTGGGGGAGGGGTGCCTCCCCCCTTTTTGGCCAGCCACCTCTTGGGCCAAGGCCCAGGACCAAGTTGCCAGGATTTTTAGAAATTCCTCCTCTAAAAATCTCTATTTAACTCTTTTCTATATGGTCCTTCCCTCCAATTAATCAATTAACTCTCGAATCACTTTTGGGGTATTACATTCTACCCCCCTTAAACAGAATTCGACCCCGAATTCTATCCATGCTTACACCAAGGTTTAATCACATCTAAAACTTAATCATATTAACACTCACCTATTCTGAATAATTCTGGATATTGCTCATGCATGCGAGACTCTAATTCCCAAGTGGCTTCTATCTCTGTCTGCTGCGACCAAAGCACCTTGACATACTTTAAAGTTTATTCCTCAATGCTTCTCCTGATCTTTCCAGAATTCGCACTAGCTTGGACTCAAAGGACATATCCTGTTCAAGTATTAATGGTTCTAGTGAAAAATGAAGCTCCGGATCTCACATGTACCTCCTCGACACCGGGTCATACAAAACGTTGTGTACCCCACTCTAGGACTCAAGGCGGTCCTAGCGATACACCACCCTCCAAATCCTCACAACTAACAGATGCGATTAAATATATCTCGGGTTATCATTCTCTTTGGTACCAACCCACACAACCTGCACAACAAACGAAACTCTTGTTCCAACTCCCAATCGATCTCTTTACCTTAACAGGGAGCACCTCCTTTAACCCCGGACGCACAACAGAGCTCGTTGTAAACAACCTCCTTTACAACCAGAATCCAACTGAAAACAAAGGATTCTCATCACAACACGCTTCACCATCTCCCCACCAAAAGAATCAAATCTAAAAATCAAGGATTCAACATGAGAACCTCTCCATATTCCAAATAGGTAATTTGCAAATAAACAACACACAAGTCAAAGGAGAATCACTCCAATGCCAAACCCCTTTTTTTCCTGAACCGGAAAAACCACACATGCCATCAAAAAGTCAACTCAAACCACAAAAGACTTTTGCTGTCATCACATAGCTCAAACAAGAATCAAGAGGGCATTTTACTACTCGAGAACATATTGTTTTTTCTTTTAGGAATAAACTTTCTCTTGAATCACAAGATTCCAAATCATCACACACCACACTAACTCATCTCTCTTAAATTGCCAACATCAACACTATGCTCAAACCGAGTGCATCCACCACACCTTTGTGGAGAGACTCTACTGACCTCACAATAACATACTCTAGTCAACTCCTGTACTGACGGAATTACTTTGATAAATAATTTTCAATACACCTCATCATTGTTTTCACCCACAATCACTGCACCACAATCCTTTAAGGATAATCAACTTGAAATTCTCAGCACACACACTCAGTTCCCTCACCCAAAGGACACTATCAAGGAGCATCACACTATTTAGAATCCCCTTGTTCCAATATTCCCACACAACATCATTAGCCTCCAAGGTTCTAGCATAAAACACTAAACCAAAATTTTCCATCTCCAGGGCTCCTATATATGTACTTGAATATAATTGATACGACGACTCTCGAATTTGGTGACTAAAATTCCCACAATCAAACATGCTCAATCATTAACAATCACATGAAAACATATTCTCAACCTAATTATCTTTAGGAAGTTTCTAACTCCTGGAGGGTTACTCACTGAAGCCGAGTCATGCATGGCGATAATTCAACAATCCCTACTATCCCAATGATTCCCATAACGGTTAGACTTCTTCACAATTATAATCTCATTAACTACACCACCATAATCCTCCTACTAAACCTTGCAAAGTGCCCAATCACGATACTCTAATAAGATTGATCAAGATTCTCATACTTTTGATAATTCTAATGTTCCATCAAAATGATCGAAACATTCTTGAACCACAATCTACTATAGGTCCTACTAATTGCAACCATGAAATCAGTTAGTTACAAAGACAAACATTCTATTTAAATCAAATCCTCACCAAGAATTATTCCAAGAAATCAATTTATCACTCAATGAATCTCAAACAACTTGACACCTACAATCTCACCAATATCATCTACTTGACCACCACTATCAAGTTGCCATTATACAACCTAAAAGGCTTTGCAACACGGATTGGTTAATCCTTCCTCAGAAGAAGATATAGATAGAAATAATTTTCAGCACAAAGAAAAACGTTTACCACTCACCATAGACACGAGACCAAGAAAAAAAGTCTAATAGCCAAGATCTTGGAAAAATATAGAAGACGAGACCACAGTTGAGTGCACAAGTCCCACAAGAAGAGAATATCAAACTTCAGCCGAAAATAAATAAATAAAGTGCTGTTTTGGGAAACTTGAGGAATTCCTTTGTGGCAAACCAACAAGGTTAAGCACGCTTCAATAAGCCGCAAGGTAGAAAACTTGAATCCAACCGCGAATACCTCTACTACACCCTTCAATTTAACAAAGGACATAATTTTTCTTTAATGGAAACATCACTTTACCAACTTCAAGCAAACGATCCTTTAAGCTCAAATCACATGAATCACTTAAGAACCGATAGAACCTTCCAATACGTCACTCTGCGCAAACTAATTTCAAATACCACAATAATTCATGAATTCCCATAGGATCATGAATGCAAAACTCCAAACATTCCATTTAACTGACATCACGGAAGATGAACAAATTCCTTTACTTCTAAAAGAATCAACACTACCCTCATCATCTCATACTCGGTTTTACTAACCTCAACATTATATATTTTTAGCATGAATCATCATAGCCTACCAGCGCATCATAAACCTTTCCAAAAGAACACAATAACTTATTTCAAAATGTTTTTTCCAATATGATTGCAACAATCTTACTAACATCAAGAATAATACACTCTTAACAAGAATCGTTATCGTCTACCCTTCCATTAATAAGCCCTCCAATATCTCATCAAATAGTTCCATGCTACTTTATCATCCCATCCTCAAATTGAAAGTATTTCAAAACCTTACAACCTCACTACGACAATCGCTTTAAATTAGAGAAGATCTACTACACAATTTTAATGATTCTACCAAAACTCTTCCATCAAAGACATAATATCATCTGACAATCCCACCATCATATAAATATAGATCTCATTTTCAACCCCATCCATTGCTCTCTTATTGATGCGCAACACCAAACTTCATTACACAACAGTTGCACTTAGCAATTACATACGAACACTAAGTATCCACAAAGATAACTCCAAGGTTAATATTCACTAATACAGTAATCCAACACCTTCTAAATTTAACCATCCTAAACGGTTAGATTAATCCATTGAGACCTGTTGATTCAATTTATCCCAAAAGTTTACTAATTTTGTCTCTCTTATTGATCAACTAGTTCATCAAAGTTCCACGCCTCTTAGTAGCTCTATTGATTCCATTAGGAGTAGCCCTATTCATAAACACAGTTCATGAACAACTACAAGAAGACAACATCAACTTATTCGGTTTCACTTCCAAGGATACTCATACCGTATCAATTTATTTGATTACAATCTCTGACTTAACCATAACCCAAGACATCTCAAAAGGATTTTAACACCTCCCTTCAGAAAAGAGAGGTATTAAACTTCAACACTTAGAATAATCCAAAAGAATTACATAAAGCCAAAGCTTTCACATGTTAAAGAATTTGCAATATAAAACTTTCATTAACAAGAATACCAAGCGAACAAATGAGACATGTTTTACGACAAGACAAAATTCCCACGAAGGGACCAACCATGCAAATCCACAATGCTCACAAGTAGCAAAAGTGTCTCAATAGTCCAAAAACAATAATTGCTTCAAAGAACAGGTAGAAACCACTTGAAAACCCTCAACTGCAATGAACCACGAGCCCAAGATAAATTCATCCACCACCACAGGATAAGAATTGACCAGATTCAACTCAAGGAAGAGAGAAACTTTACTAAAGAATTCATTCCTAACCTCTGAAACTAAGTTGCTTATGGAAAAATCCTTCACCAGTTCAATACCACGAATATTTATATAACTTGGCCATGCCAATGGCCACACCGCGATCTCTATCTCTCGACATCAACTATCACCACACATAACAATCATATAATCAAATCATAGGCACAAAAGATCATCTCATAACACGTACAAAGTCAAACATTAAGCACACATTCAGCTATGATAATCGACGGAAACGTAGATGCAATGCAAACCCCATTCCCACCTACAGTGCTTAGTGTGTCAAAGTTAATATTTCGTTAACCACGGACCTACAGCCCGCTCTGATACCAACTGTAACACCCCAGTCAAGCAATGACCCGGAATGCTACCAATCTAGAAATAAAATAAGGATAAACTAACTACGCTATACAAAAATTCGGCAGAACCTCCCCTGTATTGTAGTTCAAGACAGAGGTTGCAACAAGCATAAATAGAAGAAATGAATGACATCAAGAATATAATAAAATATAAGCAAAATGGTTTAGTTTACTAAAGCATTCATAGATATAATAATTAAATAAAGGACGGAAGCATCATAAAAGTTATTTTCTCCCCTCTTTCATTGTGGATAGATCGTGCAAAGTGCAATAATACTAATCTTCCCTTTTCCCCATGCATGCCGATCTCATAAAGGTACCTAAAAAAACACAACAACAGCAAGAGTGAGTCCAACGACTCAGCAAATATAATAGATAGTAACAAGTACATTTATGAGCATCACTTCACAAATCCATCCATCAACCATATAAACAAGCCATGCTATGCAAGATGATCAAAAACCTCTTTATCTCTTTCTCTTTTGCATTTTACCGGTAATACAAAGTGTGCATCCGTCGATGCACACCCATGCCTGTACCACCTGGTACAGGGACCAATTGCCCATACTCCACAAGTATGGGGACCTTTAGCCCGTCATGTCATCAACATGACGGGGACCTCGGCGCTTAGTCATCTCGTGACCCAAACTTCAATATAAACAACATGATGCATATGCGTGAATGTCTCAATAACATAAATCTTGCATTCACATTATCTATGCACCAGAAATACTCATGAACACTGTAAATTGCAATCACCCATAAACAGCACCAATACATCCTTGCCATAACCATGAACACATATATTCATATTATAGATCAAACATCGACCTTCCACACTATCAATTTTAAACCATCATTATACTTGCCTTAAATGCGAGAAAACGGGGGACGTGCAGAAGGTGCCACCTCTGGGATCTGTCCTCCACCTGAATAATAATTATAATATTTGCTAAGATAACAGTAGCGGACCTTTGCCCAAATAAAATAATCTCGAACTAATAAATTCGTCTAACTTGGTTCCAATTCCCAAATCCTACAGGTCATCCCGCCCCCTCTGTGGACAGTCAACTTCACAAATCCATATCTATTGGTACAGGCGTCCGAATAGGGTGTGCTTAGATTTTTAGGAAAGATAATTAAATTATCTAACTAAACCTAGTTGGTGAGCCTCCCTGATTCGGCCATCTTCTACCCGCACCATCCAATTTTCTAAAACATCAATTTCACGTCGGGTTCTCTGGACAGAGCACTAAAAATGCCATAACTGCCAGCCCGAGTGTCTGAATCGTAATTTCATGACCTTCCTGGAAATCTAAGACAATTATCTACAACTTTCATAATATGGAGATCCTCTGATTCTCCGGTTTTCCAATCTTCCAATCCAATCTACCTAAATCTGACAGAAATCTCCCGATCTGCAGAACAGTCTTACAAGAAAAATCATAACTTCTACTACAAAGGTCCGATCGACGTGTTCTAGTACTTCATGGAAAGATAACGACGTCCTCTACAACTTCTAGGAGAAGTACAGACCTGAATCCCCACGAAACTACCCCAAAACAGCCATCCAACGAAATCTGTCCTAGCAGTCCAGAATACCAACATTGCTACCACAACTAAAATATACATCTAATTGGGGGAAAACAGGGGTTACCCTTGACGAATTGTTGAAGAACACGACGAGCACCCCACGAACTCCTTCTCTTTTCCTTTCCCCTTTTTCCCTTCCTCTTCCCTTCCTCCGGATCCAAACGCCTCGCTGTGATTGATCTCCTTCCTCTGCTCGACCGGCAGCGAATGGAGATCTTTTTTCACCGGTAGGGGGCTTCAATGGAGGAGAGGGGAGGGAGAGGGGCTGCTGGACATGGGAGGCGCAAGGGGGAGAGAGGGGGTGGCGGCCACAAGGGGAGAGGAGAGGGGGAGAAGGGGTGGCGGCTAGGGTTTGGGGGAGGGGTGCCTCCCCCCTTTTTGGCCAGCCACCTCTTGGGCCTAGGCCCAGGACCAGGTTGCCAAGATTTTCAGAAATTCCTTCTCTAAAAATCTCTATTTAACTCTTTTCTATATGGTCCTTCCCTCCAATTAATCGATTAACTCTCGAATCACTTTTGGGGTATTTCATAAATGTAGACTTATTATTAAAAGTTACCATTATAGTTTTCCTAGGGCGACAAGGCTCGAATGCTCAAATGTTCCAAGGAAATGTAATACTTGCAAGATAAATAATAGGCATATAACCAGAATCTTAAAACAATCATAGATTTTCATATAAAATGACAGCATGCAATTTGATAATTTAAACAGAAATAGATTGTGTAAAATGTAGGTTCAACATGATCAAAGTATTGACTCACCTTGTGTGGTTTACCACAGCCTTGAGCTCACTGAAAGCCTTCTCATTCGATGGTCTTGAGCTCCTGATCTTCATTTTCATCTGGTTCATGGTCTCGCTTGATCCATTTATTCTTTAGAACTCCAATTTCTAATTACATGCTAAACAACTGAATCCAAATAAACGCAAAGAACTCAAAAGGTCCAAATAATTTAGAATAAACTCAATTTAGCTTTATTATGAGTTAATGGGTGATTTGAGGCAAGGTTGATTCGGCGTGGAGTATTGATAGGGTCAAATGAGGTTTGAGTGAAGTGAGGAATGACAGAGGGAAATCCGCCAAGATAGATGTCAAGGAAGGATCACGGTGAAGGAATATTCACGGGAATATTCCGCTTTGGGTTCAAAGGTGGCTAGGCAAAGCTGACTATGGAATAGTATGACTTGATATCTTAATTTAATAACTTCTTTTATATTTATATTTATTAAGGAAGTTCCATGAGTCAGGTTAGACCTACGGACATATGTGAGACTTTAGCTGGGGTATCAAGTATTATTTTATCAGTCTTAACTTTTAGGAGTTAGGCATGAGTCCTGCACTTAATGGGTACAATCTTAGTTTATCGGATCAACCTTAGAGTTCATAGTTCTGTAAATTTAGGAGGTGGTATTTTATAGTGTTCTAATCACTAGATAATGTGGACACTTCAATTTAATTCCTAGTAGCATGTTAGTTAATCTATTTATTCCAATTAGTCATTCGCTACCCTAGGTAACCTTGGTTATCATTTACATCCTCAAAACTACATTTTAGCACCATTTTCTTTTAAACATGTATTTTAATTTAAATGTAGTGACCTATCGGCTAATTGCCTTATTCCTATCTCAATGTTGTTTTTAAAAGGATTATTCTGTTATTTGGACATTATACATATATATTAGCAAACTTTTACTAGCGTTTGCATTTTTGTTAAATTATTAATGACACAATATTTATTTTGAGACTTATTTAATTATATGCACAACACTATTTAATTTAAAATCTTAGCTTTCTCATTTTAATAGTTATTGACCTAATAGTATCTCTCTTAATTACTATTTGAGAAAGGGCCTCATTGGAATATTGATATTTTTAATTCCCATCATTTTTTTGTTGGCAAACAACTGTTTTAAATTTAATCTTTAATCACTCTTAAATTTTGGTACTCTATATCTGTAATATAAAATTTATTTGCCAGTTCATTTTCATCTAGACTTATTTTGCATCAGCTCTTTGTTTTGAATTTTCATTTGTGTATTGGAGTTCATCACCTTCTCTTACTGATATACAAATTGTGTATGATTTAATATTTAAGAACATCTCACTTCATCAACTCCTGATTATATGAAGGACATTAACCAAAATATGGATTACTAGTTTCATCTGCTATTGATTTTATTAGCAATTATTCACCTATCTAAAAGAGACTACATGTATGTGTGTGCATAGATATAAAGTGATCTTTAACTTAATTGGCAGCTAACTAAATGGTTTCCTTTTAGTTCCATTAGGGTGGCCCACCTGTCATTGAGAGGAGAGAGAGACAGATGGGGGGCTACTTTATTTTTGGCCAAACCAGGGGAGAACATGGCACACGAGCGGCGCCAGGTCTTTGGCAGCGGCGACGGTGAAGGGTGGCCAGAGATGGGGAGGTGGTAGGTGAAATGAATGGCCCGAAAGCTAGGGAGGCTAGGAGAGGTAGCGCACTAGACGGAGTGGTGCCAAGGGCTGGCAGACGGGGTGCCGAGCGATCGACGGTAGGAGGAATGGGGCGACGGCGACCAGGAGGGTGAGCAAGAAAACTGAGGTGAGCATGAGCAGGAACAGGCTGAGGGGGAACTCACCGAGTAGTTGGTCTAGCTAGAGAGGGACCGAGGAGGGCTGGCATCGTGCATGGGTACAAAACTCGTGAGTACTTGAGAATTATTTTCGGTTATTATTTTGCTTAGCACAAAACTCGGTTAAATCCAAATAAGATTTCAACAAAAATTTCAAATGCCAACAAGATGCAAATAAAAAATTTAAATTCTTTGCAATTTTGAACATCTGATATTTAGGATGTCACAGGGATCAAGATCCCGATAAAGATGAAGACCGATAGTACAAGATGGTTAACTGAGAAGACTTTAAATCAGATCAAGATTATGGTAAATTAAGTAAGATAAGTCATCACTTTGATCATATTGGACCTACCTTTTGAATGCAAGTTAATTTATTTTTAAAAAATAAAATCACATGCTTTATTTAATTATGCAAATTATATTCACATTAGTTCATAACTAATTCCCTATGGATAATTGCTCAATTATATTCTACTCCTTGATCTTGGACGTAAACATACTAGTAATAAGTTTGTATCTTAGCGCCATGCTTAGTCTTGCTCAGATACTTGCGGGCACTAATTTGCCCTGTCATCATTTCAAACATGAGAAAATTGGTTTGAGCAATCATTGAGGGAAGTGGCTGGTATGTTGTAACATTATTATTTTGTGCCCTTGAAACCCCAACTTGCTTAAATATCTAGGCAGATAGTTTGGGGTGTGGTGCAGTGAATGCACAAGAGTGTGGATTATGGTAGAATCGCCCAGATAACTATAAAGACTGAATTTTATGATGACCTCACAATGTAAAATAGTACAACCACAAATTGGCAAAATGTAGACTTGGCTAACTAATTTGCATTGATCCAGTGGGTTGCGCATAGGTGTGAACACGTGCAAAGGGAAAGATGCTCGCATCCTTGCCTTTGCCGTGACAGCGCAAGAGGGGCCTTCTTGAGGGATGGTTGGATCCTACAGAAGTGAAACCTTAGCGGGCGTGGCTTCACTAGGGAGATGCATTGTAATAGCCTTGTTATGATTACTTAGTCGTATGCCTACAAAAGCGTGTAATGGTTGATATTATGAGATAATCATACTTTGTGGGTAAAGTGTACAATCTTAATAGAGTATAATTATTTGACCAGCCGTGCCCACGGTCATGGGTGGACGTTGGAAACTTACATCGATATTGTTCAATTCAAAAACTTTTGAGTGGAATGAAAAAGGGCGTGTTGATAAAGTCCTGATTTGGGTTGCCCTGGACGGTCGGTCCTAGTGATGATAGTAAGTGGATATGACACTGGAAAACTAGCATATAGAAATATTATCGCAATCCTTCACATAATTTAGAAAATATGTTTTAGTTAAAAATGCTACATCTCAGGCATTTCCTATATCTGTATCTCAAAATGGTGGATCTTTGCAAATAAAAGAACCTTAAGCCTTCCTTTATTTATCCCTTTATCTATTATTATTGTATTTTGTGTGCTTGCTTACTAAGTCTTGCTCAATTAAACTATTCGGTAAGTCAGAAGAAGGAATAAGCTGTGTGATCATCTAAAAGTGTCAACAAGACTAGAAGATGATGAGGCTAAGAATTAGGTCACAAACCCTAGTTGGCTACCTGTGGGTGTGTCCTGAGGGTCCCATCTGTGTGAAGTTTCCATTTCCGCTGCTGCTTTTTATTGTTTTGGTCTGATTGGCCCATGCGTAAGTTTACTAATATATTTACGTTTTCGCATGATATGTACTTTGATTTTCAGTAATGTATCTGTGAGTACTATCTACTGATCTAGGGAATAGTATGATAAAATCATAAAGGATTCTGAATTGTAAAATCTGGGTCCAACACTGCATGCACTGCTATGGCTATTTCTAGTTGATCCCACAAATTTATGAACTGATTATGCAGTATGCTTTATGAGATGTACAATTTAATCAATTGTGGTTTGTTATTGGTTGAGTAGTATATTTGCTAAAGCGATTCACAACTGAAGAAAAAACATTATGTCGGTTCAAAAATAAAGAGATTAAAGTTTACCCCTTCAGTTTTTCGATTAGAAGAAACTGAAAAAGCGATACAACCTGTGTGTTTTTCTTCTTCTTTTTGAGTGGGAACCTGTATTTTTCTTGTGCTAAAATGAAAGAAAGGCCCTACAAAAAAGTCCATTCAGTGAGAGAAAAAAGAAAGAAAAAGTCTAGCATAATAGAAGGCCCAACAAAAAAGTTTCTTGGCGTAAGAGGAGGCCGAAAAGAAACATACAAGAAATGGCTACTGCAGACTCAAAACTCACTAACCGCGAATTGAGCGGACCAATGGCACCCGCGCGCTAAATTTGGGGATTGAAATGGAAATGTACTGTTGGGCTGGTCAAGTTTAAGAGGTGGGATTCTTCAAGGGGTCAATGTCTCAAAGAAAGCCATCCAAATGTCCCAACCATCTTTCATCTTGTTCGTCGATACAAAAATGAATGTTTTAGATCCATGGATAATAATATTTTCTTGGTTTACAATTAGGCCCGTTCTTTTCAGCTTATGCCTTATGACTTATGATTTCCCCAAATTCAACTCTTATGACTTCAGAAATTTTCTAAGAAGGTGTAAGGGGGAGTTTGGAGGGGGCAAATGAACTACCATCACCAACTCTCTCTGTTAAGTAGTATAGATATGTTATTACAAAAAATTATTGTAATGGGACATGTCTAGCATGACATAACACTTCACAATGAAGATGTAAATTAGATGGCGCATAGGGTTTGGCTAGGTTTATATGTTTGCCTCACTACTCATATGATACAAATGGCAACATGTACCAACCCGAACTACAGTTAAGATACATGTGTGTCTTTTGGAAGTCATGCTTGCAGTCATTTGTTGTATATATTTGGGTGCATCGGTGCCCTTCTCTTGTCTCCGCCGTAGCTTTAGCCTTTGTGACGGCTACCTAGTACTCAGCTTCCACAACTTGTGTAGACTTGTCGCAATTCAAAATAGTTTGTCGTTCAGCAGGGGCATCGGGGACCATCGGCCCCTTTCTCTTGTCCTCCACCATATTGGCCTTTCCCTTGTCGTCTGGGTGTAAGATTTTCATCATGTAAAGCTCTCCGGCGCCACAGGGTATTTGAGCATGTATTTTTGCTTGATGAATACCCTATGGTATATCTCCGAGCCATCAATCCATTGGTTGAAGTAGAAACACTTCGTGGTCTACTATCATGCATGGAGAAGATTAGTGATGTGTGAAATGAAACATGCAATGTGATTTATGAATACGTGAAATTTGCTTACAAGAATTTTGCCGCATGTGTAGTGCGCCTAGGCAGCAAAAATTTCAGTCCTTAATTGACCCGGGAGAGAATCTCCCCTATCTACATGTAAGATACCTTCTCACATTCATCAGTTTATCATATAACTCGTTCGTGTCTAGATCTATGTTTTTCATTTTATTTTATGCCAAACTAACAGAGGTTTCTCCTCTGGTCCAACATTTCGAAATCACCCATATGCACGCGTAAGTTTTTCAAATATTCAAACCTAGTGAAAACTAGTGCGTGGTTAAGCATTTTAATCACTCAGGTTTAACTCTTCTGACATGTGGACCCCACTAGTCAGAGAGAGAGAGAGAGGAAAGGAACGATCTGTGCGCTATGGCAGAGCTTAGTGCCGAGCTCACCAGTGAAGAGGGAGGCAACAACTTGGCTTTGACATGAGCAAAATGGAATGGTGGTGTCATGTGCATCTCTGGGCAGTGTTGGCGGCCAGTATGGTGGATGGAGGTGGTAGCATGACAGTGAGAGGCAGCTGTGATGCTTGGGTGACTGATGGTGTGGCGGAAGGCATAGCTAAGTGTCTCGTTTGAGCGTGGAGTTAGCTTTAGGAGGTCATAGTGAGGCTATCAACTCAATCTTGTGGACCTATGTCACTGGAGAGCGGTGACAATGAGGTCTCCCATTGCGGTACTACAGCCGGCCATGACAATGTCCTAGAAAAGTATAGCTAGGGGCCAAATTGACCAGCGTGTGAGCTTCAGGGAGTCACCAGGGTGCTCACTAAGGGGCTTGGATGGCGCTGAGGTGGTCGGGGGTGGTTTGTCGGTGTTGAGCAGGGATGACAGTGAGAGTTTCCATGTCGACGGCTAGCTACCGTGAAGGACATGCCAAAAACATGGTTGGATTAGCTTACTTACTCAATGGAGATGCTTAGAGAGTGAGAAATTGGCCAGAGCCTTACCAGAAAGAAGGAATGGCTAGTGGTGATGCTCTTGGCTGTAGGTGAGGAAAAGGGCTTGGTTGGACGATTGCAGGATCAAGGATAACAGACTAGAGGGGATGAATAGGAGATTCTAAAATTTTTCGCTATTAAGTTCAACAATTTTAATCATAATGAGCAATATGTGAACCTAGCACAAATCAATTGCAAATTCTCTAAATTTTTATGGCACCACAAGATATATCTCTACTAAGTACAATTATAGCTACTCAAGATATGACAATTTAATTGCTAGAAAAGTAAATACAAAAGAGTAAAGACAAGAATTAACCACAATGGAGACATGCAATATTTTCCCGTGGTATCGAAGACTAGTTGGTCTTCACTAATCCATGTTGAGGTAAGTCCAAATGAATTGGACTGGCTCCACGAATTAAGCTTAACCACCTCAATCCACTAAAGTTGTTTTTCCTCTGCTCCAGAGATGGTGAGCACCAAACCACTCATAATCGGCACCGTACCACTTCACAAACTTCTTAAAGAGACCACCATACAAATTTCTCCCAAACCATCTAGGTGCCAGTAAGAACCAAGAGTAATATATCATAGTGTTTGCTTGAGGAGAAACAAGTGCTAAAATGATCAGCGAATGAATGCACTTAAATACTCTTCAAAATGAATGCACTTAAATACTCTTCAACTACTCAAAAATGCAAAATATGAGCAAATAAGTAGAGGAGAGTGCACACAATGCTCTAGTGTATTGAATTTTTGTGTGCAAATAATCTATTTTTATTCAAAATTATAGAAATATACCCGTAGGAATATTTTTGCACAAATAGGCTCTAGTCGCCCAACGGGAGGGCGACTGGAGCTAGTCACCCAACCGGGATGTGACACACGGCAAATATGGTAACGGTTGGGCGAGTCATTGCTATTGCTCGAGCGTCAGGCGACTGGAGCTCCAATTGCCTAACGGTTGGGCGACTGGAGCTCCAGTTGCCCAACGCTCAGGCGACAGGGGGGGTTAAACGGGCTGCGCTCAGTCGCCACCGCAACAAGCCAGCCATTTCAGTGCTGAGAGAAGAGAGGAGAAGAGAAGAAAAAGGAGGGAAGAAGAGA
The DNA here is from genome assembly GCA_017311315.1 of Dendrocalamus latiflorus. Classification (NCBI taxonomy): domain Eukaryota; kingdom Viridiplantae; phylum Streptophyta; class Magnoliopsida; order Poales; family Poaceae; genus Dendrocalamus; species Dendrocalamus latiflorus. Next base: position 10,497,720 of record CM029614.1, on the reverse strand, counting down.
AGAGGAGAGGAAGGAGGGGAAGAAGGAGGGGGGGGGGAGGAGAGGAGAGGGAGAAGAGGAGGAGAGGAGAGGGAGGAAGGAGGAGTGGGAGCCATTCCATCTATTTAGATCCAGGTATTTTTTTGGTATGTTGTATTTGCAGTATAGTTTTTATCAAATGTTAGTGTTAGTAAAAATTGTAGATGTAGAAAATTTAGTATAGAAATTTTAGTACAATTTTTAGTATAGAAAATTTTTAGCATACAATTTTTAGTATAGAAAATTTTTAGTATAGAAATTTTAGTACAATTTTTAGTATAGAAAATTTAGTTAACATAGTTATAGGAAATTAGCAGGCGTAAAACTAGAGAGGAGATGAAGAAGCAACTGTAGGTGTAGATTTGGATAGAAATAGTTAAATATTTGTTATACTAAATTTATTAAACATGTAGTTTTAGAAAATTAACAGCTGTAGAAGCGTGTAGTTCTGTATAATTTAGGGAACATAGTTTTAGAAAATTACCATTAGTACGAAATCTGCATGCTACAAAATTGTATTTGTAGAAAATTCAGTCACCGTAATGTACAAATTAATCGTCTGCTGAAATTTATACATATTTAAAAAATCACTAAATATTTATGGTAGAATTTAATTAATTCGTAATGTGAACGATCAGCGAAATGTGAATTGCAGTATGTCGGTACTTTGGTATTGTGCGATGCTATTTGACATGTCGCAAAATTGAAACATATATGCAGGCCGACATCAGCAATGGCAATAGCCATTACATTAAGAGTGCATTACAGTGCTGGAACCGTTCGTGAAGGTTCGAATGGTGTGGATTTGAGTGTTTTTTCACAAGTCACTCTAGTACATCCGGATGGCAAGAATGCTCGGATCTCAGATGTGATGCATTGGGTGACTCAGGTTTTTCGTTGGACCCCGAGGTGTGTAGCATTGTCGTGCAAGGGCTTTGGAGTCGGTCTCCCATGAACATTAGATGGGAATTGAGGACATTGTTGCGCACTGCTACGTGGAAGGGCTTTGTGCAAGGGTGCCAGCGTCATGGATACGAGTGTGTCCTGCTTGTGCAACCGTGCTCATTAGAAGCTATGCAAGGTCATCCGTCCGCCTTTGCTCCGGGAGGTGCTAGCAGCTCGGGTGGGCCGCATGTTGACGAAGATGATCAAGTTGCTCGTGATGAAGCCGATGCGGTACATGGAGGAGAGTTACAATGGTCAAGCCATAGAGAGCGATCAGGATAAGCCGATGAAGGGGAGCATATTCATTACATCGTGCAACAGATGGATTGTGATGACCAGAGGGCATGGGTTGAAGAGGAAGCTATACAGGACGATGACAAGGACAGTTCGGATGAGGATGAAGTTCCTATCTCACAAGAATGGAACTAGTTTTAATGCTGAGGGTGTTTCTGCACATGATGAGCATGAATTAGCGTGGGAATATCATGAGACAGAGGTTCGGTTGCATTCTGTGTTTGCTGACAAGGCAGTGCTGCAGGATGCTATCAAGCTGTGAGCCCTTTTAATGCAGCGGACTTTTCAGGTCGTGAAATCAAGCCAGGAGTAGTACACCATAAAGTGTAAGCAGGCTGGTTGTCCTTGGAGGGTGCACGCATGTAGACCCAAGTATGAGACTCACTAGATTGTGTCGAAGGTGGAGCCGCACTCTTGCATTCTCAACAGTGTTTTGGCGAGGCATCGTAACCTAACGTCCGCCTTTATAGCCAATTTGATGTATGGAGAGACAGTGGAGAAGAAAGACATAGAGGCTATGCATATCGTGGTAGCACTCAAGAAGAAATTCAAGTACAAGATTAGTTACACAAAGGCTTGGTATGCCAAGCAGAAGGCATTGCAAAAAGTTTCAGGTCTTTTGAGGCGGCGTACGACAATCTTCCTTGTATGCTTAAGGTGTTGCATGACAGGAACCCGGGCACGTATATCACTGTGCAAGACAAGCCGTCCACAAATCTACCAGGATATGCGGTGTTGCAGAGGGCCTTGTTAGCATTTGGTGCTTGTATCGAGGTATTCAGACACATGCTACCGGTGATCTCAGTTGACAGGACCTTTCTGATAGGCAAATACAAGGGGCAGATCCTGATGGCCATAGGCGTTGATGGCAACAACCAAATATTGCTGCTGGCCATCATATTCGTGGAAAGTGAGAATTATGAAAGCTGGTTGTGGTTTCTCAGATATGTCAGGGTTGGAGTTGTCGACACTCGTCCTAGTGTGTGCGTAATCCATGATCGCCATACAGGATTGTAAAGGCTATAAGAAAACTTCAGGAAGACCTCGAGGAGCCCTTTTCTTTTACAGATATGAGAAATAGGTGGTGCATTCGTCATTTAGGAGTGACCGTTTTCAAGAAGTTTCCGAAACAACCGTTGATGAAGCTATTCAAGAGGCTGGTGATGTAGAACCAGTGGAGAAAATTTGATGCTTTGTGGGCGTTGTTGGATGAGCACAGCAGGAAGCACGTCGACAAGAGGAGCAAGAGGACGGTCATTCCTAGGGCGGCACAACCGCAATGCTTGGCAACACGCGATGAGCCTAACCTAGTTGGTCCAAGAAGGAGGAGCTCATGAAACATCAAGTGCTTCCTGCAGTGGATCGAGGGAGAACTATTGGAGAAGTGGTCATTGTTGCATGACACGGACGGCGCAAGGTACAGCATAATGATGACTAACCTTGCCGAGGTGTACAATTGGGTTCTCAGGGGCCTCCGTTCTCAGCCCCTTGTCGCCATCGTGGAAGGTGTTCTTCACAGTACAATCAGCTACTTCAGGGAGGGGCACACGAATGCCGCACTTCATGCAGCCAATCCCTGAGCCCTGTATTCATCAAAAATTACGTCATACATGGAGACAAAGGCACAGAAGGCTCACTTGCACACAGTGCAGGTCATGGGCAATAGGGAGCATTGTTTCGACGTGGTACTCCGTGATAGAGCCGGATTTGAGACGGCTTGTTCCCTTGTTACCCACAGTTATACCTTGGAGATCATGCAAATGAATCTAGCTGCATGTGCAACAAGCTGAAGCTATTACACAAGCCATGCTCTCATGTCCTCGCTGCATGCGGGACTGTGGGCATGGATCCTTCGAACTTCATGTTGGAGTACTTCTTTAAGGAGAGGGTACTGCATGCTTGGTGTGGGGAGCTCCGGGGGTTCAGGGTTGTCGGAAACTTCACCACCTTGGACATTGCAGCGAGGACCTAGATTTTAGATGTTAACATGCTGAAGGGTGGGAAGGGTTGGGACAGAGCCGGCGTATTATAAATGATATAGACAAATCGCAAGTCAGAGCATCTGGTTCACGTTGCGGGCGATGCGGTCTGGAGGGGCACATAGCTAGACGATGCAATGCATGTGCTGATCAGTAGGCAGAGCAGCATGGCGTGTACTACTAGTTGTTGGAGACTAAAAATAAATTTACATTGTAAACTGTGTTTGCTTAGTACGCACTTATGACTTGCGGAATGTCGTACTAAATGTATCATATATTTCATGTGCCATTTGTACAACTGCTATGTTACATCCCCTTTTCTGTAATGTAGTTGTTGTTGTGCTGGTAGCTTAGTATTGCTATGTTTATTTACTTACTAGTTGTATTTACTGTTAGTTTACATGCGATGTTTTTTGGTTCCTTATAAGTGCTAACTTGAACTCTTTTTGCAGGTATGGCTCATGATGGTCATGACTCGGACTGGCGATACCCCCTGTTGGACGAGCACATGGACCACCTGTATTGCACTTCCCATCGTGTGCCGCCTACGGGGAGCGCGGACGAGCCAGCTGAGCTGGGAGTGATCTGGACACGCACACCTCGCATGGCCTGGAGACTCGACCCCCATTGGACAGTCAGGTTTGCACTTCGCCAACGTTTTAGTGTTGCCGTAAGAACGCTCCGTGCTGACCTTCACTTTGTTTGCAGGCTGCGGGATGCCGGGCTACTCCCTCTTGCCCGGATGGTGCAAGCCACAGACGAGGATGGACCCACTGTGGCCGCGAGCGGGGATGGCGTCGTGAAACGATCACGACGTTTCCCATTTGATCGTTCCCTGCTGACAGCTTTGGTGAACCGTTGGCGGCCCAAGACGCCTGGGCCGGCGTCCGACTCTGCATCTCGGGGCACACCACCAGAGGTTTTCTCTGGGAGTGCCCTGATCGGTGCATCGGAGGGCACATAGGCAGCGGTGCAACCCACTCCACCAGTTTAGCGGCGGGTGCGACAGTCTCCTGAGCGTCTTACTTTGTCTGGGCATCATCACCCGTTGCAGTGGAGGACGGCCAAGCGGGGCCGTATGGGAGGACGCGGACGCAGAGACGGAGGGGGCCAGGGTGGCGACGGAGGGGGTGTTGGGGATGTTGTTGGGGGACGGTAGTCCTCGCTGTACACTATCTGTTTATGTACTGCTTATCTTTGTTATTTATGTAGTTAACTTTTACTTGTATGGTGTCGAGCTTACTTCTACTTCTCCTTACCTTCTCCACGCGCACACAAATGAATAGTGAACTACACTGATGGCAACCGCAGCAATACACGAACTATTAAATTACATGCTTAACAACATTGCAAATTATTTCAAACAAGAGTGCTGAGCAGACCGGTACAACCGTTCACATCGTTGCCTATATGTGGAATGAGCCTAGTGGCACCCACATGGAGGATTGCTGAGGGGGCCGCCTCGGACATGGCTGTCCGTCGTTGTAGTGGCAAGCACATATACAACTAGGGTTCGTGCAGTAGCATGAAGGGTCGTACGAACTCCCTATGTTAATGACCTCCTCATTGCCCCTCTCACGTTTCACCTATTGATGGAGGTCATCGTTCTACTCTTCAAGACTCTCAATGTGTGCCTCTAAATCAATGATTCGCTCCCACAATGTATGCACGTACGTCGACATATACCGTTCATGGGGAGGATCGATCCATCGCATAAAGTCAAATTTATTCACCTGCTACAAACAAACATTAGCATCGAAGCTATATTAGTAGTACAACAAAATAGATGAGTGCGAACTTGTACCCTGGAGTATGGGCACCGAAAGAAACATCGACCACCATCCGTATGGCCTTCTGCCACCTGCACCACCGTGTCCTGCATGTGTTTGCATTTCGGCCACACTGGCTGAGCACGCCTACCTGGCAACAAGTGGTATGTAGGGCCGAAGTCCTCCTTTCTTTCGAGCGGAAGGTCCTCCTTTGGTGACCCATGTTCGAGTGGTCCCTCGGCGTTCATCATGGTGCCTTACTCTACGATAGAGAAGATAGTTCTTCCAACTAGCACCACCTCGTCCATTTATTATATAGCGTAACTTTAGGCCATATTTGCTCGTTGACATGACATGACAACCCAGCTTTGCGTAGTGAGAAGACGGGGCGCGCCAGCTTTGCACAGTGAGAAGACTGGGAGCGCCAATTTTGTGCAGTGAGAGGACTAGCTTTCCGCAGTGACATGACCGCACGGGCCAGCTTTCCTCAGTGACATGACATGACGACGCAGCTTTTCGCAGTGACATGACAGCACGGCCCAGCTTTGCGTAGTGGGAAGACCGAACGTGCTAGCTTTCCTCAGTGACATGACATGACAAAGTAGCTTTTCATAGTGACATGACAGCACGACCCAGCTTTCCGCAGTGACAAGACCGAACGTGACAGCTTTCCTCAATGACATGACATGACGGCGCAACTTTTCACAGTGACATGACAGCACGGCCCAACTTTCCACAGTGAGAAGACCGAACGTGCTAGCTTTTCTCAGTGACATGACATGACGATGCAGCTTTTCACAGTGACATGACTGCATGGCCCAGCTTTGCGTAGTGACAAGACCCAACGTGCCAGCTTTGCGCAGTGACATGACCGTACGTGCCAGCTTTTTGCAGTGACAAGATCTCACGGCCTAGCTTTATCAGCTGATGCAGACCAACTAAGGATTAGTTGATGTGTAGGGATGGCCCGATCTTTCATGGTACGATCAGCGAGGTTCCTTCTCCTTGGATAGAGTCTTCTCCTTGTCTTGATGCAGCAAACAATATTGATAAGGGCAATTTGCACTAGTATGCAAGGCGCACACTAGAAGCAATCCGCCAAACTCAAGGATCTCCTATTCTTGCTTTGCACCAACTCAGCAAACTCCAAATGAGAAAACCTTGCAATCATGCAATCTGGCCGCCACCAACCATCATGGCGATTTTCTCCTTTATTTGACAGGTATAAAAACTTATCATATCATAGCCTAAGTTACAATGGGACTAAGGCCCTGGCCTTATATTGGTGCACAATGCATGGCCTTGACTAAAACTCACGCACAACCTGGTCTAAGGCCGAAACAAACTCCAGTACGAACTAAAAAGGAAATATTTAATCTGCTACCACTTGATTCTCTCTCAATTTGTGATATGCTTATAAGGATTCCATGGCTAGCACCTTGTCCATTGTATGGGGCTTTGAAATAACTATCCAACGAGTCCAAGAACGCCCAAATCGGACTCCGTTTGTGAAAGTTATGGGTGTTTTAGTGTTGGATTTCCTATCTAATCCGAACCAAATCCGAACTGAATTCAAATCTGTATATGTTTTCTTTTCTTGTTCAAGGGGCTTCCAAATCCGTTTGGAACCTGAAAAGGAATCCTTCTCAATCTTTGGAAAACCATGGTGTGGTCGGATTTTACCCTTATTTGCATTGCAATACTCGGACTCTTTATGTTTGGTAGGTCTCGCGCATCTCTCCGAACAGCTCGTGCAACATCCAATGAAGTTGCCATAACTTTGTGTAGGAAGCTCCAATCAAGTGTTATTTGATTCGTTGGAAAGTAGACTTCATTAGCTTTCCAAATATATATATTTTGTGCATTAAAAACCTTAGAACTGGCATTGAGAACTTCATGAACATTGTGGACAGAATTGCAATCACGAGAACTTGATTGATCTTGTGTCTTCCTCTTTAGCCAAACTAACTTTCTTTCTTCTCCATCCACACCTCTAATTCCATGCATCATTGTCTTGTTTGCACTGCGCAATGGAGGAATCACATAAGCATCCGCACGAACTAGGATATTCTTCTCTTTCCCATAACCGATGGCTTCTTTCTCCATGCGCAATTCAGCACTACTAAGCCTTGTAACTTCGGATTACATGGATGAAGCACAAATCAATGTAGCATTCGCACTCTTGGCCACATCACCAGCTTTGCACACTACAAAATGAGGTCGACCGGATTTCTCAGAGAATACTGCGCAACCAAACCCCACACTATACCACGCTTCCTTCACCACACCGAGATGGACAAAAGGCAGAAGAAGCAATGGGACAAGATGATGAAGTAATGGGAGGAAACTGTGACCTAGCACGGTTAGCTACCGCCCACGATGAGAAAATAAGGGCTGCTACGGCCTGGGCAGAACAAGCCCAGCGTGCCACGAGGTCAGCTCCTCACAATGACGGGCTCCATAGCAACAACCCCATCCCCAACGTTCTCACCGAGCGTTCGCCGCAACTCCCACCCGAGAGGGAGACACCCCCTTTGTTGGTGTGGGGACACGTGAAAGTTCTTTAAGTCTATGCACCGCATCAGCCTAGGTATGCATTACTGGGGTTGCGTAAACTACTCCTGTGACTACCCCAACCACCATCTAGACACCGCAACCTATCGACAGCCGGTAAGGACCAGGTGCACCATTTTCTCCTATCTTTTCTCCTTCACAGGACGCACTAACAATCTCTCCCCTGTATTTACAGTCCCTAGAACCCCTATGTGGCTACCACAAATGGATCGATCTTGAGATCCACCCTGAGGACCAATGGGCCCTTAACTTCGAGGAGTGGAATGTCGCAAGGTCATCAGAGATGCGGGAGGAGGAGCACCACAAGAACGAGCAAACCATGCGTATACAACGCAAGACGAAAGTCCATGTCGAAGCGTGCACCCATAGGGAGTGGGAAGCTCATGAGAGGGAGCACGAGAGAAAGAGGGAAATGGCGACAAAAGCAAAAGAGGCTGCCGAGGAGTTCAATGCCGAGCGGGCAAGGAAGGGAAAATGGCCCCGGTCCACACAGTAGGTTGTACGAGCAGTTGGGTGGGTTAGTCGCACATGATCCTATATGTTATACATGTAATCAAAAAGTACGCGACATGTTACTCCCAACTGTATTATGAAGTTTATTTAAATTTAGACAAGCTTATTATATCATCTTTTCGTATTCAATGATTCACATAGTAAGTCATCTAACAATATTAACGTACTAGTTTTTTCCGCATACGAATTCTTAGTAACATCAAAATATCACTTACCATCGTATGTACCGATCGTTCTACGGTCAATCGTTCCTAAAACAAATTTCCCAAAATTTGTTACACACCTACAACATACAATGAACATAAACTTTTATTATAACTTCAGCAGATTATTTTCCAGTTAAAAACTACAAAATTTACAAAATTCACGGGGGACTGAGTGCAGTCGCCCAATGGGTGGGTGACTGCACTTCAAGTCACCCAATGGGGGGGGGGTGACTGGTTACAGTCGCCCGAGGGTCAGGCGACTGGACATCTATCGCCCCCTGTTGGGCGATTGGCTCCAGTCGCCCCCATTGGGCGACTGGAGCCTATTTATGTAAAAAATGTTGCCGCGGGTATATTTATGTAATTTCAAATAAAAAATAGATTATTTGTACAAAAATCACCTAGTGTATTCAGTGGGGTCTTAGATGTTTGCCCTTGTGCTGGTGAGGAGGGTATTTATAACTTCGACCATTTGGAATAGAATCCTAGAAAAATTCGGTAGGTGTGGTACTATCGCCATGTGGGATTGGTACTACCATACCTACTATTCAATTGTTATTTTGGTGCATTTAATATGTTTGAACTAGCCGCTGAATAGGCATTGCGGTACTACCACCATCCAGGATTACTATTACCACACTGCGATAGTACCACACCCTGAGATCAGTACGACCATTTTCCAGAGTTTCAAGATTTTACCAAACACATGCTCTCTGGAAAAAACATTTTGTAGGAAAAGTCGGCGCTACCACCGGGCGGTAGTACCACTCCATAATGGCGGTATTATCGTCGGCTAGTAATACCACTCCATAATGGCGGTATTATGGTTTTTCCTGATAGTAGATTCAAAAAATAGTTTTAGATGCATGTATGACTTATTTGTTGATCGAGATGGCTCAAAGTTAATTCCCAAGCTACTAGCCATGGTCCCCCTTTATAGTACGACATCTAGCCTAACAATCCGGTATTTTCTCCAAATTCTGAGACTGGCAAAAAAATATATAAAAGGGATCCTAAAGCTAATTTTCACCTTTGTTTTAAGCCAAGTCGATGCTTGTTAGTCTTTGCATACCATTGTTGCATTGTCATCCGTGCTCTGGGACTAAACCTTTTAACACATCTTATCACACATGTTAGTCCCAAACATAATATTGTCATTAATAACCAAAAGCAATTTTAGGGGCCTAGATACTTTCAATCTCCCCCTTTTGGTAATTGATGACAACCAAAACAATGTGAAGGGAATTTAGATATTTTTGAAAATACCCCAGGTTTTGAAACGAGTTGTATTTTCTTGTTTTGACTTTGAATGCAATTAACTCAAGAGAGCTCAAGGATATGAAGAATTAGTTGCATTCAAGAGTCATTCAACAAATAGAGAAAAGCTCACCAATATATGTGCATATGATATTTTGAAGTGGTTTTCATGCACAAGTTTAGATTTTAGAAATTTTGGTGGAGTTTTCTTTATTTGTTGACACTCGAGGAACTTCTCAAAAGATAATAAGCATGAGTATGAACATGAGAAGTAATATTTAGATTATGATGAACATGAACAAGATTGGTATAGCCAAAAAACCATAACACTAAATAAGTTCACAAGAATTATAAGCATAAGGGTTCTAACTATTACAAGGAAACTACACATAGTTCAAACACATAATATGAAGTTCCTCACATAACCAATTTCTTAAATAATATAACGATAGATAGATCTTCTCCTAGCTTTTCTCCTCCCCAATTTCTCCCCCTTTGGTAGCAAGTACCAAAAAGAGCTACTCCTGGGGGAGGGGATGCGAAGACGATGAGGACGCTGATAGTGCATCGGAGAAGGACGATGAGGTACCGAGGAGAGTGAAGCGCTTTCTAAGGCACCCCACACGATGAGAGAGAGAGGCTAGCTAATAATTAGTCTTAGCTTGGTTATCTCGGATATGCAAGACAACATCAAAGATCTAAGACAAGGAAACTGGATCAGCTACAGGTGGAGCATCCTTGTGCCTTTGCCCATGCTCTTCTTTTTCTTGAGCGCAAGGAAGGGTAGTGGAGGGGACTGGAGTGGTTTCTCTTGGCTTGTATGGCTTTGAGGTGTTGGCCTTGCTTCTCGATAATGTGTATTCCTCATGATAAGGGCCATGATGTATGGAGCAAAATAGATCCTTTTGAGCCTATCGTTCTTGGAGGAGATGATCTCTCTAATTATGAGGTCAACCACGTCAAACTTATGCCCATTCATGATATAGTTAATGATGTTCCAAACATGACCTCGGATTGCATCAAAATTTCTGCTCTTCGGGAAGAAAGTGTGGTTAATGATACAATTGATGAGGCTTGACAAAGGAAGGAGTCCAGCTATCTTGCCAGACGTGTATCTGATGGAATTGAAGTGTCATAAAATTGAGTCCATGAGGCAATCTTGAGAGTTGTCCTGGCATAGATTTTCTCATGTCGCCCAAGATGATCGAGTTCGTAAGGTAATCTCAAACTCACCCTTGGTAGCCTCAATTATTTCATATCCATCATCCAAGCCATGTAGTCAAAATTAGGGGATACATAGACTATGCCATAGAATTACTGAATCATGTCCTCATGATAATCGTACCTCAATGTGACTATACCATCGAGTCCAATGGCATAGAAAAGCTTATACGCACCAGCATAGTGATCAATTCCATTGAGGTGCGCCAATCCACATACTTGTGGTTGGCAAATTGTCAGTTTTGATCATAAAGTTGAGTATAGACATCCTACTGAAATTTTATGTGGAAGCGAGGATCAGTGGATGTCCTTGGTTTTGTGAACTTGCTTGGGTGGCGGAGTTTGACATACTCCTCACTAGTGATTATCTTCAAGTTCACATTTTGCTCTTGTGCTGCCACCATTTCTTCATCATCATCTTCTTCACTTTCTTCATAGTCATCTCACTCATCTGTTTTAGTGGCACTATCTTCTACCTCTTCCTCCTTAGCGGCCTATGTGTCCCTTGCTCTCATGTCTTAGAGAAAAGACTCTATTTCTGAGCCAGTGTCTTCTTTTGAAGGAGCTTGGACAAAGGCTGCCTTTCAGGATGCTGCCTTGTGATGAAAAGGTCCAGCATTAGATCGATAGGGATCATAGTGGTTTGCCAGTTTTCCTTGAGGTGCCAGGTTCTTGCAAATTGAGGTTTTGGTCCTTGGCATCTTGAAAAGGAATTTAGAAGATAATTAGGATGGAAGGAGTAGATTTGAGTTAATGTTCAAAAATAGTTGATGAATTTAAGCAGAATTGATAGTACCACACTATCCCATCGGTACTACTGCCCTATGGTAGTACCACTCGAGAGGGGTGGTAGTACCACTTCTACTGAGAGATTTAGGTCTTGCATGCTGGTTTCTTACTTTCTTGGGTATGAACCCAAATCCTTCCTTATTGAATAAGCACCGTTGCTCACTCAATAGCTTATAAGGGTGGCCTTTCCCTTAAGTATCTCTCTAAGTTTTTGTTTAGATTGGTCACTTGCTATTTTAATTCATTGTTTTCAACAATGAGCTTTACATCACAACTTTTAGCATTACCATGATTATAATCAACTTTAGAACAACATGACATATCTAGGAAATCATCACATAAAGTAGATGTGCTAGTTCTAGCAATCTCTACTCTAGGCATTTGATTAATAATGTCACATGCAATTCCAATGCTAGTATGAGATATTCTTAAATCCTTTTGAAGGAGTGAGTCATGAGTTTCCTTTAGCTCCTCATAAGAATTCTTTAGAGAGAGATATTCTCATGTCAATACCTTGAACTTTAACTTCTTCCTAAGATATTAATTTAAATCTTCAAATATATCCATTAATTCATCATAGGAGGGTTCATCATCATCGAGAAAATTTACCTTATCACTTTTTGCCATGAGGCATGTATGGGACGAGAAGAGCGATGAAGCCTCATTGATGGCAATGCAAACAAGCCCTCTCTTCTTAGAGGACTCATCATCATCAGTGTCAGAGTTGATGTACTCCTCATCAGAGCCCTACTCTCCGATATGGGCTTCATTTTTGCCATCATTTTGAAGCTTTTTAAAAAGCTTCTTGCCATTTAAGTCCTTCTTGGATGACTTGCCCTCGTCATCCTTCTTTGTAGGGTAATAAGAGACAATGTGCCTCTTGTCATCACACTCATAGCAACATTCGTTGCCATAGCGCTTGTTGTTGTTGTACGAGTGCCCCTTTTTGCTATTGTCATAGCTAGTGCTTCGGTTTGAGTGCTTTCTCATAAACTTCCTTATTTTTCTCATGAGGAGAGCCAATTCCTCCTCGGAGTCATTCTCTTTGTCTTCCGGCTCATCACCTGATACCACTTTTACTTTGAAAGTGGTGACAGTCTTGCCATTGGAGGAGAATTGCTCCAAAAGCTCCTCTTTGTCCTTTTTGTACAACTCATTGGTTATAAGATTACCCAAGAGTTGAGTTGGCATCATCTTCAGTAACTCAAAAGAGTTGAGGAAGAGAGTCACCAATGTCTAATAGTTCTACGGTATAGAGCTAAATATTTTTCTCACAATGTCAACATCTGTTAGTGAAGTGCCTAGGCCATTGAGTTCATTTATGATGTTATTGAGACGTGAAAACATTTCATTAATGTCTTCATGAAGCAACATGGTAAATGTCTCATATTTGATCCAGAGTCTATGCAATTTGGCATCTTTGACCGTGGATGTTCCCTTATGATTTTCAAGAGGGTAGTACATATGTCATGAGTGGTTTCCAAATTGCTCACTCAATTGAACTCATCCATGTTCAAACCTCCAAAAAGTGCGTTCATCGCTTGAGCATCTAAATAAGCATTGCACTTCTCAAGTTCCGTGGGATGGTTTGGATCAAGAGACATAATGCAACCCTCATTTACGATTCTCCATATACTCAGGCTTATGGCCTTTAGATAAATGGACATTCTAATTTTTCAATATGCATGATTTGAGTCATCAAATAGAGGTGCCTTTGCTATAGCACTACTCTCACTAGCCATCATTTTCTCTCTTAGATGGCTAAGTCTAAATCAATGAGAGATCAAACTCTAATACCAATTATAGATTAAGGATAACTGACTAGGGGGGAGGGTTGAATAAGGTTCTAAAATTTTTCACTATTAAGTTCAATAGTTTTAATCACAATGAGCAATATGTGAACCTAGCACAAGTTAATTGCAAATTCTGTAAATTTCTATGGCACCACAAGATGTGTCTCTACCAAGTACAATTCTAGATACTCAAGATATGGCAATTTAATTGCTAGAAAACTAAATGCGAAACAGTAAAGATAAAAATGAACCACAATAGAGACATGCGATATTTTTCCATGGTATCAAAGACTTGCTGGTCTTCACTAATCCATGTTGAGGTAAGTCCAAATGAATTGGACTGACTCTATGAATTAAGCCTAACCACCTCAATCCATTAAGGTTGATCTTCTTCCGCTTTAGAGATGGTGAGCACCAAACCACTCACAATCAACACCAGGTCTCTTCATAAGCTTCTTGAAGAGATCACTACGCAAACTCCTCCAAAACCGTCTAGGTGCTGCCAAACACTAAGAGTAATAAATCACAGTATTTGCTTGAGGAGAAACAAGTGCCAAAGTTATTGACGAATAAATTAATGCACTTAAATGCTCTTGAACTACTCAAAAATGGAAATATGAGAAAATAAGTAGAGGAGAGTGCACATAAAGCTCTAGTGTATTCAATGAGGTCATAGATGGTTGCCCTTGTGCTAGTGAGTGGGTATTTATAACCCCCAACTACAAATTTGACTATTTGGAACAAATCCTAGAAAAATTTAGTTGGTGTGGTACTACCGCCATTTGGGATTGGTACTACTGCACCTACTGTTCAACGGTTATTTTTGGTGCATTTAATGCATTTGAACTAGCCGTTGAACATGCATTGATGTACTACCACCATCTAGGATCGGTACTACCACACTATGGTAACACCGCACCATGAGATCAGTACTACTGTTTTCTAGAGCTTCAAGTTTTGACCAAAAATGTGCTCTCTGGAAAAAAACATTCTGCAGAAAATGTCAGTACTACCACCGACCAATAGTATCGCCCCATAATGGTGGTATTATCGCCAGCCGGTAGTACCGCCCCTAACGACGGTATTACCACCAGCCGGTAGTACCATATGTCCTAACTGGTACTACCATTTTTCCTAATAGTAGATTCAAATAACAATTTTAGATGCATGCATGACTTATTTGTTGATCAAGATGGCACAAAGTCAATTCTCAATCTACTAACCATGATCTCCCTTTATAGTATGGTGTCTAACTTAACAATCTGGTCTTTTCTCCAAACTCTGAGACTGGCAAAAATATAAAAGGGATCCTAAAGCTATTTTCACTTTTGTCTTTAGCCAAGTCGATTCTTGCTAGTCTTTGCATGCCATTGTTGTGTTGTCATATGTGCTCTGGGACTAAATCTTCTAACACATCTTAGCAAACATGTTAGTCTCAAATATAATATTATCATTAATTACCAAAACTAATTTTTATGGGCTTAAATGCTTTCAACAATTCACTACGTGGCAAGGCAATTAAGTCAGCATAGAGCTCAGAGGGGAGATTTGACATGCTCTAACATGGTTAGAGAGGGGAGAAGCTCACCAGAGTTATCAGAATGCGGTGGTGTCACTACTACAAAACAAGCTATACTGGATGCCTCGTCACAAATGGTTCATGAGGAACCGTCTGTGCTGTTATTATCACAGACGATTTTACAATCGTGACCGTGTACCTTCTGTGATATGCCACTATCATAGACAGTTCTTGTTAATAACCATCTGTAATAATTCACAGATGGTTATCAATACCAACTATCTTTGTCTGTGATAATTGCATATATCACAGATAGTTTTTTAATTAGAATCATCTGTGATAATTCACAAACGGTTATTAATACAAACCATCTATGATAATTGCATATATCATAGATGGTTTTTAATTAGAACTGTCTGTGAATTATCACAAATGGTTATTAAGGAGAACCACCTATGATAATTATGTATCACAGACGGTTTCATGGTTGGACATGTCTGGGATGTACCGCTTTATTAAATACTATCCTGACAATCTATCTTCATTGCGCTTCATTGAAGGAGGCATCCGACTTGGGGAGTTGGGTGAAAGCATACCACTTATAGATCTAGCTTGTACAGATATATTTATTCTTGGTGATTAGAGGTTGGTATTTGCTTCTAATTATATACCTTGTAATAAAGAGAGATGATAGCTAGGTTTAGGTCTAGCTTAATTGGTAGTTTGCTCTAATTTATGAATGGGTCACTATTCCTAGTTTAATTCAATATATTCTTGCTTGATATATATATATATATATATATATATATATATATATATTCTAGTTGTATGTTGAGAACTGTGTGAGTGGCCGAGCAGGATGTGTTGAAGAAGGGGATGGAATACATGTACTGTCCATGCATTGATTGCAAGAATCTAAAGATGTTTGCCAACTTAGCACAGATCAAAACTCACTTGATTCGAAGGGGTTTCAAAAAGGGGTATACATGTTGGACCAGTCACGGTGAAGAAAATATTGTATAGGAAGGTAGTTATAACATCGTCTAGGGATACAACGATATGCCGGTTGTGGACTATGCTTTCGATGATGATAGGTCGCATGATGACAATCTAGATCAGATGCTACGTGATGCATTGGGAACTATAGTAAGAGAGAGTTTGGTAAATGAGAGCTTGATGGTGGACTCAGAGAAACCTTTGTTCCTGGGCTGCAAGCTGTAATACACAAGTTTGTCATCTATTCTTGAACCACTGAAATTGAAGGCAAGCAATGCTTGGTCCGAAAAGAATTTCACAACGCTGTTAGGTCTCCTAGCGAGCATCCTTTCAGAGGAAAATGTGTTACCGAGAACCACCTACCAAGCCAAGAAGGTTCTTTGTCCATTGAGAATGAAAGTAGAAAGAATACACGCATGCCCGAATGATGGTATCCTCTACCGTAAAGAGTATGCAAAATTACATATTTTTCCAGTGTACAAAGCATCCTGATACAAGCGCTAGAATGACTCCAATGATAGCGAGGGCATCGAGGTGAAGCATGGAGCTTCTGCTAAGATGTTGTGGTATCTGTCTGTAATTCCCCGTATGAAGTGTTTATTTGTGAACTGAAAGTATGCAAGATTGCTGTGTTGGCACTCGGAGGAGCGTAAGAAAGATGGAATGATAAGACACTATTGATTCTGCCGATTAGAGGAACATCGATAGGATGTTTGTAGACTTCAGTGCGGAACCAAGGAATATAAGATTTGGATTGAGTATAGATAGAACGAATCTTTTCTGTAACATGAGCAGCCGACATATCACTTGGCCCATGAATGTATGCATGTACAACCTTCCTCCTTGGCTATGTATGAAGCGAAAATACATTTTGATGTCACTACTTATCCAAGAGCTGAAACAACCTAAGAACAATATTGATGTGTATCTAGCACCATTGGTGGAAGATTTTGTGATACTGTGGAACAAAGGGGTACACGTATGGGATGCGAACAAATAAGAGAACTTCACTCTGTGCGTCATGTTGTTCTTCACCGTCAATGATTTTTTTGCCCTTGGTAACCTGTTCGCACTACTTAGATTATACCGAGAGTGTGTGGTTGAACAACTCGTGTAAAACTATATATATATGCGTCATGGTAGGTTCCTTCCAAGGTATCACCCATACCGCAAGATGAAGAAACAATTTGATAGATAAAAAGAGGATGACTTAACACCAAAGCCTTTTAGTGTGAAAGAGATATATGATATAGTTAAGCATATCGATGTTGTGCTTGGAAAGGGGCGTAAGTTGAGGGCCTGTCAGAAGAATATGTGAAAGAAGATGTCAGTATTTTGGAACTTGCCTTATTGGGAGCACTTAGACATTTGCAATTGCATCAATGTCATGCACGTAGAGAAGAATATATGTGATATCTTGATAGGTCTCTTACTAAACATTCATGACAAAACAAAGGATGGTGTCAATGCATGGTTTGACTTGGTTGCTATGAACATCTGGACCAAGTTAGCACCGATAGAGACCAATAAAGGCTGGATATACCTTCTCCCAGCTTGCTATACTCTGTCTAAGTCTGAGAGAACTGAACTGTGTTAGTGCTTGCATGGTGTGAAAGTTCCGTCCGGTCACTCCGCCAGTATAAAGAAACTTGTTTGCATGGAACATTTGAAATTAATTGGCATGAAGTCTCATGACTGTCATGTGCTAATGACACAATTACTTCCTATTACAATTAGAAGTATTTTGCCGAACAAGATTCGAGTGACAATCATGAGGCTGTGTTATTTCTTTAATGCAATTGATCAGAAGGTCATCGATCCCGATGGACTAGATACTCTACAGATCCGAGGTGGTTACAACTCTATGTCATCTTGAGATGTATTTTCCTCCGTCATTTTTTGATATTATGGTTCATCTCATTGTCCACCTTGTGAAAGAGATAAAGATATGTGGCCCTGTGTTTCTATGTCATATATACCTGTTTGATAAGATTTTGTGCAAATATGTCAGGTCAAGGCAAATAAGGAGATATATGTTTGGTAAGAGAACTTTGGTATAATCGAGTGATGAAATGGTACGTGGAACAAAATCGCAAAGTGGTTGACGCATTGTGCCTTGTGTGGATGTGTGCCACCAACCAATCACTAAGCATATGCGTCAAGATCTTCCTAAGCATATGCGTCAAGATCTTCCCCTAGGTTTGTGGATTTTCAACCACGGCTGAGTTGACCACGTGTTTCGACCATGTTGTGATGTTGTGTTGATCGTGATGTCCTCGACCACATTGTATCGACCACGAGGTTCTAACTACATTGCTCCAACCATATTGCGTCGGCCACATCGCTATGATCATGGTTTTTCGACCACAGTGCTATGATTGGTTCGCTTTCTACTTGACCCGTGGTCATGCCTGAGTCTTTGGAGCCTTTGACAACTCACTAACTCCAAGGCCTTCGACTCTGGCATGGCACTGAACACACCGAGTACATGGCACACGACTGTACACACAAGAACTACCAATGATTAATTCCAAAAGTTGATGCATGTGTAGTGCCGTGCGCAGCCAATCAATGGTAGCCCATGCACCAAGAAGGATCATATTTGTAATTGGAAGATGATGGCATCGTATCTCCATTTATGAAATTATTTATTGATAAATCTTTTTTGATATGGAAAGCACAGGTTTAGAAGGAAAAATTGGCAATCGGATCAGGATCTTGATCCTAGAAATCAGAGGTTGATTTGAAGTGTGAGGGCCACGTACGTCACTTGTGGCCCTTGCTCTTGCATATAAAAGGAGAGATGCCACAGACGGGAGGGGGATGAAGACACAAAGACAGACGGAGAGAAAAAGAAGATGGCGCGCACACCAACACACACCGACAGTCAGGACTTTGATGAACTCATACAAGAGGAGGAGAAGGCGGAGGAACCCAAGGAAGCAATCTACACTAGCCAAGGCCATGGCGTGCTATGCTCTGGATGGTAAAGAAGTTCACCTTTTCTCTTTCTCTGCTATTTAGCCATCTTGCATGTCGATGGACGGTGGCGTATGGGGAAGTTTGTTGAATGCCATAGTCACGGCCAGTAATACCTCTGTAAGAGTTCACCATTGAGCAGCCTGTGGTCATAGCGAAAGGGCTATCAAGATTGCTGACCGCTCTTTCATGTGGCTCGCGCACCCCGGCCAAGCTGCACAGCTGCAACGATCCATCATGTACCAGGTTTTGTCCCGCTTGTACCTATGATCTGATGATAGCTCCGTAAGGCAAGGCAGATGACGCTACTCGTAAGTCCTTGTAACCGCTGCTCAAACTCAGAAGCCTTTGACCGCTTGTTGAGTTTGGACGTCTTTGACCGCTGCTCAAGCTCGGAAGCCTTTGGGCACTGCCCCAACTCAAACGCCTTCGATCGCTTGTCAAAGTTGGATGCTTTCGACCGCTTGCTGTACCCAGATGTTGCTGACCACTTGTGATGTTTGGGTATCTACAACCTTCAATGCTCGGACGTCCACAATCGCCCACTGAGCTAGGATGCATCCAACTGCTGCTCAAACTAGGCACCTCCGACCACTTGCCAAAGTTGGACATCTTCAATCACTACTCAAACTTGAACTTGAACTCTTTTGACCACTGCTCAAACACGGCTGCCTCCGACCTCTTGGTGAAGTTGGATGTCTTCAATCATTGCTCTAACTCAGACTCTTTCGATCACTGCTCAAACTCAAATGCCTCTAACTGCCTACCGAAGTTGGACATCTTTGATCATTGCTCAAACTTGAACTCTTCTGACCATTGCTCAAACTCGGACGCCTCTGATCGCTTCTCGAAGATGGACGCCTTTGACCCCTTGTCAAAATCGAGTGCCTTCGACCATTTCTCAAAGATAGATGCCTTCGACTGCTTGTCGAAGTCGAGTGCCTCCGATCGCTTCTCCAAGATGAGCATCTCCAACCCCTTTTGTACTTGAATGACTGACCCCTTGTCGTACTCGAGTGGTGTCAACCGCCTTTGGTACTCAAGTGATTCGGATCACTTGTTGTACTCATACATCTTCAACTACCGAAGTACCTGTAAGCCCACCGATCACTCATGGTATTCGGGTGAGGCATGCTATAGCAACCATCCTTGCTACAGTAATTGGTCAAGCGATGGTCGATGACTTCCAACCTACGATCATGAGCGGTGGTCGATAGCTCCCAACTGTCAACCACGTTGGCTTTCGACCATGATGGCATTCGACCAGGATGGTTTTCGACCATGATGGCTTTCAACTATGTTGGCTTTTGACCACGATGGCTTTCGACCATGTTGGCTTTCGACCACATCGGCTTTTAACCACATTGGCTTTCGACCATATCGGTTTTCGACCATGTTGGCTTTCGACCATGATGGCTTTCAACCGTGTTGGCTTTCGACCACGATGGCTTTTGACCATGTTGGCTTTCAACCATGGTGACTTTTGACCATGATGGCTTTCGACCAGAGACAGCTTCCGATGGGTTTCGACCACGATGGGTTTCGATAACAGATGGCTTCCGATCACCGGCTGCTTTCGATGTCCATTGGCTTCTGACTGCTAGCTATTTCCAATATCTGGAGACTTCCGTCTATCGATTGATTCAATGCCTGATGGCTTCTGACTACCGGCTATTTTGATGCCCGATGGCTTCTCATTACCGGCTGCTTCCGATGTCTGTTGGCTTCGATTACCAGCTATTTTCGACGTTTGGAGGCCTCCGATTGCTGGCTTCTTTGGTGTCTGATGGTTTTTGACTAACTGGCTATTTCCAATGGCTGGTGACTTCTGACTTTTGATTACCAATCACTCCTTGATGCCGATGGCCTCCAGCTTCTGAGGAGTCATTTCTAGCGGTCAATTTCGACCACATCAATACATGACCTTGGTGTCGTGCTCTACTAATTTTACCACTTAGGCTATATCTACGATATCGATTCCACTGCTATTACTATCAAATTAGTCATGCTTGACATGACCCTTGCACACTCTTAATCACCCATTCTTTTGTGTTGCTTGATATCGATGAGGTTGAACAGCATAGGCGGGTGCAGCTGGTGTAAAGGTTACGATATCAATGGCCCCATAGACCGACGAGGCTATGGATAATACCAACACCCATATTTACATCAATCATTCATCACATTCATAGAGAACGTAAAGTGAAGACTGAAGATGATGACCAATACGTAGCTTAATTAGAGGTATTCTGTGGGTTTGCCCCACAGATGTAATTAACCGGGAGCCACTCGAGGCCCCGGAACTAGGAGATCACATTGCCTATGTCAGATCTATTATGCAAAGCAGGCCATGGAGCGCACATATATAAAAGGGAACTTTTCTCAAATGAATGAATAAAATATATGTTTTTCCTATCTTTCTTGTGTTTATTTATTGTGTGTACTTTAGTACACTGCCATGCCCACACCGTATACCCCGAGGCAAGAAATCTAGGAGCGATTTCTCACATCATGTATGCAATCGATCTCGACCGGAGGGTAGCATTATTGAAGGTAACCGAAGAAGTCATTGAGTTCTGCATTGATTATATGGCTCAAGTTGAATCGATAGGTGTGCCTCTATCTTGTCACGAGGGGAGGATATAGGGTATCTGGACCATAGGAAGGAAAGCAATAACTGCTGATCTGGATACATACACTCAAGCCCATTTCACGGTCTTGCAACACATGACTGAACTATCTCTGTATATTGAAGAGCACAAGGACATGCTATGCCAGGAGAATCCAAGTCGATTGGAGGTTTGGAGGTTTGGATCATGACATAACACAACCGTCGGTTCAACGAATGGTTGAGGGTGAGATTCAGTGGGAGGTCGTCAAGTGAAATGCTCAATGGTTAGCAAAAGGGACAAAAATTATAATTGTGACATGGCAAGCATACGACATTAATGGATACACATTTTATACAATAGATTAAGATAGAAAGAGCACAGTCCACAACTCAAGTGTCAGCATAGATGCATTTTGTTAGCAGTTCAGCACCACTGCCCCAAGCTCCTACTATCGGCTTATAGAGGAGATTTGGGAACTCAACTACGTAATTTTTTAAGATCCCTCTCTTTGGGTACCGTTGGGTCCAACTCCCACAGGGTGTAAAGGTGTCAGAACCTGGAGTAACAACTCCTGGATCCTCTGTGTAAATCGCACTAGTCCAGGTTCAGCTAGTGCACACAGTACAACGAAGATACATATCAAGCACAAATGACCAACTATATTAAATAAAAGAGTACGACCTTATGGCCAAGTCTTACATCAACGCCCATTGGCAAAGATAAATAAAGCAAATAACTGCGGAAGCAACTGAAAATAAGCGAAGCCCAAGTCTGCCCACAGGCAAACAACAGTAAGACGCGGCCTACTCGTCCAAGTCTTCACCGTAGTCGATGTCATCCTTCTCTGTGTGGAGATAGCAAGGTGAGTACAAATTTGTACTCCACAAATCACACGGAGAAATGCAACATAATGATAAAGGCTTCAATGGAAGGTTTATAGGGTTAGTTTGCATAAAACAACATTTAAGGAAATACAATAAATAGATTGAAATTGCTGAATTTAATACAGTAAGTAAAAACAACACTTGTAATCGAAAATAATACCGTCAATGCCGGCTTCGACCAAACACCAACCTATTCACGGGCATCCCACCCGGACCATTTTTTTCAAAAATTCACGTATGGATTCCATCCATCCACACGCTTTCACTGCGCAACTCTGATGGATTCCATCCATCCACCAGGTTTCAATCTCTCACGGATTCCATCCATATGTAAGGTTTTCATCTCTCGTGGATTCTATCCATCCACAAGGTTTTCAAAACCCATTTTGAAAAACAAAATCTAATCCATGAAAAACTTTTACTCAGCATGCCCATGACCGTGGGCACGGCTATCCAGGATAGATTACACACTCTGCAGAGGTTGTACAGCTTTACCCACAAGACACGATCATCCCATATTGCCACGCGATTACACACTTCCTTAGGTGTGCGGCGAGAAGTTGTGACAAGGCCTTTACAATGCAAAGCCTTCAACCTGGCCAAGCCAACTCTAAGGTTTCACCCCAGTAAGGAATCCACCAGACCGGGACCCCCTCTTGAGCCTGAATGAGACTTCACATGGCTTAACCACGCTCACTCAAGTGAGACTTCTCATGGCACCAACCACGCTCACTTTCGACCTACAACTTGACTCAGGTTGGGACTTCACAAATTATTCAGCCAGGGCTGTCCCATACCAGCCATGTGGTAGTATGATAGGGCTTTGCAATAGTAGCTCACAGACCGGTCCTTAATTGACTTAGGCCTAACCACATACTCATGTGCACGACAATCAACCCTGTGGCTACAACCTACAAAGCATGCCTGCACCCACCAATCTAGCCAATTGCCTAAGTCTAAACCAGTTTTTATATTTTGTTTTCAAAATAATTTTATAAACCTCCTTGACTCACCAAAGTCAAGAGTACATTTAGGAAACTTATCATTTCATGTGAGAAGCTCATCATTTTTTGTGAAACATATCCCAAAACAAATATTACGACAAAGCAGGGCTAAGCATTTAATTCAAAATTTCTCTAGCCAACACTAGTGCACTAGCTAGAGTTTGATCTAGGGTGACAAGGTAAGGAATTCAATATCAATGGAGGAATTTGACGAGCAGGCATTAACTATATTTAAAATTGAATTGAAATACGTTGAATAAAAAATATGCATGCAGAATAATTTAAAATAATATAATTTTATTTTGAAATTTGGGATCAACATGAACAAGGAGTGTGACTTTCCTTGCTCTTCAGATGGTTGCAAATCTTTGTCGAAGAATTTTCCCGAATCGTCAAAGTCTGCACGTGAAAAAAACCCACCAAATTCAAATAAATTGAAAATAAATTCAAATTGACTTAAAATATTTGAATTGAGGCCAGAAATAGATAGAGGGGAATTTTTGATGAATTTAGAAATTTGAATGGGCTCAATCGGAGTTAGGATGAAGAAGAACGGGCTCCGGGAAGTTTAAATTCAGAGAAAAAGAAAAAGATTGATTTTTTGGAATTATTTTTCTAAACAAAATTTGGCTTATGACATCAGCATTGCATCAGCCCTGGAATTTTTATTTTGGCTGAATTATTTTTCTATTGGAAATTGTGGGTGAGGGGCTGACACTGGGCCCTGGTCCATGTGGACCGAGTCCACGGACCAGGTGAGGTGGTGAGGTGGCAAGGGTGCGAGGTGGCGCTGACCAGGCAGAGAGGGCCAGGATGGCACCGACGTGGCACTGACACGGCGCCACACCACTGCCACGTGGGCACGGGTGGCAACACTGGCCGGAGGCGCATGGGGGCGGCGTGCTCGCCGGCGAACGGCTGCGCGGCTGCCGGCGGCGAGGGAGAGAATAGGGAGAGGAGGCCGAGGGGGACTCAGGCTGCGTGCGGCCTTACTGGAGGCGATCGGCGGCTAGCAGAGGCGGCGGCGACGGAGCTCGGCCGAGGGACGAGGGAGCTTCGCACGGGCACGGGGAGGCCGAGGGAGGCGACGGCGTGGCGCGAGGAGGCCAGAGGCGGTGGCGATTTCTCGCCGAGGTTGGTGGCGGCGGCGGTGGGGAAACACGGCGCGGGGTTGCTCCAGTGCATGGCAGGGAACGGGAAGCGGAGGGGGAGGTGGAGCGAGGTGTGGCGATGCCGAGTGGGGGTTCTTATTGGAGCGAGAGGGAGCGGGGCGGCGCGAATTTGTCGCCGGAGTGGGGAGTGGCGGCGGCGATTGCGGAAGGGTGAGGCCGAGCGGGCGCAGAAATAGAGGGAGGCGGGTGCAGGGAGTGGGTGCGCGGCTTGCGGGAGGGAGGGGGAGGTGGGTGCGCGCGCGGGAGGAGGTGGGCGGCGTGAGATGGCCGGCGGGTAGGGCGGAGGCGGGTACGGGAGGAGGGAGAAGGGGCGCGGACGGAGGAAGAAGATGGCCCTGAAAGGCGGGCCCCATGGTGCAGCGAGAGAGGAGGCGTGGGCGGTCGGGATGGCGCCACGCGGCAGGAGAGCAGATCGGGCGGCCGGGCGCTTAAGTGGCAGGGAACAACCAAGATGGGCCGTGGTGCAGGGCGGGTGGATCCAGGCCGGCCAAGTGTCGGCTTGAGAGGTAATGGATGCGGGATCCGGCAGTGATATGGGCTGATCCCGGCCGTCCACGTGGCGGCCGGAGGGGGAAGAGGAATTTTATTTTTATTTTTGATTTTGGATTTTCAGAAAAGCCTAGAATATTCATTAAGCCTAAAAAAATGAAATTAACTCCAAAAATTAAAGCAAAATTCACATAAATTCCTGGAGACATTTTGGACTTAATAAAAATATTTCCAACTAATGTAGGTATTATATTTTCATACCTAAAATACTTTTTAATTTCAAAATAGATTTTGAACTCCTGAAAACTCAGAAAACCAAATAGATGCCAAATAAATCTAAATAATTATTTTGAATTAGGATTTTTATATAAAATCAAAATATCATTTTATTTAATAGTATTTACTTTTCAAAGCATGCTTTTTCAAAAACAGAAAATCCAGGGCGAAACCAAAAATAAAATTTAGGCAACAAAAATACTTATTCAATTTAAATTTTTATTTTAATATTTTTATTATTATTATTATTTTAATAAAACCCTGGGCTGTTACAAAAGGTCAATAAATATGGCATCACTGATGTGGATCTCAAATGTGTAGGATACAAAAATGAACCATTCATACCCATGAGGCAAGTTGTTCAAGTTTTTTATGTAACTAACCTGGCAAATAAGAAGTGCCACATAGTTCTTCATGGAAAAAGTAGAATTTTTGGAGTTAAGAATGTCATGGATGAGCAAGAGTACAATCAATTTGATGAGCTGCCTCCATTCAGAGACAGCATCAAGCTCGAGCAAGAACCAAGGGATGAAGTAAGTTATATGCCTGTCAATCATTAGGAAAGGCTTTATTTAAAAGGAAATAGCCAAGTGGAATGATCCCACTTGGCGAACACCTATTTGGAAATTATTCCAATATAACTAAGAAACTTAGCATGTAATTAAGAAATTATTCCATTGTAATTGATTCAGTAATTTAGAAATAATTACATCTACGATTGTACCTGGTTGCTTATTTTTAGAGGGTATGGTTATCATTTCTTGAGGCTAGCTTGTCCAAAAACTAATATGTTGTAACTATCACAGGAGGTTTAGTGGCATAAACCATTTGTGATATATGTATCACAAACGGTTCCATAATAGAACCATCTGTGATATGTACAATATCACAAATGGTTCTATGGAACCATCTGTGATATGCTACACATCATAGATGATTCCATTATCAAACCATTTGTGACATTAATATCACAGACGATTATTTAATAGAATATCATAGATGGTTATTTAATAGAACCATTTGTGATAGTTCTTCTATAAGTATGCCCCCTGCTAGTTTTGTGCTCTTACTCCTCACTCACTCACCCCTCAGCCTCCTTGTCCCCCGCCACCACCGACGCTGGAGAACCCGGTGTCGCTGTCGTCTCGTTTCTTACCTGGCATGGTGTCCTCATCGCCTATCCTCCAGACGCCACATCTCCTTCCTATGCCGCCTCTCCTTCCCGTAGCCTCTCTTCTCAACTCTGCCTCTCCTCCCAAAGGTATAGATCCCAAATCTCATTTCTTTACCTCATATGTGATAGATCCAGCCATATCTATTAATGTGTATTCATGAGTTTTCTCCTCCCTGTTGCCTCTTCTCCCAAAGGTATGGATCCCAAATCCCACTTTTTACCTGATGCGTGTTACATCCGTCCATATCTGTTAGTGTCTTTTTTTATTTGGAACCTAAAAAGGAATGGAAGAAATGGATGTGGAAGGGAAGGTGGACCTACTTATGTTGGGCTGGAAGTGGTAAGGCTATTGGGGGTGGTCTCGGTGTGGTCCTCACACGGATGAAGATGTGGATGGAGGTCCTTTGTTGTACAAAAGGAACATTACAACAATTTACACTTGATCTTCAAAAGGGTTGAAGCAAATAAATTTGCTTCAGCCATTTTGAAGCTCATGTGTATAGTGCTTTAATATTCATCTTGTAGTTGTTGAGAAATACTTATCACATCACTCAAAATCCTAGTTGGGGGAGAAACAAATTGTGAGGGTGTATGAGGATGGAAGTGGTGGTGAAAGTAATAATAAAAAATATCTAGGGAATGATCTATTGCTATAACATCTATTTGGAACGGCATATTAGTGTTCCAAACGGCATATTAGTATTCCAACAAGACCTTGTAACAATAATATATGCCAAATAGACCTTCAAAGGGCATAAAGCAAATCACACAGTCTAGTGTCATCTGTGATTCACTTTGTTATTGCCATAAGATCTATTTGGGATGACAAATCACACATTTTAGTGTGTTAGGTTGTATAGAGTAAGTTACTTTGTAGAACTTGAGACTCTGGGCTGTGTGATTTGGAATGTTAGTATTGCAAAGAGATTTTGTAACAATAATATACATCATCGAATGTTCTTATTTCTGGTAAGATAAACCATTTTCCAATATTTACGCTCACAACTCATTGTAATTAGCTTTTTTTGTAAGAGAGATGACGTCATCGTCATCGCCATCAACGTCGTCGAAGACCAGGGTAACTAAGTATGGCAGAGGAGTGTCAAAAAGGCCAGAAGGCTGATTGACCATCATGGCGGTCTCTCCGGATGGGGTCCTTCTGCAATCGAAGATAGCAACAACAACATTTCGGACTACATGTAGGATAATTGAAGGTAACAGGTCCTTATCACCACAACAAACTAGAAAGCTTTGATAAAAGACGAGAAAGTGCACTGTGCTCAAAAATCACAAACTTGTTCGAGATTCCAGCAGAAGTCCAAGGACTTGTGTGATGGTAGGCACTCACTGCGATGGGAAAAGCATGGAAGGCCTTCAAGAGCAGGCTTGTCATGTAGCATATGACGAAGGATCACATGCCCTTCACCAAGTATCCTTTCGGGTCACCGAAAACATGGGAGGCCTTTGTGCAAATGAAGACGACGACCAAATTTCAACAGGAAAGTGCGACGCACAAGGCTCTCTAGGCACAAAACACTCACCCCCATGACTCGGCACCATAGGGTACATGGGTAAAATCTCGCAATCGAGGATGGAGGATGATGCACAATCCGATCAGAAGCCTCCCCACCATTTGTTGGGATCACAAATGAGTGCACCTGAAACTGGTTAAGAGTAAAATCATCAACCACGTCTTCGAGCATCGCCTCTTTCAAAAACCCCGTAGATAAGAAAGTGTCCTAACGCATGGTAAGATATGTTAAACTACCTAGTTGTTAATAGGTCTATGATTTCATGGTTCTCAAATAACATGATTGTCTCTTGCAGCAAACATTAACTACCTAATCTTCCGAAGGCTCCTTCCAAGCACCCAGGGAGAGGGATATACCATCCACGGCCCTAGAAAATAAGGAGCACACAGGTCGCACGTGAGGCCTAGGGGTTTACGTATCTTGGAGGCATGGATTCCCAAATGACTCCAAGATGTATAAGAGTAAGAAGAGATCCAATGCCAAGCTTGAGAAATGTTTGAAATAAGACTTTGATACAAAATTTTAGGAGATAACTGCCCCACTTTGAGGAGAGATAGATTCATTGAGGGAAGAACTGAGAGATGTCGGCAACGATTCGCAAGCCACCCCCGTTATTGCGGTACTTAGTCACCCTCAACGTCAGAGTAGCTGCGCGTCCACGCCACAATCTAAACAAAGCGAGCTAGCTTACCTATCGATGACATCCAGGTAATGTAAAACTTTAGAATGCTACATAGATATACCTGGTGGATGCCTTAGCTCATCATGTATCGTTATGTCAGAGCCCACATCATGCATCCTCATAGTCAGGCTTGTTGGATCCATTCTCATTGACGTTGGGCGGGGGATGGTGTATCCATACTTGCTAGGGATACCAGTGTACGGTGCCCAGCTAGAGATCGGTTTTATGAAGGTCTAGGTGGACATGATTAATGATATTTTTAGGGCCATTCCTCTCGAGAAGCCCCGAAATGAAGAGATTATGACACTAGGAGATGATGTCCACACATTCATCTAGTGCCCCAAGAGGGACATTGCCCTGTACCCTTCTGTGCTGCTATCTCCACATGATCATCCCAGTCAAACAGTACCCTCTATGACTCCACCTCAAGCTCTAATTTAGAAGTCCATCACATCGGCTCCCGTGGAGATGACACTGAAGATGTATCACAAGCGAGACATTAAGGCCCACGCTAAGGCCCAACCAAGAAGATTAAGGTGCCTCCCGGGTCCTAGAAGTTCAAGCTCGGAGTGTCGTTGGTCTCTGAGTCATAATTATCCAGCTTTGGAATGGTTTGCTAGTCTTTGCATGCCTGGTACATTCAAAGGTCCAACAGGAAGCCAAACTGGTAAAGTGGATTGATTGAGATACAAGGAGGCATATTTCCTCCACGACTCGAGCAACTTCATCGTGACATTCGAAGAATTATTCTTAATATTCAACCTTGAACTCGACACCTCACTTCTACGATGCTGGACACAGTAAGTGTATTGTACAATCAAGTTCTACATTCATATAATACCAATAAATGTCATAACTCATTGCTTATATATAGATCCATGATCCAATAAGTTCAGCGACGGTGGCAACCAGTGGGTTTCCTTGACCAACACTTGCTTGCTCAGAGTGACAAAGTGTACATGATGGTACCCTTCAACCAGGGGTAAGTGCTTCACTAGTTGCCATACAAGTTTGATTTGTATTTTATATGTAACATGAACTTACGATTAATCGCTATGACGACATACGTGACTAGGTCTCATTGGATTTTGATTGTGATTGTACCAAAGTGGAGCAAGGTATTATACCTTGATTCCTTACTTAGGAGCAACCATGACTTCACCCTTACGCAACAAGCAATTGACAGGTAAACTCATTTCTTCCATACATAACTTTATTGCAGTCTTCCCTTAATTTGCAATGGCCGAGACTAACTCTTTAAATCATGTAGGTCGTTCAGCGCTTACGTTACTCAGGGAGGGAGACACAAAGAATTCAGCGCCACACTGCGACACAAGACAAAATTTTTGGTACCTGCTACAACACAACAATGCTATATCACACTTCGTAATAATGCCTCTTGAGAGACCATGTGGAGGTCACCTCATGGTTGTGATGAGTAATTGACACATGATCTAGGAAGATTGAGTTTGGTTTTTGAGGGTTGAGCTGACTCTGCAAAGTTGTAAGTCTTAAGAATGGTCGGCAGACTGTTTTTCGACCACATTGGTCACGGTCGGAAGCTGGTAGTCAAGTTTACGACCACGCTCAGAAGTTGGCTGGAGCATTTACGACTACACTGACGGAGGTCTGAAGCCAGCCGGAAGGATTACGACCACTGCAGGGCAATTTGAACGTGGTCGAAAGGATTTACGACCACGTTTTCGTTGATCGAAAGCCAGCTGGACCACTTACAACCACGTAGTCGGCAGTCGGGCCACGACCACGTTGGGCAGTTGGTGGCCTACGACCACGTTGTAGCGAGTTTCGGCGCTCAGGCATGCGACCACGTGGATAGTCGATAGACTTCAACTATGACCACGTTGAGAAGTCGGCGGACTCCGAGCACGTGGTAAAGCAGTCGATCGAGGTCAGCTCGTAGTCGATATGGGTCGAACGTGGTCGTAGCTCAGTCGGTTGCGGTCGAACGCGGTCGGACTGGCTTGGGACTCGGTCGTACGTGGTCGGAAGGGCTTCGACCATAGTGAAACTCGGTGTACGTGGTCTGAACGGGGTTCGACCATGGTGGTAAGCGATGAACGTGGTCGGAAGGTGGTTCGACCACGCGATAAGCGGTCGTAGCTTCTGTTATCTGGTCGTATGGCTTCCAGAAGCGGTCATATCAGATGGGAATCGGTCGTAAAGGCTTATGAGATGGTCGTAGACCTTGAGCATTAATGTTTAAGTGATTTCGACCAGTCGTAATGTATGTAAGACTGTGTGGAGTGTAGTTTGAGTTCTCTTTTCGTTGCAATTGGTTGTTACCCTTGTGTTGTGCGGTGCTATGAATGGTTGCTTGTCTGTGATGGTTTGCAGGACTCTGAGACTAGTCGTGGTGAGGCATGGATGGTCGAGACTAGGCACGGGGGTGCTGAGGTCGTGAGCGGCCGGGAGATGCCAAAGACGATGAGGTCTGTGAGGTGGTTGCAAGCGTGATCGGCAAGGTAGGAGGAAGCTTCTGGGAAGGCAGCGGAGTGGCATTTTGGAGAAATACGGAAAGCTGCAGAGGGAAGCTGTGTCTCTGCCAATGCACAGGAGTTGTTGGCGCTAACGGGCAAAGCAGTGGAGCCGTTGGGTTTAACGGGTAAAGCACTGGAAGCTTGTTCTCGCCAGTGGGTAAAGCGAGTGGGAAAACCCGGTGTTAGGTGGGGGTTTACGGGTTCCCCCCCAATAGCAGAAGTCTATAAATAGAAAGGGTAGAGCTCGGGTGCTCGATGAGGTGGTTCCCGAGTCACTCTGAACTTTTTCGTCTCTATTTGTGTGAGTTGTCTCAGGGTAGAGCACGGTTGCTCTTGTACCTCCGATGGAGTGGCTGTAGAAACCTCTATGATCAATCATTCATCTCTCTTCCTCAAAGTTGACTTCTGTCGTTATGAGATGTTGTGATTGTTTTGTTTGCGATCTGTTATTAGAGCTTGCTCTTCATGCTATCCTCTTCTCTCTTCTCTTCTGTGTGAGTCCGTATTCGCTTTGGTGTGCTTCTTGTTGCTCAGAACTGAGAATTTGTCTCAAGGCCTTTTGGCCAAGTACTTTCTCGAGAGCAAAGGTCGTTTCAGAGAAGTCTGTCTTGCCATGGTCTTGCGCCTCAAAGTGCTATGTTTTTGTGCTCGAGCGTGTCTCTCTAGTCGACCATAGCAAAGACTTTGGATTTCCTTGATTGTCTCGCTTCCAGAGGTCTGTTTCCTTCAGTACCTCCGGTTTCAGGACCAAAAGACCAGAGAGTCTCAAGTTACTCGGAAATCTGGCAAACGAGTCCTTCTCTGTTCTTGTTTCGGCCACTCAGTATTCTCTGTTTAAGTTCTTTTGTCGGTTCGGGAAAAAGTTTCGACCACATGTATTCGACCACCAGTTGGCTTACGACCATGTGTGTTCGACCTGAGAAGCCATCTCTTTCGACTGATTTGTTGTGTGGGTACTTGGGAAGTTTACGAAGGCACCATTCACCCCCCCCCTCTGTTGCCATTTCGGTCCTACAATTGGTATCAGAGCCGGTTAGCTCTAATTAATAGATCTTAACCGGTCTCTAGAGCCATGACGACGGACAAGTACTCCACCAAGCCGCCCGTTTTCGATGGCATCGATTACCCCTTCTGGAAGAGCCGAATGGAGACATACATCCAGGCTCAGGGGTACGCCATCTGGCGGAAGGTGAAGGTGCGATATGTTGTTCCTGCCGATGAGAACATCAATGTGGCAAACATGCCCGATGTTGAGGCAAATGCGAAGGCAAGGAACATCATTATCCAGGGCTTGAGTAGAAGCAAATTTGATCGCATCTCTCACCTGTCGTCCGCCTACGATATCTGGGTGACCCTCGACGCATACCATGAGGGCACCACCCAGATTAAGACGGTTCAACAGGACCAGTTCAAGCTCGAATACAACAAATTTGAGATGCTTGCTGGTGAGTCCCTGGACGAGTGCTTTTCGCGATTTCACAAAATTTTGAGCAACCTCCGAGCGGTCGGTCTCACATACCCCGACTCGGACAACGCTCGTCAGATGCTAGCGGCACTCGATCTGCGTGTTTGGGAGATGAAAGTGACCTCCATCAAAGACACGACAGACCTCTCGACCCTGACTCTTGACGTGCTGTACTCGCGCCTCAAGACTCACGAGATTGACGTTGTCTCTCGTCGGTCGAAGTCACAGTCGACGGCCTTGGTCACCGATCCCGTTTCGTCTTCTGGTCCTTCTTCTGATTCGCTTTGCGATTTCTCCCCTAGCTGCTCTCTGTGACGTAACTGATGATCAGTTAGAGCAGCTAGAGGATGAACAGCTGGCCCTCCTAGCTCGGAAGTTCTCCCATGCTTACAAGAGGAGGAGGGACAGAAAGAGAGGTGGACCAGTCATCTGCTTCGAGTGTGGTGGCCCCAACCACATTCGGGCAAACTGCCCTAAGCTGGAGAAGGGCAAGAACGACTACGGCGGTTCGGGCAAGAACGACTACACCGACAAGAACCGCAACAAGAAGACTCCAGCTCAGACGCCGGGAAAGAAGAAGTTCCGCAACTTCGGCAAAGCCAAGAAGCTCTTCCACCGCGTCCTCACCGCCTTCGACGACCTCGACCTCAGCGAGGTGGAGGGATGGAGCAACGACGACGGGACGGGTGACCAAGAGCCCAAGGATGGCGGCGACGACTTCTCCGGCATGTGCTTCATGGCCCTCGAGGGCGAACTCAGCGACAGCGAGCTGTACTCCGACTCGGACGAGATATGTCCCACCTACGACCAGCTCAATCATGCTTTTCTTAAGCTAGGAGGTTTTCATGCTAGAGCTAAGGCTAGGTGTGCTGAGTTAAAGAAGGAAATAGATAGACTGTCACTAGAGATTATTGCTCTTACATCTGCTCCCTCTAGTGATGATTGTGATACATGCTCTGCTTTGCTGGTTGATATGGAGAAATTAAGGACCTCGCATGATAGTTTGTCCTCTGAGCTCGATATTGTTAAGGTGGAGAATGTTAGTCTGCTTGCTAAGCTTGAGATGAGTAGAGTAGCGCCTATTTCATCTACTGTTGTTGAGACTACTTCTTGCACCTCATGTGAGGATAAGGATAATGCTTTTAGAGGTCATTATACCATGCTCCTTGATCTGCCTGAATCATGTGAAAATTGCAATAATTTGAAGTTGAATCTAAAGAAGACAGATCATAAAATTTCTGAGTTGTATGCTTGGTTGTGTGAGCCAGTTGCGTCATGCTCGAACTGTCCTAGATTAACTGCTGAACTTGAATCTGTTTCCAAGCAGTTTCAAGAAACGATTGACCACAATAAGAAATTGGCTAATTATGCTTCTAAGAACCCTGTTAGCTCACCATGCAAAAATTGTGATAAACTAAAAATTGACTTGATTGCATTTGAAGAAAAGTGTGTGAAGCTAACTAAGGACTTACTAGAGAAGCCACAATCTTGTTGTGATGTGATTGCTGAGGAGGGGGAGAAGCCCCAGGGTAAGGTTGAGACACTTAGCGACGTGAACCAAACTACTAGCAGTAGGACTGTCCCTTCCAAGTCGGCTGTGCGTGCACAAGCCATTCTTACCTCTGCTGTTGGTTCTTCATCTGCTCTCTTACCTACTGCTGTTCCCTCTTCCCCCTGCTCTTCTTGCACCTCTCTCTTTCGGGAGTGTCAGTATCTTATGAACACTCTCGAGAGATTTGTAGGCGGCAAGAAGAAGCTTAATCTTATTCTAGACCAATCCAAGATCTGCAAGTTCAATCAAGGTCTAGGATATGATTTCTATGAGGATATGAGGAAGCATCCTCCTGCTATTCTCTGACCCATAGTAGGAGGTACGATCGAGGTTGAGCCCAGGTCTGATGAGGTCAAAATCAAATCAGTGGGCTTTGTCCAAGGGATCTCTGACAGCAAGGTGAGTCCACCTGCTACTTCGGCTTCTCAGAAGCCGAAGCCCTCGCGTGCTACTTCTACCTCTTCGAAGGTGAGGTACCACTGCACCTTCTGTCAGAAGGATGGACACACAGTCGATCGATGTTTCAGGCGCGCCAGGATTGCGTGAAGAGACCGTGCAAAGGCACTTAGGCGTATTCAGGGTCAGCCCCAGATCCTGAGTGCACCTAAGACTAGCACGAGCTCTAGGTTTGCTTCTGACGGGTTTGGGCAGCATCGAGGACTTGGTTTTTCTGAGTCTTCTGGTTTTCGTCCTCATGCTGCTCCGGGTCGTGACTTCCGCCGTCCTGAGGGTACATCTCGTTTCCCCCGTCGAGACAGTTACCCACGGCGTGATCAGCGTGTTGCCGGTGTTCCGACTCGCTCTCCCGTAGCAGTCGGACCCCGCAACAGCTTCAGGTCTACTCATAGACCTTCTGCTTCTTTGAGTCACGGAGAGCGTAGGGTAGATAGAGGTCAGTCGTGCTTGACTACTTCATCTGCTCCACGTGCTACTCAGTATTGGGTGCCAAAATCACTCTTGATTTACGCCAGTACTGAGACTTTACTCTCTGTTTGACTCAGGTTCGCCGGGTAGGGAAGGAGAAGGTTTGGCTTGTAGACTCCTGTTGTTCTCGTCATATAACCGGAGACTCCCGTTGGTTCTCCTCCCTAGCCCGCGCTCCAGGTGATGAGACGATCACCTTCGGAGACGCTTCGTCTGGGCGCGTCATCGCCAAAGGTACTGTGCGTATTAATGCTTCTTTTATTCTTAAGGATGTTGCCTTGGTTAGTAAGCTGCAGTACAATTTGCTTTCCGTTTCTCAGCTTACCGATGACGGTTTCGAGGTGATCTTCAAGAAAAACGCTTGCAAAATTCTTGATTTTTCGGGTAGTCTGGTTTGCGGGATTTCTCGTTATGGGAGGATCTTTCGTGCTGTTTTTTTCTGATTCTTCTGGTGATCCTCTCCGGTGTTTGGTTGCCTCAGAGTCCCATGATTTGACCTTCTGGCATAGGAGACTTGGTCATATTGGATTTGACCATTTGACCCGAGTGAGCGGCCACGACCTCATTCGTGGTCTGCCGAAGCTCAAAATGGTCAAAGATCTTGTTTGCGCTCCATGCCGGCACGGCAAGATGATTGCCACTTCACATCCTCCGATCACTATGACCATGACTGATGCACCGGGACAGCTGCTCCATATGGACACTGTTGGACCAGCTCGAGTGCAGTCAGTCGGAGGGAAGTGGTATGTTCTTGTTGTGGTCGATGACTATTCGAGCTTTTCTTGGGTGTTTTTCTTAGCCTTGAAGGATGAGACATTCTCACATTTTCTAGGTCTTTTCGGTAGGCTTTCTGTTGAGCTCCCGGGTGCCTTACGAGCGATCCGCAGTGACAATGGCACGAAGTTCAAGAATTCCTACTTTGAGAGTTTCTGTGGTGAGACAGGTGTAGAGCACCAGTTCTCTTCTCCACACGTTCCACAACAAAATGGCACCGTGGAGAGGAAGAATCGTACCTTGGTCGAGATGGCCAGGACGATGCTTGATGAGTACTCTACACCGCGGAAGTTTTGGGCTGAGGCTATAGCCACCGCGTGCCATGTCTCAAATCGAGTTTTTCTTAGGGCACACTTGCACCGCACTTCTTATGAGTTGAGATACGGGCGAAAGCCCAGCGTCTCCTATTTTCGTGTTTTTGGTTGCAAGTGCTTTATTCTGAAGTCCGGGAACCTAGACAAGTTCGAGTCACGTTCTTGTGATGGTATCTTTCTAGGTTACTCGCCCTCTTCGCGGGCTTATAGGGTTTGGAACTGCGAGTCTAGTAAAATGGTAGAGACCTGTGAGGTGACCTTCGATGAGGCCAGTCCGGGGACTAGGCCCGATATCTCAGGTTCTTTAGAGCAGTCCGAGCCCATCTTCGTGGATCATGAGGATGATGGAGATGAGGGTTGTCTACCCGATCCAGTCCCTCATCCACCCCTTGAGGTGCCGTCTTCCACCCCACCCCGAGGTGATCAGCCCTTGCCTTCTGCGTCTTCTGGAGCTAGTGGCTCTGTTCCTACCTCTTCTGCTCATGAGGTAGATGCCACTTCTTCATCTCATCCAGGACCTCCTAGACATGTTCAAAAAGCTCATCCTTCAGAGCAGATTATTGGAGACCTTTTCGAGCGAGTGACTCGCTCAAAATCTGGCTTATCTCAATTATGTCTCCATTCTGCTATCATTGCCTCCTTTGAGCCCAAAAATATTTTTCATGCTCTATCTGATGAGTCTTGGGTCAATGCCATGCATGAGGAGCTAGAAAACTTCGAGAGGAACAAGGTCTGGTCGCTTGTCGAGCCCCCACGAGGTCACAATATCATTGGGACTAAGTGGGTGTTTAAGAACAAGCAGAGTGAAGATGGTGTGTTTATTCGAAACAAGACTAGACTGGTAGCTCAAGGGTTCTCCCGGGTTGAGGGTCTAGATTTCGAGGAGACCTTTGCCCCTGTAGTTCGTCATGAGGCCATTAGAATCCTGCTTGCCTTTGCAGCTTCTAAGGGTTTCAAGCTCTACCAGATGGACGTCAAGAGTGCCTTTCTCAATGGCTTTATTGAGGAAGAGGTCTACGTCCGACAGCCTCCTGATTTCGAAAACCCCAAATACCCAAACCATGTCTTCAAGCTTTCCAAAGCTTTGTATGGACTTAAGCAAGCCCCTAGAGCTTGGTATGAGAGGCTTAAGTTCTACTTGTTAAGTCATGATTTTGAGATGGGTAAAGTTGACAAGACCTTGTTCATCCGCCGTCATGGCAATGACCTTCTGCTCGTCCAGATCTATGTCGATGACATCATCTTTGGCGGCTCTTCCCATACTCTGGTTTCTCAGTTCTCGGATGTCATGAGCACCGAGTTTGAGATGAGTATGATGGGCGAGTTGACCTTCTTCCTTGGCTTCCAAATCAAACAGACTCGGGAGGGTACATTTCTTCATCAGGGAAAGTACACTCGTGACCTCCTGAGACGCTTCGACATGAGTGATGGTAAGCCGGTGTCAACTTCGATGGCTTCTACAGCCTATCTTGACCCAGATGAAGATGGCGAGCCAGTTGATCAGAAAGAATATAGAAGTATGATCGGCTCCCTTCTTTACCTCACTGCCTCGAGACCAGACATACACTTCTCAGTGTGTCTGTGTGCTCGCTTTCAGGCTTCTCCTCGCGTATCTCATCGCCAGGCGGTGAAGCGCATCTTTCGGTACCTTCGAGTTACCATTGACTATGGTATTTGGTACTCTTCCTCTTCTTGTCTTTCCTTGAGAGCATTTTCGGATGCAGACTTTGCTGGCTGTAGGATAGATAGGAAGAGCACTTCTGGCACTTGCCAATTTATTGGCACTTCTCTCGTTTCTTGGTCTTCGAGGAAGCAGTCCGGTGTCGCGTAGTCCACCGCAGAGGCCGAATACGTTGCTGCAGCCAGTTGCTATAGCCAAGTGCTTTAGATGGCTTCGACCCTGCGGGACTTTGGGTTAGTCATAGACAGTGTTCCACTCTTTTGTGATAACACTTCTGCGATTAACATTGCTAAGAACCCAGTGCAGCATTCTCGGACCAAGCATATTGATATTCGCTTTCACTTCCTTAGAGACCATGTAGAGAAGGGCGATATAGTGCTCCAGTTTGTGGAGAGTGACCACCAGTTGGCTGACATCTTTACCAATGCATTGGATAGCTCTAGGTTTTCAGCTCAGCGGGGAGAGCTTGGGGTGGTTTGTCCTTATGGACTGTAGTGAGGGGGAGCTTTGGGCTTTACTGCTTTACTATTGATTATGCTTCTGTCTCATTTCTGTTGCTTCGCACTCGGGGTGTATCAGGCTTAGTCCATCTAGCATAGGTTAGAGTGCTTCTCTTGTCTAGTTGCTTAGACTTCTTACTCTTATCTTGTGCTTCCAGGATGCTTCTTATTAGCTGCTTCGTATCTCACTAGATTGAGCTCACTCACTTCTTGTAGGTTCTAGCGAGGGTCGGGCCACCCTCGGGTAGACAGGGTACGTGTTTGCTCTCTAGTGTGTGGATTACGGTCAACTAATAGTCCTGGAGTCATATGGGGTAGATGAGAGTCTGTCTGAGCCATAGTTGACTCTATATCTTATCTATGCTTTAAGGACTGCCCGTTTGCTGTTTTCTTTCCCAGCTTCTCGATTTATTGCTTTGGTTCAGGGGGAGTTCTTTTGGGAGCTTCTGGAGCTAAATATTGACTTAACTCTACTTGAACTAAAAGCTGTATCACATGTTGAGGGGGAGTTGGATTTTCTGCTTTTTCAGCATTTAGCTTTGAAATATAACTACATTGAACCTTGATTATTATCCTGTTATGACATGTTTAAAATGCTTTACACCATGCCATGACTTGTGCTCATTTGCTAGATATATCATGACTTCATATGTGTAGACTAGCTTTTGCCATGATAAGTTAATTAAAATTGCTTAACTTGAATTAAAACTTGTCATGCTAGAATCTGAGTCTAGTCCTTCTTGAGCTATATTTTTATGATTCATGCCATGTCAACTAGGCTTAGCTGAGCGTTGAATCTTTTATTGAACCTTAGATTGAGCTATTTTAGTCTCTTGATGTAGCATGAGGTAGTACAACATGTTTACAAAAAAATCTCTTTTGTGCGAAAAAACTGATTTCACCAATTCTCTCTCATGAGACGGCTTGCCATTGCACTAGGCATGAACTCAGGGGGAGTTTTGGATGACCTAGACTATCTTCTTAAGCTTATTGCTTGGAGTAGTCGCATAAGGCTTGAGATCTAGCACATAACAAAATTTGGGTTGGAAACAACCATGAACCTTAAAAAGTCACTGTTTTATGTGCTCAATTTGCTTCAACTACAAAAGAACCAAGTACT
Source organism: Dendrocalamus latiflorus (assembly GCA_017311315.1). Taxonomy (NCBI): domain Eukaryota; kingdom Viridiplantae; phylum Streptophyta; class Magnoliopsida; order Poales; family Poaceae; genus Dendrocalamus; species Dendrocalamus latiflorus. The sequence continues at coordinate 10,458,215 of CM029614.1, read as the reverse complement.
TCTACCAATGTTTCATTCTTGAGCATAGCACTCTAGTTGGTCTCAATATTAGCTTCTTGGTTCCGCTTAGCTTAATTGACATGGCCTGCATCATCCTTGGATATTTCTAGTTAGACTTTGGTTATTGATGACTTGACATGCTCATAAAATGCATTACATTTCAGATCGTCATCTATGTGCTCTAGCTAGGATATACATATCTTGTCATGATCTAGATAGCCTTTTATTGAGTTATGGCTTGGTGTAGTTCATTATGGTCATTATGGATAATACTCATGGCTCAAAATGCTTCGAAATAATCAAACTTCAGCCGTTTTCTTCCATTGATATGTCATATTTTCTCTTTTTGCTTCCTTGATGTGTTTATTGCCAAAAGGGGGAGAATTTTGGAGAAAAAGTCATTTGGGATCTTTCTAGAGCTTTGGAGAATAATTTGCTCTTTCTGTTGTTGCTCTAGTGTTCCTTCTGTCGACATGGTCATTCGCTTCATTGCCTTTGTTTGGACCATGTTGGACTCTTCACAAACAAACTCAACTTCGTGTTTTTCCGTGTTTGTCAATATATTCATCAAGGGGGAGATTGAGAGACCATGTGGAGATCACCTCATGGTTGTGATGAGTAATTGACACTTGATCTAGGAAGATTGAGTTTGGTTTTTGAGGGTTGAGCTGACTCTGCAAAGTTGTAAGTCTTAAGAATGGTCGGCAGACTGTTTTTCGACCACATTGGTCATGGTCGGAAGCTGGTAGTCAAGTTTACGACCACGCTCGGAAGTTGGCTGGAGCATTTACGACTACACTGACAGGGTCTGAAGCCAGCCGGAAGGATTACGACCACTGCAGGGCAATTTGAACGTGGTCGAAAGGATTTACGACCACGTTTTCGCTGATCGGAAGCCAGCTGGACCACTTACAACCACGTAGTCGGCAGTTGGGCCACGACCACGTTGGGCAGTTGGTGGCCTACGACCACGTTGTAGCGAGTTTCGGCGCTCAGGCATGCGACCACGTGGATAGTCGGTAGACTTCAACTATGACCACGTTGAGAAGTCGGCGGACTCCGAGCACGTGGTAAAGCGGTCGATCGAGGTCGGCTCGTAGTCGAACATGGTTGGTTGTAGTCGATATGGGTCGAACGTGGTCGTAGCTCAGTCGGTTGCGGTCGAACGCGGTCGGACTGGCTTGGGACTCGGTCGTACGTGGTCGGAAGGGCTTCAACCACAGTGAAACTCGGTGTACATGGTCTGAACGGGGTTCGACCACGGTGGTAAGCGATGAACGTGGTCGGAAGGTGGTTCGATCATGCGATAAGCGGTCGTAGCTTCTGTTGTCTGGTCGTATGGCTTCTAGAAGCGGTCATATCAGATGGGAATCGGTCGTAAAGGCTTATGAGGTGGTCGTAGACCTTGAACATTAATATTTAAGTGATTTCGACCGGTCGTAATGTATGTAAGACTGTGTGGAGTGTAGTTTGAGTTCTCTTTTCGTTGCAATTGATTGTTACCCTTGTGTTGTGCGGTGCTATGAATGGTTGCTTGTCTATGATGGTTTGCAGGACTCTGAGACTAGTCGTGGTGAGGCATGGATGGTCGAGACTAGGCACGGGGGTGCTGAGGTCGTGAGCGGCCGGGAGATGCCAAGGATGATGAGGTCTGTGAGGTGGTTGCAAGCGTGATCGGCAAGGTAGGAGGAAGCTTCTTGGAAGGCAGCGGAGTGGCATTTTGGAGAAATGCGGAAAGTTGCAAAGGGAAGTTGTGTCTCTACCAATGCACAGGAGTTGTTGGCGCTAACGGGCAAAGCAGTGGAGCCGTTGGGTTTAACGGGTAAAGCACTGGAAGCTTGTTCTCGCCAGTGGGTAAAGCGAGTGGGAAAACCCGGTGTTAGGTGGGGGTTTACGGGTTCCCCCCCAGTAGCAGAAGTCTATAAATAGAAAGGGTAGAGCTCGGGTGCTCAGTGAGGTGGTTCCCGAGTCACTCTGAACTTTTTCGTCTCTATTTGTGTGAGTTGTCTCAGGGTAGAGCACGGTTGCTCTTGTACCTCCGATGGAGTGGCTGTAGAAACCTCCATGATCAATCATTCATCTCTCTTCCTCAAAGTTGACTTCTGTCGTTATGAGATGTTGTGATTGTTTTGTTTGCGATCTGTTTTGAGAGCTTGCTCTTCATGCTATCCTCTTCTCTCTTCTCTTCTGTGTGAGTCCGTATTTGCTTTGGTGTGCTTCTTGTTGCTTAGAACTGAGAATTTGTCTCAAGGCCTTTTGGCCAAGTACTTTCTCGATAGCAAAGGTCGTTTCAGAGAAGTCTGTCTTGCCATGGTCTTGCGCCTCAAAGTGCTATGTTTTTGTGCTCAAGCGTGTCTCTCTAGTCGACCATAGCAAAGACTTTGGATTTCCTTGATTGTCTCGCTTCTAGAGGTCTGTTTCCTTCAGTACCTCCGGTTTCAGGACCAAAAGACCAGAGAGTCTCAGGTTACTCGGAAATCTCGCAAACGAGTCCTTCTCTGTTCTTGTTTCGACCACTCAGTATTCTCTGTTTAAGTTCTTTTGTCGGTTTGGGCAAAAGTTTCGACCACATGGTATTCGACCACCAGTTGGCTTACGACCATGTGTGTTCGACCTGAGAAGCCATCTCTTTCGACTGATTTGTTTTGTGGGTACTTGGGAAGTTTACGAAGGCACCATTCACCCCCCTCTGTTGCCATTTCGGTCCTACACCTCTAGAACTGATAATACCTATGTATGTAATTCTATTTTTGCAGTACCACCAACAACTACATGGCAACGTATGTGGATTCTACATTTGCAGACATATGCAGAAAATCATAGGCACTAAGATGATTGATCTAGATGTTTGTCAATCTGTTAATATTTATTTCATGATTAGCAATTTCTATATATGTATATATATGGTAATGAATTTAACACTCTTAGCGATAGGGCGTAAAATTCGACTTAGTGCATACGATCTTGACAACCTCGTCAAAGTTTGAGGAAAACTCTCCGAATTCTTGATGGCGGAGGTTATTAACCCAAATGAAGAGTTCAACCCCAGTGATAATTATTAGATATTTAAACATTTGATACAATTGTAATCACTCAATTGTGCTTAATCAAACAATTCATTCAATTGTACTTCATTCAGTTATTTAATTTATTTGTGATATTTGTGTAATGATTGTTATGTGCTACATATGTGATCTGTTTGCTTGTTTTCAGAGGGTATAGTTAGCATTTCTTGAGACTAGCCAAAAAATAGAAAATATTATAGCTATTGAAATAGCTATCATAGACAATTTGTAATATCAAACCGTCTATGATATATGAAATATCATAAACTATTTTTGTATTAGCTGTCAATGATATGTAAGATATTACAGACGGCTATGCTTAAGAACTATTTGTGATATATGACATATCACAGACGGTTTTTCATATTAGCAATCTGTGATATGTTAGATATCACAGATGGCTGTGTTTAAGAACCGTCTGTGATATATCATATCTGATATATCACAAACAGTCAGATATCACAGATGGTTAATACCAAAAACCATCTGTGATAACCACCTATTATCATAGACACATAAATTCAGATGATTTAGAAGCCATCTGTGATGATAGTTTTGAACTGTTTGTGATGATCCTTTCTATAGTAGTGCGTGCTTACCGGCGTTGCGAATGATGTTCTATTTCTTGGCATTTCAAAGAGTGAGGAGCTCAGGAAATGCATGCAAGAGACCAAGGAGGTGAGCTGAGGACTAATGGCATGGTGAGGAGCTTAAATAGGTGAGGAGAAATACGCAAGAAGGACGGTGGCCATGGCGAGAAATTGCGAGCATGTGGTTCGCTCACAGCCTGGACAAGGGGAAGATGACAAGGAGCTGGGGACTCAGTGTGGTGATGCGAAGGGCAGGTGCGGGTGGGTAGAGCAGAAGGAAACTGTGGGCGGAGGCATCGAAATCCGGAGTTGCCATAGATGCGAGGTGAACGGCGCCTTCTGATGGCGCGTTAGCGAATGAAGGGATGTTGTCCTGATAGGTGGGGTTTGGTCTCACTCGTCAGTGACAGGATTCAAACGATTAGAGATATGGTGTATTTACCAAAAGACGCTTTCACGGAAGAGAAGACGAAAAGGGTAAGTGAAGAAGGCAGTTTTGCTTGGCTGAGAGGTTTGAGGAATTTTTAGACATAGTAAATGAGCTCCAAAAATTATGAAAATTTTATGGAGGCTCCTTCTTATCTGTCTTATATTGTCATCAAAAAAAAATCTTTGAAGGTCTCTATTTTAATTAAAAAGCACTATTTTGATTTGGGAAATTTGAGAAACATGCTTAAAATTGTTCAAAATTTTATTTCTAGTGCCATGAAATTATTTTTGAGTTTTTGAATTGGTTTCTACTGTAAATTCTCCTATGCCACTCATGGATCATCTTTTCATATTTGATTTTTAATTCAAATTGAATTCTATCAATTGCATATTTTCTTTTTCCAAAAATTTGTGCTTGCAAATTATTTTTCCAAGGAAACTCCAATAAAAACCAAGGAAATAAGACACAAGCAAAAATTCAATCAACTTGAGTTCCTTACATCAAATACAGCTCTTCTTGTTGCAAGTACGAGAACGAAGTAGTATACACTAAGTGGCGAACAAACAACACAAATTAAATAGCAACAATGAAATTAAACAGCAAAAAAACTAAAGTATGTATAATGAAAGGCAGATCGCTGTAACTCTGTCCTAAAATGGGAAACAAGATCAAACAGCTACACCATGATGTACCACAAAAGGCATTGTAATAAGCATACTTATAACAAAAGGAACACTGACAATAACAAAAAGATCACCAATTAATTAAACACCATGTATATATCCCATAAACCATATACATGAATGCGTTATATGCAGCGTGTGTTTGAGATTGCACTACCATGCGATCAATGCCTGGGACGACGCCCAAGCCTAAGCTCCAAGTCCAGCTCCCTCTCTGGCTCACCTGCCTGCTGCTCCGACCCTTCCGGCGTGCGCGAGCCGTCGCCGCCGGGCCCGTGACACCCGAGGCCCAGGTGCAAGTCATGATCACGAGCGTCCGCACCGAACAGGCTCAGTTCCCTCGGGCTACCGCTACTAGGGCTCACGGCCACCCCGTACACTCCGGTCGCAGGTGCAGCCCCCGTGCTGCGGTAGTACATGGCGAAGCTGCTGCTGCTGCTAATCGGTGCCGTCATGGCCGGCGGAGTCGGTGGATACACCAAGTGGCGGTGGTACTGGTTATAGCACTCGACGTTCCGGGACACCGATGTTATACCGGTCGGCGTGTCGCGGCCGGGCTTCGCGCGGTCGCGGCGGTGGATGTTCATGTGCCCGCCGAGCGCCTGCGCCGTGGTGAACCCGCGTTTGCAGAAGACGCACTCATAGTACGGCCGGATGCTCGCAGCCGGCGCCGGTGGCGATACAGCCGCCGCCGCCGCGTCGTCTTCCCTAGCCTCCGCTGCCATCTCCAGCCCGGGCGAGCTGACGGCCTCGTTGCTTGACGCCGCCTTGGATTCCTTGTTGCTGCCGGTCTCCATGTGCTAGTATGATCTACGAGCCTCTGATGATTTGAATGGTTTGGGGATCGATCGGGTAAACGAAGGTTGGACGGAGAGATGGGTAACTGTGTGTACAGGGGGCTGCATAACAGGTTATTAAGAGTTGGGGGACAGGGACAGAGAGGGCAGCATTGGTATTGTCAGCAGTTTTCTGAATAAAAGAAGGTACACCGTACACGGTTTTGGAGGGCGTCAGCTCAGCCGGCCTTGGTGCCTAGCAGCTGCCTCGCTATCCATGACTGTGCCCTAGCTGTCTCTCGCGGTGAAAATGTGCAATGCAGGTGCTTCACAGTGAAGTATCCAATTGGAATATAATAGTGCAGGCTTTTGCACTCATTAGTACGGGCAGGTTGGTTTTGTTGCATAAGATAACCTAAATCGTTGGTGATTTGATCAGTAAGATCCGCGTAGCGTACAATACGCATGTAAGGGCTGTTTGGTTTGTTGTCACAATTTTTAATATTGGCGAAATAAGCCATGCCATATATAGCTCTGCCCCAGCTCCAAGCTAATAAAAGTTTGAGATTCCGAAATCAGTATCTTGTTAGTGGACACTAAATGCATTTCCTTATAGTGGAGGCTTGGAACCTAGTACACATGCAAATGCTATGCATGTGGGTGCAAAGAATTTATAGGGTGTGTAGCACAATATGCATATACATAACAAGTTGTATGGTTTGTTGCTATAATTTTTAATTTTGTCAAAATAACCCATGCCATATATTTCTGCTCCAGCTCCAAGCTCAGTTTGATATTATTAAAAAACACATGCAAAGTATTATAAGGCATCTAGTAAACTGTATGCATGCAGTGTCATATTTGATTATATGTTCATTCGAGAAACACATACTACTATTGATTTTCCTTCAAGTCTTTTCTATATATAGTCATTATCGTTACTATTATAAAAGAATGAGTTGGTGGTTGTACATCCATTCTCCACTCTATTCTCTCAACTTCTCACTATTCTCCACTTTTCAATTGATCAAAGTAACTCTCTTCTATAGCACAATTATCTACACATTCAATGAGTTCCGTAGCAACACACGAGTATGTAACTAGTATTCATAGATATTTAAGATCCTCTCAGACACTGAGTCCAGTATGTAGTAGTTGATACATGGCACGCGCATAGTGTAATGAATCTTGGGAAAACCATAACATTGCGTGTTACATATATATTGCGTCCTTCTATGATTGGATGATTGATGCTACTTAACTTTGTGGTAGTTAATTACTCCTAAACTTGAATGGTTATAACGCTGGTTTATTTTTCATTACAACTGCAACATATGCAAATAAATATGCTAAATGTGTGAGCACTTGCATAAAAATGTAATCCATGTGTCCTCTTTTTCCCTCATCATGGGTTGCCTTGAATTGAACATCACCGTATAAGATTCTGAGAAGCACTCTCCAAATTCTTTTACACTGCTGCGTCAACTGAACAATATCATTAATAAAACCATAGGTGATGTGATGCTTTTCTAGTAGGGGAAGCCCATATAGTTGATGCATATATTTTCATTCAAGTCCTCTTCAGAAGCACACATGGCATCAGTTCCTGTCATACTCCTTGTTGTTTTTACACTAATTAAGCTGGCTGTCTGCAGCTGCTACTTCTGGTGTTGCTGTCATCCACAGACGTATCATTGACGATGCCCTGCCTAGGATCCAACTAAACTAATTAGTATGATACAAAATAATGCTTTTTTAACGCCTGATTACTATGCATGTCTCGGCAGATGTGATCAAGGATTCAGGGTTAGACAGCTGGTCGCGCCTGATGCCCAGCCTTCCAGTTAGACTACCTGTGACGTTTCTTCTCCTAACAGTTTGTTTTCCCCGGTCGATTCATTTACTTGGCTTATTTCGTCATCCAACATTTGGACATTGAGGAAACCGCTTGCAGTGTTGTCTTTATATTTTATTCATCAGTGACCGGAAATTTGATCTTGGGCTCGCTTGTGATGCACGCACCTGTGACCCAAGAACTTTTGGTCCCTGTCGCAGTCAGTGCAGACTGAGATGGAATCGATGAAAGGATAGTTTTCTTCTTACATTAGACGATATATCGATCTTATGTAATGTGTGTCATGCATGACTGAAGATCTTACATGAGACGAATGACCTTAGCTGCATGGGCTTGGTTACCTAGTGATGATACCGAAAGTGCACGGTGTCGTTCGTAGCTATTTCTTTCAGAGTACTCTAAAGTTTATATTGATCTCATGTGGACACTAGAGTTACTCTTGTTAGGCCCTCTTAGCATCTTCTAGGTCTAGATCTGAGGGTGTTCTTGTTTGATTCGAGAGAGAAGGAGAGAGGGAGAGAGGATTAGGGTTAGGGGTACCGACCGTCCGATGCACTGGAGGAGGAGTTGGCCATCGCGGGTTCGTCGGTGAAGTCTGCGCACGGGCAGCGACGGTCGGGGAAGAGGAGGGTGGTGACGGCGGCGGAGGTCCGGCGACAGGGACGGCGATGGAGCTTCCCACCGCTGACTGCACGTCCCTCTCTAGATCGATCTAGGGTTTGTCGGGTGGGGTTTGCGGCTCAGGCGAACCTCGTGAGTCGAGCCGCCGGCCCCCACCCTCTATTTATTGCGCAGCGCGACGGGGCCCATTAGCCAATAGTTGGGCTGAGCGCCCCCGATCAGGGCGCGGATCAAGGTCCCGATTAGCCGTTGGGCTAATCGGAGAGACATCAATCTAACATTCTCCCCCTTGATCTCCTCTCATATCATACATTTTCTTCTTTTCCCATTTCATCACAGATTAGTGCATAGAGCATGCTTCATCGTCACGGTCAATCGCCAATAGATTTAACAGCTACAATACACATCTCTGTTCTGAAACAGATTCTTTGATTTTGGGCCCTTTATAGTCCAGGAATCATAGGCTTTCCCTTAAACCCATGCCGGCTACATGTTCTCTGAACACGTTGGGTGGTAAGCCTTTTGTAAGCGGATCCGCTAACATCTTTGTGGTACTTATATGCTCAAGACTTATAATTTGATCCCGAACTTTGTATTTCACAACATAGTACTTTATGTCAATGTGTTTGGCAGCACCACTTGACTTATTGTTGTGGGCATACATTACTGCGGGTTCATTATCGCAGTACAACTTAAGTGATCTATTGATGTCGTCAACCACTTTTAAACCGGGTATGAACTTCTTTAGCCAGTTCACCTGCCCCGTAGCCTCATAACATGCTACAAACTCGGCATACATTGTGGACGATGTAGTGACGGTTTGCTTTGAGCTTTTCCACGATATAGCTCCTCCAGCGAGAGTGAACACATATCCGGATGTCGACTTTCTATCATCTCCCGCATAATCAGAATCTGTATACCCCACTATATGGAGTGAATCTGATCTTCTGTATGTCATCATGAGGCCTTTTGTTCCTTGCAAATAACGCAAGACTTTCTTTATCAATTTCCAATGTTCTATTCCAGGATTGCTCTGGAATCTGCCAAGTAACCCGGTAACAAACGCTAAGTCAGGGCGTGTACACACTTGAGCATACTGCAAGCTTCCGACAGCTGAAGCATATGGAACCGATTTCATTTGATCGAGCTCGTACTGGTTCCTGGGGCATTGATAATCCCCATATCTGTCGCCCTTGACTATAGGTGCAGGTGAAGGACTACATTTATGCATACCAAATTTCTTTAAGACTTTCTCTATGTATGTCTTTTGTGACAGTCCTAATATCCCTTTGTTTCTATCCCGGTGAATTTCGATCCCTAGAACGAACGAAGCTTCACCAAGATCTTTCATATCAAAGTTTGAGGACAAAAACTTCTTTGTCTCCAGTAGCAGACTGACATCACTACAAGCTAGTAGGATATCATCCACATACAGGATTAAGAAGATAAACTTCCCATCTTTAAACTTTGCATAAAAACAGTTGTCCTCTACATTCTCTTTAAACCCAAATTTTCTTATTGTACTGTCAAACTTCAAGTACCACTGTCTTGAAGCTTGCTTTAACCCATAAATCGATTTCTTTAGGCGGCATCCCATTCTTTCATTTCCTTCCACGACAAAACCTTTCGGTTGTGCCATGTAAACATTTTCCTCCAAATCCCTATTAAGAAATGTCGTCTTTACATCCATCTGATGTAACTCTAAATCATAATGTGCTACTAATGCCATTATGATTCTGAAGGAATCTTTACATGAGACTGAAGAAAAGGTCTCATTGTAATCAATCCCTTCTCTTTGCGTAAAGCCTTTTGCCACAAGTCGCGCTTTGTATCTTTCTACATTCCCTTGGGAGTCAAGCTTTGTCTTGTAGACCCATTTACAGCCTACTGTTTTGGCTCCTTTAGAAATAGTTCCCAAGTCCCAGACTTTATTAGCCTTCATGGACCTCATTTCCTCTTCCATGGCCTCAAGCCATTTTGAAGAATTTTCGCTTCTCATGGCTTCTTCAAATGAGGTGGGATCATCCTCCATTTGAAATTCCTCTGTATGATAAATCTGATAATCATCAGAAATAGCTAATCTTCTTACTCTTTGAGACCTCCTCGGGGCCTCCTCATTTGGTACATCTTCTGTTTGAGGTTGTTGTTGCTCCCGCTCATCTGTGGCAATGGGTTCTATAGGATCCTGAAGAACAGGTTCCTCATTCTCATTCATTGTTGCCACAAGTGGAACAATAACAGGTGCTGGTACCACAGTGTCTTGCACCGTCGGTGCAGCGACAGCAGGTAGTGTAAAGAATGGCTCTTGAATCATCGGAGTGGGCGCATACGCCCGCTTCTCTTCAAGGTCAATCTCTCGAGCTACCATGCTTCCCCTCATCATTTCATCCTCTAAGAAGACAGCGTGTCTCGTATCTACAAACTTTGTATATCTGTCTGGACAGTAGAAACGAAAACCTTTTGACTTTTCAGGGTAGCCAATGAAATGGCAACTTACTATTTTGGGATCAAGCTTCCCAAGGTTTGGGTTAAATACTTTAGCCTCAGCAGGACTCCCCCACACACGTAAGTGGTTTAGTGAGGGAACTCTTCCTGTCCACAACTCGTACGGTGTTTTGGGCACCGACTTACTAGGCACTCTGTTGATAATATGAATGGCGGTTTTCAACGCCTCCATCCATAAACTCAATGGCAGTGTGGAGTAGCTCATCATGCTTCGCACCATATCCATCAGGGTACGATTGCGTCTTTCAGCTACTCCATTTTGCTGAGGTTCGCCCGGTGTAGAATACTGGGCCACTATGCCATTTTCCTGTAAAAACCTTGCAAAAGGTCCAGGAACTTGTCCATATGGGGTATGTCGACCGTAGTACTCCCCCCACAATCAGATCGGACTATCTTAATCTTTAAATCGTGTTGGTTTTCAACTTCAGCCTTAAATATCTTGAATTTATCCAAGGCTTCATTTCTTTCTTTGATTGGATAAATATATCCATAACGGGAGTAATCATCCGTGAATGTTATGAACGAGTCATATCCATCCACACTTTTCACAGAAAAAGGACCACAAATGTCTGTGTGAATAATTTGTAGAACTCCTGTGCTTCTTTTGGCGTCTTTCTTAATTTTCTTTACATATTTTCCTTTAATGCATTCTCTGCATTGTTCTAAGTCTGAGAACTCTAATGGAGGAAGAATATCATTCTTAACTAGTCTTTCTATTCTCCCCCTCGAAATATGGCCTAAATGCGTAGACGAGGATTCAATCACTTTCTCGCACGCGACGTTTTCATTATCACATACGACATTCACATCATCACGTAATGATAACAAATAAAGCTCATTTTGTAAGATGGCAAGACCAACACATTCTTTATTAAACATTATTTCACACTTGCCATTTCCAAAATGACAATCATAACCATCATTGTCCAAATTTGAAAAACTAATCAAATTCCTCTGTAAAGAAGGAACATAAAGAACATCTCTAAGTAAAAGAGTGAAGCCATCAGCTAGCTCTAATGAAAGATCGCCAACGGGTTCAACTTCAGCTTGGCCTCCATTTGCAACTTTAACGCATCTTTCTTTTCTTTGCGTATTCCTCGTCGAACGGAATCCCTGCAAATTATTGGCAACATGAACAGTTGCACCTGAATCAATCCACCAAGTAGATTTTGAATATTGTACATACAGGGATTCATTTATGAACGTAATAATGTTCTCACCTTTCTTTGACATAATCATTTTCAAGAAATCGGGACAATCTTTCTTGTAATGTCCCTTTTTCTTGCAATGAAGGCACTGATCTTTCTCCACTGTGAAATTTTGTTGCTGAGGCTTTCCTGTCTTTGAGGAGGAATGATTAAAGTTCTTTTTCTTGTAGTCCTTCACATAGTTGATAGAACCACCATGTGAGGATTTAATTCTTTCCTCCTCTTGCACACACATAGCTATGCACTTTTCTAAGTCCCATTTCTCGAGCTGCATGTTGTAGTTGACAACAAAGGTGTCAAGCTCTTTCGGCAAGGAAGCAAAAATCAAATGAATAAGGAACTCATCCTTGAGAGCCAAATCCATTGGTTTAAGCTTGGATGCCAAGTTGCTCATCCTTAGTATGTGCTCTCTTATGCCACTACCACCACCAGAGTACCTTTCTGTCACAAGCTGCTTAATCAGCTGTGTAGCATAAGTCTTTGAAGAGCCAGTAAACTGACTCTTTATTTTCTCAAGGTACTCTGTGACAGTGTCACACTCTGCGATTGAGCCCACAATTGCAGGCTCAATCGTGTCACTACTAGATTTTCGGCCTAATGCCACGAAAGAAATTGCAACGCCACCAATTTGGTTGTAATAGGTAGGACTTATTGCAACGTGTTCCCAAAATGGTGGCAATAGGTGGACTTTATTGCCACTATTATATTGCATTGCGATATTCGTGAATGTCGTTGCAATAGGTAGGTGTTATCGCGACCATTTGAAAAGGTGTTGCAATAGGTTGGATATATTGCCACGACACTCTTTTGTTGCGTTAGTGTTGTTTTTCGTTGCAATTATTTGCTCCTATTGCAACCATATATAATTTCGTTGCTATTGGGTGATACTACTGCCACAGTGTTTTTTCGTTGGGATAATCTTCAGCGGCGTTGCAGTAGGTAGGTGCGTATTGCAACGAAAAACTAAATTGATGCAATAACATATTTATATTGCCACGTGTAAATTTTGTTGCTATAGAGTAGTGTGTTTCGTTGCAATATGGTATTCTATTGCAACTCTTTTGTTTCGTGGGCTTTTGTTTAGCTATCCAGTCATGCAGCAAAAAAATTATGAAAATTGAAAAAATGGGAAAGCCACCTAGGAATCGAACTAGGGACCTCTTGATTGGCAGCGAATTATGAACTATGGCGGCGAATTGCAATGGCGTGTCAGCGGTGCAAGTGGGAGTCCAGCATGAAATTTTGAACTCATTCAGATAACGATTGCTCGCCCACATAGGTTAATATAGCCAAACGGTGTACGTACTGTCTTCTATGATTTCTCATGTGAAGTATGAAATGAACTTTGGCGGCGAATTCTAATGGCACGTCAACGGTACAGATGGGAGTCTAACGTGAAATTTTCAGCTCATTCGGAGAACGACTGCTCGCTTGTATAGGTTGATAAAACCAAACGGTGTACGTATTGTCTTCTACGATTTCTCATGTGCAGTACGTAATGAACTTTAGCGGCGAATTCTAATGGCACATCAGCGGTACAGATGGGAGTCTAACGTGAAATTTTCAGCTCATTCGGAGAACGACTGCTCGCTTGTATAGGTTGATACAACCAAATGGTGTACGTACTGCCTTCTCCGATTTCTCATGTAAAGTATGGAATGAACTTTGGCGGCGAATTCTAATGGCACGTCAATGGTACAGATGGGAGTCTAACGTGAAATTTTCAGCTCATTCGGAGAATGAATGCTCGCTTGTAACGGGTGGGTCGTCATCGGAGCGCAGGGAGCGGCGAAGGATTCGGCGTTCTTGGGTGTTCCAGCTAATTCTTTGGGTCAAGGCCAGGATGATGATTTTTTTGTTTAAATCATGTTTTTTTAAATATTACGTTATGTATATTTCTGTTTAAATATTCTTATATGTTTCAATCTTGAAAATCTTTGTTTTCAGTCCTGCTCTCTGTAGCTCTGTCCTTCAGTGCCTTCGACGGTTCGCCCTCCCCCAGTACCCACTTCCCCAGCACGGACGGCCCTACGGTCCCACTTCCCCCACGCCCGGGCGCTCCCCCGCCTCCCCCTCCGGCCTCCCTCCCTCGGCCTCCCCCACCACGCCGCTTCCCCTCCCCCGCCGCCTCTCCCGCCGCCCCCTACCCCTCCCGCGCCGCTTCCCCTCCCTCGGCCTCCCCCACCGGCCACCGCCCCCTTCCTCGGCCGGTCGGCCCCCCCACCGCCCCCTCCGGCCCTCCGTCGCCACCTCTCCCGCGCCGCCTCCCCCGCCGCCTCTCCCGCCGCCCCCTACCCCTCCCGCGCCGCCCCCTACCCCTCTCCCGCCGCTTCCCCTCCCTCGGCGGCTCGGCCCCCCACCGCCCCCTCCCTCAGCCCGCTCCCCCGTAGCAGGCGCCCCACCTCCATGGACCCCGAGGTCCCCGACGGCCCGACCTCCCCGGCTCCGCCTCCTCGTGCCGCCGTGCTTGGGCTGGGCCGTGCCGGCCGTGCTTCGGGCTGGCCCAAAGAAGCCCGGCCCAAGTCCCACCTCTACTTCTTCTTGCTAAAAACCGCGAAAAAAAGAGGAAGCGCCAAAACCCCTCGCCTGACCCACGTTTTTCCCGCCCCCGCCTACCCTCCGCCCAAATTAATCCCCTCCCTAATCTAATCTGGAGGGGGAGAAAGAGAGAGCCGCCGCCAGATAGTGTCTCCGCTCCTGTAGATGGCGACACCTGAGGACTCGACGGGGGCACCTGCGGCCATGGGGGGAGGGGAAGGTGGGTCACCGGCGGCCACGACGGGGTCACCTAAATCGACCGACGACGGCAGCGGCGACCTCACACGCCACAGCCGCAGACCGCCGAACCCACGTCGTCATGCCTCTCTGCCGGTCATTGATTTATCGCCGTTTGAATCTCCAACCGCCCCAGGTATGCACCCACCCTGATGATCCTGCGTTTAGAGAAGGAATCACGTAGTATAGTCATAATTTTTTTTGGCATCTAGGGTTCCACGGGGATTATGAATATGTATGCTTGTTTTGTTTGTTGTGCTGATGCCGAGGGGCAGGTGGTTGCTTGCGTTCCTGTTCTTCAAAGGGTAGATGTTTAGTGTTGGTAGATCTAGGTGCACGAAGCTCGGAAGCGGTGATTAGATAGTTTTGTTTCCAGATGGGTTGGTTAATTTGAGATTTGAGATTTGTCACTCAGGAAATTTGTTTACACATTGTTCAATGGTGGCCATGATTTATTTGACAAATGCAATATTTGAGATGCCCTGTTAAAACAATGGAACCACTGATATGAGAAATGCTGAAAATTTCATGTTTTCCGAGGGTGTATTGGATGTATTGAGTTTTAGCTGGAATTTATTAATGTGCATCCACTGCCAAGTTATTTATGTTTACTGTATTGTGCTCAATTTGTTCCCTTTTCATCCTTTTAGGCTATTACAGTCACAACATTAGTTGTAGTATATCATCATATTCCCTTAGCTCAAATTGATTCTGCATAATAGGGCAATATTCATCATATATCTGATTAGTCAAGTATGTCATCCAAGTATCAATTGTATGGTGTGGCAGGACCAAGACCACATGGAATTTATATTTTCATTGCAAGGGGACAAGGACAGGAGATGAATTTGTTAACTTTCGAATCGAAAGGCGGAACATCACATTTGGTAACTTAGTAACAATGAAATCACAACTGGGGTACTCTGGGAGGGACTACTTGTACTATAAGAAGCGATGCGGTAGGGCTGCAGCAACTCTAGAGGATCTCGATTATGAGGTTGATGCAGATTCAATGATAGTAAATAATGAGGGGGACAAAAAAATCAGATTAGTATTGTCAAGGGAGGAAGAAAGAGAGCGACATGTGAACATAACACCCATGAAACTACCGAACTCTGCCCCAACTTTTGATGAAGAGTGTACAGAGGAACCAATTGACGAATACAAGGATTGGCTTGCGAATCTACATCAGGAGGAAGTGGGCACGGGTAAGTTAAGTTGTTGCGCTCATCTCAATTACTGTATTGTAATAGACTGCAACGACCATTGCACTAAAATAAACATGATTGCAGAATTTCAGGATAACTACAGGGATGAGACAATAGCAACATACAGTGAATGGCTAAGGCTGCAAGGCGATCTTGATGATATTCGTAAGTTAATATGACTCGCCGTGTATGTAAAACAAATATGAGTTCTTAGCAATCGTTTGTAACTTACACATGCTTCCATTTTCTGCAGAATCATATTTGCAAAACCGTATCCTGGGTACTCAGAGAACTGGAGAGGGTGAAAGTCAAGACAGCAACCCAACACCAACATTGCCGCAGCCTTCTCATGCTCGGCGTCAGAAACAACAGGGAAATGGTAAGCCTCGGTTGTTTAAATTTTTGTATATGTGGTTCAATTACATTTTCCCTATCTGAATGAGTATATTGAATTTATGCTATTGTATATCATTTCGTTCGAGGAGACTGCCAAAAGACGAAGAAACGTGGATGCGGCACTCTTAAAGGTTTAGCAGCAGTAAGCAAGAGAATAAAGCAAGGCAATCAGAAACTAAAAATCGAATTCTCATCTAGACTGGGAGGACCTGTAGGTGAAAACGCACGCACGTTTGTGGATGAAGTTGTAATGTTTACAAGAAAAAAGGCTCCCCTCATTGGAGTGAGAAGTTGGAAAGATGTGAAGCAAGTTGTCAAAAATTCAATAGCAAATGATATAATGGTAAGTTGCAGATTCTTTTTGCCTACACATTTTAATTCTAACATAATTCAAAAAATGACCTACTCTTTGTATTTTCTTTTTAACAGAATAGGTGGGACATTGAGAATTCCGAGGATACAAAGCTAAAGATATGGGCCATCGCTAAGGATCGATACAAAGGATGGCGATCAACATTTAGTTCTACGTACAAGGCATACCAGACTTATGATGAGAGAATGCAAAATAAGCCTGAGGATCTAGACATTGTTGAATGGCACTATCTGGTGTTATACTTTGGCACTGAACAATTCAAGGTTCGATGGAATTTACTTAAATTTTTCTACTACTTTAGCTTCACATAATGCTTTCTTTTTAGAACTTTAACATTAACTCAATCTGCAGAAGATAAGCAGCCAGAATTCTCAAAACAGACATCTACAACAAACCAAGCATCTCATGGGCTCGAAACCTTTTTCCCAGTGTAGCTATGAGCAGGTAATGACATGAAAAGAACATGTACTTGTTTTGTTCAATGATGAAATATTCATATGTTAGATTCTTCCCAACTTAGAGAGACCCGGAAACTAGAGAAGAGCCAAATGATTTGAGTCTTTGGATGACAACGCACACGAAGCATGGGCAATGGTCAAACAGTGCATCTAAGGCTATCTATGTGAGTATGTAATAATTTGTAATGAAGTTATTGGCTGTGATCGCTTCTGCTACTTGGGCTGTGGCTGCAGCAGCTGCGGTATACATTTGAATAGCTGCTGCTACTACTCAGCAGCTTGTATGTGTGCAGCTGCAGCAATAGCTGCAGCCCAAGGAGCACAGCCGATCAGGCCAACTAAGTCATTCATAATATTGGCCTACACTTCCAGTCTCAATTGACACCTACAAATATGTTCTGTGCGTTAGGATACTGCAAGCAGCAAAATAACAGAGAAGGAATTAGAGTCACAAGATAACTTCATTTTATCACAAGAGGAAAACTTTGTTTTCCAGTCATCATATAAGGAAAGCACTAGGTGCAAATCATCGAAAACTCATGGTAATGGATACTTGGCGTACTATCCAACACGAAGGCAGCTATACAATGAAAATTTGCAGATGCAAGCCCGACATTCTGCGGAATCCAATAGGACAAGGTTAGAGCTCCAGTCTGAGGTTCAAATGTTAAAAGAACAACTTGCAAACCAAGTTGCTGAAAGGGCCAACGAAAAGGAAGAAAGCAGGCGTCAGATAGAAGAATTGTTGAACTCGAGGGACACAATTAAAGAAGAACTCAGGCAAGAGTTTATGTCCATGCTAGGAACACAAAGACAAGGAGCCTTCCAGGAGGTAATAATTTTGAAACAAATTTAACTTACAGTTAATAGCAATTGTGTTAAAATGCGTGAGGTTTCAATAAATTTCTGTAATAGTCTGTGGAGTCTTTTCATCAAATCTGTTTCCACAAGTAATCATTGCATGCTTCCTTTTATTTTATACTAGGTATCTCATATCTGGTCATAAGTGATCCTAACCACTATCTGAGCTTGCCATACTAAATTTGTTGAAAATCTCCTTATCTTGTGGATGAGATCAAGTTTTATAATGTTCCTAGGAGAACATGGCATGCATGCTCATTGTTCACAGAACAGATCAGTATAGTAAAGTCCATTTCACTGATAAGTTGAATTGGTTAGGATAGCATAGTACATGTTCGTACATGCTAGAATTTGTAATATTAGCCAAGCTAGTTAAACTCATTTTGATGAGGAGCTTGTTTACCTCAGCTGTAGAACTTAGTTAGAACTCATACAGGAAACTATTGGTTTCTGACAGGAACATGCAAAATATCTAGTTTTGATGTTTTTCTGAACTGTGCACGTCATACAAACTGCTGTGTGTACGAACTCTGTGCTTGATTCACTGACAAGCAACACCCGTTGAAAATTCAACCATCAACAGGCCCAATCATCAGTGATTCAGAGAGATTTCATATATGATTTATTTATGCATATAGGAGTTCCCCGTAGGTCAGGAGTGCGGGTCCCATCTGGTCTTGGTTATCCAGTCCTTGAGGGAAAATTTATGTTTTTCCAAATTGACTTGTGTTTGTAATTTATGTGGTCAGTTATGTAGATATCAGTGGCTTCTTTACCTTTCTTGAGAAGGAAAGAAATTTTACTAGTTCTGCAAGTTGCTATATTTTCTAACCATACATCTTACGTTTGACGGGTTTCCCCTCATCATCTGAAATGGAGCCTTTTTTGGCAAGTTGGTATTGTCTAGTGAAGATATCTAACAAGTGATGCAATTTGTTTCTTTCCCTATTTATATCCGAGTAAATCATATTTATGTCCTGGGACTTACAATTCAATTAAAGAAGATCCTTATTTCTTCTTTTTGTTCATTCATTCATTATATACTTTTCTGAACATAGTAATTCATATGCTTTGCTTGGCCACATCCAAATTGCAGTAAAAGGACGTGTCCATGATGTCTCTTAGACTAGGTATCTCATATCTGGTCATAAGTGATCCTAACCACTATCTGATCTTGCCATACTAAATTTGTTGAAAATTTCCTTATCTTGTGGATGAGATCAAGTTTTATAATGTTCCTAGGAGAACATGGCATGCCTGCTCATTGTTCACAGAACAGATCACTATAGTAAAGTCCATTTCACTGATAAGTTGAATTGGTTAGGATAGCATAGTACATGTTCGTACGTGCTAGAATTTGTAATATTAGCCAAGCTAGTTAAACTCATTTTGATGAGGAGCTTGTTTACCTCAGTTGTAGAACTTAGTTAGAACTCATACAGGAAACTATTGGTTTCAGACAGGAACATGCAAAATATCTAGTTTTGATGTTTTCTCACGTTTTATTCAGCAGTGAAGAAATAGTATATTACCTTAAAAAGAATAACTTCAAACATGACTAAAATAATATTGACCTACAACGCAATCTAACATGGTGTAGCTCAATCTGATTTCATCTATGTTTAGCGAAATCCCTGTCATTCATCCCTAGAATATATAGTTAGTTGCTACCAGTTTTGTCACATTAGATTTTAGCTGGCTTTTGAGATAAGCCCAGTTGCCTACAGGGTTTTTTTGGCTTATCAGTTGGTCTTCTCAATATGGTGGAGAAATCATAGCACATATATCCTAAAATCCATCAAATAACTTTTGTAACTTATCTCATAAGCAGCTTTATTAGGCTTTTAGCCTAAGTTTCATTTCAAGGAGCAGGGGAAGAGGCATAAGCCGCAGAAAGTAATCAAATCGGGGAAGCGAGTGTTGAAAGAATCCATCGAAGAAGCAAAAGGCACTTTCTAAACGATTTGAGAAAGCTAGCTATATGCTTCATAAAAGAAATCCTTCTTTCTGACTTCTTTGGGATTGGGGCATCTTTCAAGAGTGGGAGAACATGGGTAGGGCCGGCCAAAGACCAAGAACAAAGCAGACACACTATGGGCGCAAGCCACCAAAGGGTGTCATTGATGGAAACATGTATCTTGGGGCTTTGTTTATCGGTGTGAACTTCAATTTAGAACGTGAGTGAGTAATATATCATCTAAGATAAAAATATGACCAATTAGCATCAGTTGTCCAATATAAGTGATTGCCTTTAAATTTTTATTTGGTCGTGCGTGCATCTGCACCCACTAGAATGTACATGCCTTCCCCCTGAGCACTGTGGAGTCTTTAAACAAAATTGTAGTGCACAATTTTTTCCTTCTTGGTTTCAGTTATTATATGAGAGCTAACTATTTGAAAACTAAATTTTAAATGCAGGCTAACCAAGCTGCCAACCAAACAATAGATGTTCCTGCTGCCCCAACCGAACGAAATGACACAACTCCACGGAGTGAACAAACAACACCGCAGGTAATAGCAATTGCAACATTTTTACATGCAACATGGATCACTACACTGTATGAGCTCTGAAATGTTTTCTCGAATTTTTTGATAAGCAGACTAACCCAGATAGCAACTTGGAAACACAACATGAAGCTAGGCGAACTGCAGAAACCAATACTCGCACCCCTAGAAGTAGTGTTCTTAACCGAACTCTTCCCCAAAACAAAGACGGGAATGCGTCAGTGAATTATATTACTACAAAAACACTAAAGGCTGCTGTTGCTACTAAACGTGCACGCACAAGGAGTCAACAGGTATGCATTGCAGAGGGATTTTTTTATAGCTGTAATGCCTATCTACTACATTGCAAATTGTTAATCAGTGCGAGTTTTTCACTGTTGTATGGTATGCTTTGAATGACAAAATTCTGTGGAGAATGTCTCTTGTTAGTGCACTTCACATCATTTTGCAGTGTAGAACTGCAGATCCCAGTGACATACTTTGGCATACAACCCAAGTCTGATTATAGCCACAACCATTTTTTTGCTTTATCTGCATGCTTATCTTCTAGTTTATCATGTCATCCGTAGGGATTCCTTATCCCTTTCTCCACACATTTCAAGGGAACACTTTACGCTAGCTACAGACAGGACTAATGCGAGTAAAGGGGTTTGTTTACTACATTTCTTTTTTTAGTACAACAGCAGCTCACTATTAAGTTCATATATTAAATTAATCTTAAGAAAATAGGAGAAACTGTCAATGTGTTGTTTAACATCCGAAAGAGGATGGTTATGGTACACACATATGTAATTTATTTATTTTTGCACACCATCCACTAGTAATCGATTGCATTGTGCTTGAAATTAAGATGACGCTGAAAACACTATATTCTGTTGTCAGGGTAGTTAGGAGAAACAAAAGAAAGTTACATACTTTTGCATATGAAAATAAAACTGCACTGATCTGGATTGATTTTCTCTATAGATTTCGGTTGCCACAATTTATTCTCCCATGATCTATTCAAGACCTAGGACATGATCTGGATTGACCAATGCTACATTCTCTAAAGTTACATACTTTTTCTCTATATGAAAGTTATATACTTTTGCATATTCTATTGGTTTCGGTTGTTCCTAACAGTACATGTCTCGGCTAGCAATTATTGTCTCATTTTGATTGGCCGAATGATGTGTGTATCTTGCTGTCCTATTCTTGTTTGCTCAAGTTTTCTTTTGGCATTTACTTCTTTCGGCAGCAGTAGTACTCATTTCGGCCATGCATGCTTAATCAACCTCCTTGCCGAGAGTACAGGTAGCAGATTTTTGTTTGGGAATTGCTCTTGAGCATCTCTTCCCAATCAGCATTTATTGTTGCCGAATGCATTTCTGGCTTTGGGTCTACTGCAGCTATCAGTTTCTTCTTGTACTTTCTTTTGGCCCTTGGTGTTGTTTGCCAAACCGAACAGCAGTGCAGTACCATTTTTCTGGTGGTTCTTGAGCTCTACATATTTTCACAATCATGTCTATATCTCTAGACAGTTGCATTGATGCAATAATGAACATATGTATTCATGTTATGAAAATTTATTCCATTTACAATGTGTTACTGTCGTGATGAGCTGAACAACTGATGCATATGCCATTTTGAATGATTTTATTCAGGAGGAAGGAATAAATTGAGTGCAGTGCTCGAGCCATGGGAAGCTAAGGTCAATTCAAGCTATTCAGCAAGGTCAAGCCAAGCTTCAATGCAGTGATAGCTAGGGACATTTTAGTGATGCTTGTAATACAACTTCAAATTATTGTCACAAACAAAGTTGGTTTCATTTCAGATATGTGTAGCAGCAAATTCTATTTTTGATATAATGATTTTACTACATCAGTTGATTCTTGTTGTGACAAACATTAATGGCGTTGCAATAATTCTTGTTGCTACTAAAGCAATGCGTTGCAATATACACTATTCCCTTCAACTTTTGGCGTGGCAATATATGCTATAGCAACGAAAAAACAGCGTACCAAAAGAGTATAGCAACAACAGATCAAGCGTGGCATTAGAAGCTATGGCAACGAAAATATCAAGCGTGGCAATAGAGGCAGTTGCAACCAAAATATGTGCGTGGCAATTGAATCTATCACCACGAATTCTGTGCGTGGCAATATCACTATGTCCTATTACCACAAATTCGTTGCGTGGCAATAGCACTCTGTCCTATTACCACGAATTCTTTTCGTGGCAATTGAATCTATTACCACGAATTCTTTACGTGGCAATTGAATCTATTACCACGAATTTTTTGCGTGGCAATATAGTCTATTGCTACCACCAGTTTTCGTTGCAATTTAACTTATAACCACGAAATCGGTATGTTGCAAATGCTATCTACAGCAACGCCTAATTGCGTGGCAATAGTTGTTATTGCCACGCAATACATTGTTGCATAAACTATGTATTGCAATGCTTTATTGCGTTGCAATAGGTAAACGTTATTGCAACGAACCGAAATACCGTGGCCCAAACTTTAGACCACGCAACTTCTTGCCACGCCTCCCAACGAAAATTTAGCGTTGCAACAGGTGCTATTGCAACCATTTTAGGCCTATTGCAACGTTTCGGCGCCGTTGCAATAGGCCCAAAAATTAGTAGTGTGTTCTTTATCACAGCCAAACATTTCTTGTTGGCAGTGACCCACTTTTTATGATCAAGATCATATAACATTTTTATGGGAGCATAGTCCCTCTGTCTGGTCTGCCAAACAGCATCAGCCTCATTTTCATCCCTTACCGGTGCCACAGGCTCTGTGGGACACGGTGTGGTGACTACCCAGTCCACCTCAGCCAAGATGAAGGCCAGGTCAATCTTTTTCTTCCATTCACCGTAGTTGTCTCCTTTGAGAACCGGGATATCCCTGATGTAGCCCATCAAGGAGTATCCTCCTGAAAACACAATTCATATACAGTGAGAACATTTGAACATAATAACAGCAAAATTATATGCCTTATTTCCAACGTTGGTCAAAAAATATGACATACAATTTTATCTATACATTAAATCTACATCACCGTTGGGCAGAAATAGAGATAATGCATAAAAACATCAATTAAAAAATTATAATACTGTTATTATCAACGTTGGTCAGAAAATAACAATATCATAATTAACTGGAAATTATATCTATTTTTCCAAAATTAAATTCTCCCGTTGGTTCAAATTTAATAATGAAAAATTATATCTTTAAGTACGCAGCGGGAAAAAAAATTCTCTATTTTTCAGAAGCATCTTCTATATTTTTCTATTCTGTCAAAAATATCCCGTTGGTTCAATTTTTGACAGATTTAAGCAAAAATTAGCCAAATTATCAATTAAAGTGCTTCTGAAAAAGGAAAAAAATCCTTAAAAGGATTGGGCTACTTTTAGCCCACTGTAACCGCGCGCTCGCCATCAGCGCCGCGGCCCAAAAACCCGCGCGGCCCAGCTTCTTTGCGGACGCCCGCGACTGACACCCGCCGTCAGATCTGATCAGACGGCTCGCGGTGGGGATAAATTTCCGAAACCCTAACCCTAACCCCATTTGCGCCCGCCTCCTTGCGAAAAAACCGGAGCCCCATGCGGCGGCGGCAGATGCGACGCGCGCGCAGGCCGGCGGCGGCGCGGCGACGGACCCCGAAGCGAGGCGGCGCGGCGACGACCCCGAGCAAAGCGGCGGCGCGGCGACCAGAGGCGGCGACTCGCGCGACGCCCGCGCAGGCCGGCGGCGGCGCGGCAACGGCCCCGAAGCGAGGCGGCGCGGCGACGGCCCCGAGCAAAACGGCGGCGCCTACAACGGCGGCGGGCGGCGCGGGGTAAGTCCCCTTCCTTCTTTTTTCTGATCTAGGGTTAGGGTTGGGGATTTGCTTTTTGCTTTGTCTTTTCTTTTCCGCATGCCGGTCAACCGACGGCGGTCTCTGTCCCCATCTAGATCTACGCCTAGGTTAGGGCTCTGATACCATTGTTAGGCCCTCTTAGCATCTTCTAGGTCTAGATCTGAGGGTGTTCTTGTTTGATTCGAGAGAGAAGGGGAGAGGGAGAGAGGATTAGGGTTAGGGGTACCGACCGTCCGATGCACTGGAGGAGGAGTTGGCCATCGCGGGTTCGTCGGTGAAGTCTGCGCACGGGCAGCGACGGTCGGGGAAGAGGAGGGTGGTGACGGCGGCGGAGGTCCGGCGATAGGGACGGCGATGGAGCTTCCCGCCGCTGACTGCGCGTCCCTCTCTAGATCGGTCTAGGGTTTGTCGGGTGGGGTTGCGGCTCAGGCGAACCTCGTGAGTCGAGCCACCGGCCCCCACCCTCTATTTATTGCGCAGCGCGACGGGGGCCCATTAGCCAATAGTTGGGCTGAGCGCCCCCGATCAGGGCGCGGATCAAGGTCCCGATTAGCCGTTGGGCTAATCGGGGAGAGATCAATCTAACAACTCTATTACCTTCTGACGACTATTAATTAAACTAGCTAGCTACAACTATAATAAAGTGAGGGAAGTAATTATGATGAAAATGGTGAAGACTAATTTACTAATAAAAGCAATAATACTTCTAATATTAAAAAGACGATGATTCGTATGATGAAGGATAGGGTCTAGGGGTACTAGAATCACCTGCAACATTAGTAAATATTGGGAATGATAATAATAATGATATAATAAGTCAAAACAAAGTGATAACCATGCGTTCACGTAGACGTGGTACATCCTATATGCATCTCCGTCGAGTAGACATCATATTGGTGAATCAATTATCCCGCTCATGTGTATACGACTTCACGTCATGCTCGTAAGAAATTACCGTGTAACCAACCAACTTACAACCAAACCAACGCATTAAATGTCATGGTTATACTGTGTTCCCTCACGTGGACTGCTTCTGAAAGCCGAGCTCTGCCGCTATAGTTGTCACCGACTTTGTCAGTCAATATTCTGCTCATCACGTGTTTCAGCCTCTCCTTGTGCCGACTATGGAGCATTGAGTCCCATCGAGTCCTCGTATCGAGAAAAAACAAGCAAACACTCATACCAATAATAACACAAAGCATGCATGAAAGTTAGATTATCCAATGCTACATGGCTACCTTTAACCCCCAGCCAGTGGCGTAGCCAGGACTTGTAGCTATGGTGATTCATTGTCTAAAATTTATTTAACCGTCATAAATTTAACATGTCGGTACACAAGTATATGAATTACGAAATGCAATTAAGGGAAAAAGGACATACGAACTTCATAAAATAGACGAATATAGGTTTCTTAACATAGAATTGAAATATTACATACTCATAGTAGTTGAAGAACAGTACGTCACTACTTCTTCTTCTTGTCAGGATATAAAAAGAACATCACATTAATTTTATATTAGAACATTAAATACATTCTATATTTATGGACAAAGCTATTTAAAAAATACATTTTATAAAGGAGTAGATCAGAAGAGTTTGCTTGCATGGGTAACTTCCTGAAAGCCGCATTTGGAGCAAACGCAAGCTAAGACAACAAATACCTACCTCGGCAAATTTACGAGACCGTTTACACCGACTTCTGTTCACAGAAGAAAGAAGGTAATATAAATATTTAACTTTCTAAAATAATTTCTCTATTTCTCTCATCCTGAAAATAAGTTATAGGGCACAGACATATCACTACCTCACTCTTCTCGCTCCTGTCTCGCACATGCATCTCTTTTTTATTTTCCCCACCACTCGTATCCTCCCACTAAAAGCTTTTTTTAGTCCTTACTATTTATTTTAGCTAAAAACCATCAACTGTCGTTCAATATGAACATGCCAAGCTAGTCATCGATTTTATTGTACATCTAGATGCCAAGCTAGCCAACGATTTTACTGTACATCTAGATTCCCAAGTTGCGTGTCATTAGCTTGACACATATAGAGCAAATTAAATGATTTAGCGGGAGGTAAAATGTAGCTGTGATTCAACAAGTTTTTGCTTTATGATCAAATACATGAAGGCCTCATTATCCGAGCGCAGGGTGGTCCGCGGCCCACACGGACCACCCTGTAGCTCCGCCAGTGCCAACAATTTGACCATGGAATTACTCACTCATGACCATGGAAACCAAGAACAATAGATGAATAGAGGATGAAGTAAGGTGGAAAATGGTGTTTAATGACCACCCTTGAGGAATTACTCACTCATGACCATGGAAACCAAGAACAATAGATGAATAATGAAGAACATAATGACAACAATTTGAAAATAATAAAGATACATCATAAAAGATGTTGCCGATGTTCCAGTTACGCCAATAGACTAATGATTACGAGGACAGATGAATAGAGGATGAAGTAAGGTGGAAAATGGTGTTTAATTTGGACATGGAGAATAGCTATGGATGTAGTGGTCACCTTGTCTCAATGGGTTCTTTAAATAGCCTATCATAGGGTTTTAGGCTTTTAGCACTGTGGAGGGGGTTTGTACCACCAAGAAGCCGAATAACTCCTTGGATCCTCCACAAAGTGTGACCCATTTGACATGGTAGTCTGTTGGAGTGCACTATTCAATATTTTTATCTACATTTTTCATCTATATTTCGTGTACTATTCAATATCTAGTTTAGGTGGTGATCATTTGGGCTTTTTTGGTGGCTTATGGCTGAAAAGCACTGTAGCTGACTGAAAAAACATTGTAGCTGACAGAGGCTTATTTAGCATAATTAAATTTAAAAAAAATTATAATCCGGATTCTACTGTGTTTAGCTGCACTATTCCCTGGATCAGTAGATAGTGCACACAGTTACAGTTATGGACATCAAAATACATATCATGTGGAAGCGTAAATATAACAGTAAACTTACTCATGGGCCGATGAGGCCGAAATCATTAAATTGCAGCAGCGGAAGAACGAAACACACAGGTGGGACCTTTAGGACATGCCCACAGGCAGCCAACTGGAGGTTCGCGACCTAACCCTTGACAATCTTCATCTTCTCTGCCAGCTTGACCAATCTTGTTGCTGAGGCGCAGTGATTTGATTCCTGATTCTGAATTTTGTCGCAAAAGCGAGTGTGAGCACTCCAACCCCATGCTCCGCGAGCCAATACACAGAATGCAAATAAATAGTATGCATGGCTTAACAAAGGAGGGGCTCGGGTTATTTTATTTGCCAAAAATCGCTTTTGGTAGCATTATCATGATTTAATTTTAGTATTATTGTTGCTACCTAAACTCCACACAACAATTTCCATAATTGACTTAATCCACCAAAATACACTTTAATTATTGACTGCTGTCTAAGACTCCAAACAGCAAGTGTCATCATTTATTTAATCCACCGATCATACTTTGTATTTTGAATTACTGATAATCCAATCCTGTCATTACTATTCATCAGCTCCTCACCTCAGAATTCTAATGATTCTCAAACATAATTACTTTCAAATCCACCGATATCATTCGTATTCAATCCTTTTCGTCATTGATTCAAAACCATAATCCAATAATCAATCTCATTTTCCATTATCTATCACTAGCTAATCCACAAATATACCTCCACCGTAAATTCAATTTACCAAGACTATAATCCACTCATTGTTATGAATCCTCCAACCTTCTCAGAAATTCAATTCATCCCTCTAGTAATTGATCAACTCCTATTAATTCCCATTATCGCCAATATCTTCCAAGAATTTATATTTATCATTAGTGTAGTAATCCAGCAATTTACCTTTGCACTCCCTAATTCTCTAAAATCGCGATTCACTATTATATATCCACCAAAATATCACTAATCAAGAATTATACTCCAATACTTGTATTATTTCTCCAAATTCCTGAAAATTCAATTAGATCATTTATCTAGCCTATCTATTCAGCTGGACCCCACTAATTTATTTCTCCCAGAACCCACACTAGCATTTCCTTTTCATGATCGACCTGAATCCACCAATACCTTTATGTGCATACTAAAAACATCTATCTCCTTTACTCACAACCCTGTTTATTCCACCCATATTTTAGTTTGTAAGATTAGTAATGCCACTATTTGAAATACAATACATAAAATTTCTTGAGACCTAGCAGCTTTGGAACAAATCATAATGTTCAAGGAATACTAACATGATTTTCCATACATATGGCATCACACCATATGCCTAATATCACCATAATTTTTCCATACATAGAGCATCACACCATATAACATCTTTCAGCGTTATAGCCGCTTAACTTACCACTGGGACGACACCCAGGACAACTCAAATCAGGGCCTTTCTCTGCCCTCCACTTTACCATTCCCATTCACAAAGTTTTTGAAATAGAACTATATCTAGTTAAGTTCCCATGTCCGCCATTAACCGTGGGCACGGCTATTCGAATAGTTTTGACTCTGCAGAGTTTGCACACTTTACCCACAAAGAGACAGTTTACTCGTTGCCCCGCACAATTCCTTAGTCATGCGGTTGAGCTAACCATCACAGTAACCGTTCAAAGTACCTCACCCCTTCCATCATCTCACCCCTATGAGCTTGGCCCGCTTGCGGCAGGTCTCATAGGTTGTGCGGGGTGTTCTCCTTCTGAACGCCTAGCAGCTGGCTACCCACACTGCTAGCACGCCACAGCAGAACTTCACCCTCCGCGGATGCCCCGTTCAAGCCGTCACACAGACCGCCACTTGCACTACCTCACCTCCTCCACCTATGACGATGACTTTCAGGGTCCGGTAAATCTACTAAGCCAAGTTATACTTTACAGACTTGTGGTTGTACTTGTTTTACACAGGAGGTCATGACAGGATTCGGTCCTTAGGGTTATCTGGACGGTTCTACCACAAACCACACTCTCATGCACACCTGCACCATACCCCCAAACCATCCGCCTAGATAAATAAGCAATTCGAGGTTTTTTTGGGAATATAAAATAACCATATCCAACATACACCAGTCATTACCACCATGACTGCCCAACCAATTTTTCTCAGGATTAAAAGTGATGCTTGGGCGCTCTCGCGCCCATGATTATCTAAACAATACTAAGCATGGCATATATTTAGGGACTTATTTTCGAAAGGTTACTATTATAATTTTTGCTAGGGCGATAAAGTTCACACATTCAAATATTCCAAAGGAGGTGTAATATTATTCGAGGTAAACAATAGGCATATAACTAGAATCTTAAATTATCATGTATCTGCATATAAAATAACAGCATGCAATTTCATAATTTAAACAAAAGTAATTTGCATAAAATGTAGGTTCAACATGATCAAAGTATTGACTCCCCTGGCGCGGTTTACTGCGGTCTTGAGCTCACACAATGCTATCTCTTGATCTTTTGGTCTCCATCTTCACTTCAAGCTTGATCTCGCTTGATCCATTGAATCTTCGCGACTTCCAATTTCTAATTACGCGGCAAAGGACTGAATCCAAATAAAAGCATATAACTCAAAAGATCCAAATAAATCCAAATAAACTCAATTTAGTTTTATTATGAGTTAATGGGTGATTTGAGTTATTTGAGGTAAGGTCGGTGGTAGAAAACGATGACTCGATCTTTTATTAACAGTTTCTTTTATTATTTTTATATTTATCAAGGAAGTTCCATGAGTTAAGATGGACCTATGAGTAGGTATCATTTTGTCGAGCGTTAATATTCAGGACATATGCTATATGAGGTGATATATACAATTTTTAGCTTACCAAATTAATTTTAGAATCCGGGTTGACAGCATTTTGTGGTGCGATATTTTATGTACACTTACTTATTACTAGGTATAACCTATTTTGAATTAGGATCCATTGGTTAGGGTCCTAGCTTGCTACACTTATTCATAGCCAACACTATTATTTACTAAATCTAACGTTAAGATTTAATCATTGGCACCTTTACCATTTTGTCTACACCTTTGTTATTATTAAGCTTAGCGTTATTTTTAGTCAAATTTATTTACCAAGGCCTGTCATACGGGTTCATATATTAATATAGCTATTTACTTAAATCGACCTTGGAGATTTGTTTAATGACGGTATGTTAAATGTTAGGGCGTGCATCATAATTAAGTGAAATCTTTATTAAGTTTGAATATTTAACCATAGTGATATTTCTTTACTATCGCTTTGAGTTAGTAATTAGCCTCTTAGGTGATTGCTCAACCCATATTAATTATGCCTACATGAACTAGTCCAAATATAAACATTAAGTAGTCCCATCTACATCATAGTATATTTTTATTAAATTCTCTAAATTATCCTTTAATTTAATTTGAGTATTATAGTCGACAAAGGATTCTCATTTTTTCTAGGACATAGGGTTATGTTTTAACTATGTGGCGACTAGTTCCACAACCTTACTATCATGCAAGGGTTTAGGATTCATTCTTTACGAAATTTCCATTAGTTAAATCGTCATTTCATGGATATTTGGACCTAGATTACACCCCTCCTAAATTGCTCACTATGCCTTAGATTAACAATGAAGCTCTCAAAATAAAGATTAAGGCACATGAGTTTATTTATGATTTGCTTATGAATAAGGGTATGCAGTGAGTTGTAGGATAGAGACGGAGTCGATCAAATTTTTGGGTGGAAGCGAAGTGATGGGGCAACTTCGCCGGGAAAGGATATAAAAGAAGGATCGGTGTCGAAGGAATATTCGCAAGGACATTCCACTTTAAATAGGAGTATGGCTAGACATGGCCGATTACAAGACACCAAGGCCCGATCTTGCTTGAACAGATTTAGGTATGGAGATAACGGCATGACCTACCATTTAGACTATTCGGGCTTTTGATAGGATGTGATATTAGTATATGATTTGTGTGGAGGTAGGGTTTGGGAGTATTAATATTATCCCTATAAAGCTTCAAGTCCCAACTTATGATGACTTGCATTTTTAATTTCTTATGCTATCTAATTCCAGAGTAATTATTTTGCTAATTCAGGTAGCAAATGAATTAGGGTTAGGTTTCAAGCATTACTAATTTACATACTCCTTCAAATTGTTCCACATATTAAACTTTGATATTTACATTCATTGAGTCCAAGATAGTTACTTGCCATTTAAAATAGGTCTCGCATAATCTGGTTTTAGTTTTACATAAGGATTAATATATTATTTCATTGAAGACAATGTTGACTAATAATTATCAAGAAATGGGAGGAAAACCTGGAACATGCATTGGCTTAAAAAGGACTTTCCTAGTCGGGCCCACATGCCAGCCGAAGGGGAAGAAGAGCAGAGCAGGGCTCGGCCAGAAGGGAAAGGAAACAGAAGAGGGGCGAGCGCAGGGCCAGGCGGCGGACTCGCCGGCGCGACTGTCGGCCGGAGGGGCGGTGGACGCCCAAAATGGGTTGCCCCCGAGGTGAGGAAGTCCCCAGGGTGGCGGCTCCGGTCGGGGCGACGCACTGGTGGGCCGGCGATGGTAGAAGCGGCCGGACGCGGAGACGCCGTGTCGGGACCCCGGATCTCCAAACCCGGACCCTCTGTGTATTACTGCACTAGTCCCAGATCAAAGCTAGTGCACACAGTTTAAACAGAAATGATTCATAACCAACAACGCATTATTACAATAATAAAGGGTATTGACCCTCAGGTCTCATTATTACATTGGAGGTTCCAAGACCTCGCACAATCAAAAATACAGCGGAAGCAAGATAAAACTCAGCAGTGTCCCATCAATACGCCACATGCAATTGACTGGGGAAACGCGACCTAGTACTCCTGGAATTATTCGTTGAAGCCACCAGCGAAGTAGTCGCAGTCTCCTTCTTGGGCTTCGTATTCCTCTGCTTTTTATGTTTGAGTGTAGCATGTGAGTACATAAAGTACTCCGCAAGTCTTGGGAAAAATGCAATAGATGCAAGGCTTGACAAAGGAAGGCTATATGGTTCTTTTGCACAAAGCCATGTTTTAATTTCAATTACTACTAATTACTTTCGAAGGCATCAATTTAATAAAGTAAATATTTTAGCAAAACTATCATTAACTTTCTCGTGAAGGTTCTATCTACCAACACTAGCTAACCAATTACAATTGGTTAAGTTTAAACTGCGGGTTCCATCCACCCTCTCTGGCTCCAACTACCAGGATACCCTTCCAAGAGTTCCCTCCACTCTCGGAATACAAAACTTTGATTTTAAAACCAAAACCAGAGATCTACCATGTGAAAGCATTCCTTGCCCGCCCTTGACCGTGGGCACGGCTATTCGAATAGTTTTACACTCTGCAGAGGTTGTACAACTTTACCCACAAGAGATAAATTATCCTAAAAGTCAACACGCTTCCTTTGGCATGAGACCCAGATAAAATATCACAAAGTCTTTACCTTATTCTAATCTAGCTAGATACCACCCGCTGAGGTTTCACCGCAGGTAGGCTAATTGCCCGAACCGAAGCCCCCTCTTGCTCCCTCACTGTGAATAACCAGCCCATCCCTGGCACCCACTTTCCACTGGTGGCACCTAAACTAGACTATCATAAGTTAGTCGGCTAGGTCGTACCCATATAGACTTGTGGTTGTACGGTTAATGCTCAGTCTGGACAAACACAAGCGTCGGTCCTTAATTGACTAGGGTGGAACATACACTTTACAAGATCTCGTGCTTCCTGCACCAATCCAAACCAACCATCCACCCTACTCTAAACCAATTTCCAAATTTTATTTTATTTTAAAGAATTAGTGGTAACTCCAATCACCACCAGACTTTAGAAACACAAGGGTATTACAATAATTCATAATTTCCCATTTGCAAGATTTATTAGGTATTCCATAGCATGGCTAAGCATTGTTCTACCATTCTAATACCAACAATTTAATATATTAATCTCATTAATGAGGCAAAGGAATTTCTAGGCTTGCAAAGATACATGGTAATCAACTTCAAGTGAGGGCATAACAAGGTTGGATTAACTATTACCTTAAGATTGAACTAATGTTTTATGTAAATAGCAATGCACATAATTTAAAATAAGTAAAACATTTCAAAATCATAGGATAAAGATGATCAAAGGAGACTTGCCTTCTTGCAGGTTCTCTGGGTCTTCCTGCTGCGAAGTGGAGAGATCGTCAACAACGTTGGAATCTACGCCGGAAAAGACGAAGCAACAAAACAAATAAATACAAACAAAAATTCAAATAAACTCAAAAACTCAAATATAGGCCATATTTGGATATATTATGATTTTATATGAATTTAGATATTTGAATGGCTCAATTTAGAGTTAAAATGAGAAAGTTATATTTGTTTGAAGTTTTCAGTTTGAATAAATACAGAAATTAGGAAATTTCTGACAGGTGGGGCCCACTGGAATTATTTAAATTTTAATCTTTTATTTTTATTCTGAGATTAAGACGGGTGGGACCCACTGGTCAGTGAGCCCACCGGATCAGCCTCTGACATGTGGGACCCACTGGACTCTGGGCCCACTTGTCAGTGACCAGCGCAGAGGGATGGGGCCCAGGCGACAGTGACCAGCGCATACCGGCGGCCACTGACGGGTGGGACCCACTTGTCAGCGCGGAAAAATGAAAGAAAGGCTCAACCTCAGCGTGCGGAGCCGGGGGCTCGAACGCGCGCCGAGGGAGCCGGGGGAAGGGAAGTGTAGCGCTGGTAACCAGTCGGGCGGGGAGGCTTTGCCTACCCAATAAGGGTAGGTCATCCCTTTGAGGGTTACCTGCTGGAGGGCCGGGCAGAGGTGGTCGGAGGTGGGGTCGTCGGCGGCGAGGGGAGGCTGGAGCGGTTCGGTGGGGTCCAAAAATGGAGTCCTGACGCTGAGGTGGTTCTGGTAGTGGGGAGGTTCGTCGACGCACGGGGAAGCTGTGGGTGGCGGCAGCGGGCTCCGGGAAGGTCCGAGGCGGCGGGGAAGGCTCGCCGGAGTGCGGCGAAGCTCGGAGAGAGGGGAAGGACGGTGGCGGAGCGCTAGGGTGCTCGGGAGTGGAGGTGGAGGGCGTCTGAGGGTTGGGTGGAGGGAGGCGAGGCCGCTGGGGGGTATTTATAGGGCGGAGGGGGAACGGGGGCGCGGGGATTTCTCGCCGGTGCTGGCGGCCGGAAAAGGAAGGGGGAGAGGGGAAAAAATTGAGGGCGCAGAAGGAAAGAGGGCGCGGCCGTTTGGGGATTTGCTTCCCGGCGGGGCTCGGGGTTTCCAAAACCGGGGAGAGGCAGGGAAGGCAAGGGCCGATCTGGCTCGGATTCGGTCGGCCGGCGAAGAAAGGAAAGAGGGGAGAAGAAAAGGAAGGTGGCGCTCCGCGGGGACGAAGGGTCTGACAGGCGGGGCCGGGCGGCAGCGGGAGCGCGAGCGTGAGCGGTTGACTGGCGGGGCCCGTGGGTCAGAGACGAGAGGGGAGCGGGGTGATAGCGGTGTGGATTGCAGCCACGCGGACCGGAGGCGGATCGGGCGCCGGGTGAGGTCTAAGTGGGAGGGGACGGCCGGATGGATCGC
The DNA here is from genome assembly GCA_017311315.1 of Dendrocalamus latiflorus. Lineage (NCBI taxonomy): Eukaryota > Viridiplantae > Streptophyta > Magnoliopsida > Poales > Poaceae > Dendrocalamus > Dendrocalamus latiflorus. Next base: position 10,423,510 of record CM029614.1, on the reverse strand, counting down.
GCGGGCAACGTGGCATGCATCGGGCCGGCCAGGTGTCGGTCCGAGGGGAGGGGAAGGCGGGGTCCAGGCTGACAGGCCGGGCCCGCGAGACAGCGAGGGAGAGGGGAGGTGCGGCCTGGATTTGGCCGAGCGGCGACGTGGGCGGTCTTGGGCCGTCCACGCGTCGGCTGGAGGGAGGGGAGGGATTTTTTTAAAATTTTAGAATTTGATTTTTATTTCAGAAAGGGCTAGGAATTTATTTAGGCCTCAGAAAAATATGAAAATACCTCCAAAAATTCCAGAAAAATTGACAGAAGCTCCTGGACATATTTTGGACTAAATAAAATTATTTCCAACTAATGTTGGTATTTAATTTTCATATTTTAAAATACCTTTTAACTTTTAAAAATAGGTTTTAAACTCCAGGAAATCCAGAAAATCAAATAAAAGCCAAATAAAAACCAATTACTTTAAAATAATTAATTTGAATTTAAATTTTTCCAGAAAGCCAAATTTGGGATGTTACACGCCGTGGTGGCGGCGGCGGTCCGTCATAGGAAAGGAGAGGGTAAGGCAAGCACGAGCGAGAGAGTGCCCCTGGGGAGTTACCTGCGGTGACGGTTCGGTCGGGGAGGCATCGAGGCGGGCTGGCGACGGAGGCCGAGGGTGGCGCGGGGAGGCGCACGGTGCCGGGGAGGATGGGGGCACGACGCTCCGAACTGGTGAACGGAATTGGATGGAGGCGGCCGAAATCGGCGGCGGCCAGAGTTCACCGGGGTTGAGGACGAACGGTGCGCCAGTGATCTTTAGGGCAGGGGAGTTCAATCAGACGCGGCAGGAGCACCAGGGAAGGTAGGGGAACTCGGGGGAGGGGTTATTACCAGACGAGAATCACCGAGGAGCGCTAGCGACGGTGGTGGTCGGAGGTGCACTCGGCGGTAGCAAAAATTCAAGCGGGAGAGAGCGACTCTGCTGGGGTGTGTTGGGGGAACGCCCAGCTATAGGTTTTAAAGCGCATTTCGGACAGGGGAGCGTTGGGGAAGTGAATGCATGATTTACTCCCACGCACTGGCACTTGAGTGCAGAGGGCATGGGTGGAGCAAGGCTGGCGCAGAGGGAGGTAGGGCGGCGGCAGGGCGCGGCAGAGCAGGGTGTGGGGCTCAGCGCACGTGATGGTGACAGGGAGCGCGGGAATCCGGGGCGCACAGGGAAGCGATCACTACAAAAAATCTGGGCTTGTATGACAAAGCGAAAATGTCATGTAAAGTAAAGAAGTTGTCATAAAAAGTATCTTATGACGAAAAAGCGGCGTCACGCCGGTCGTCATATAATGACCGTCACATAATGTACCTCGTGACGATACTATGTACAACCGTCACAAAAGGTGGCAACCTTTTGTGACGGTTTCCTTTCCTTGTCACATATTGTCAACATTTAATGACGACTTCTGCTGTCACATATTGGTGGGTCAACGCGTCACCTAATACATGAGCCGTCACAAATTGAGATTTGGGAGACCTGACTGATATAACTTATTGTGACGACCTTTATCGTCATACAGGACTTTGTGACATTTCAGTTGTGTCTTGTTTTATATGGTTGTTTGAGACATCTTGTACACCGTCACAAACCTTGCTTGCGAATACATGACGAACGTGGTAGCCATGTTCAATGACGAATGTCACACAGTTCTTTCATGACGGCACATACAAGCATGCAAATATATATCAGAAGCCATCATCCACAACATTCTCATCACAGCTCAAAGTTCAAACATCATAAAGAGGTCCAGGTTCCAATAGACAAGTTCAAACTGTTCCACCACACAGGTTCAAACATACCACATAGTTCTAACAACAAAGTGTACGAAGTTCCAACAGAGAAAGTTTGGTGTTGTGCCAACATAGAGCGCATTTGGACCTACCTCAATCTCTCTGAAGTTTCAACACAGCTCGCAGCAGCGCATTAGTCTCTTCAAACTTGTTATGCATCCCCTTCATGTCTTCTTGAGTCTAGCGCAACAAATTTTTGTTTTCTTCAAGTGATGCCTGCTGAGCTTGAATTTGTGCTTGCAACTCTTGCTGGTTCCTAGCAGCTTCCTCTCTTTCTGCTTGAAGTGTTGCCTCAAACTGAGCTTGCAGGCGTGCTTCTGCGACTGTCGTGGACCGAGCAGTATTCAATGCTCTAGGGACACCAATGTTTGGTAGGATGGTGGACGAACGGCTTATCTGGCTCAGACTGTCAGCAACAATCTTGGTGGGAGACTTTTGTTCTTGTCCTTCTTCTGGCTCTCTTTCCTTCTCTGCCACCATTTGTTCCTACATAGAATGAATCTAATTAATAACAAGGCCATACAACAATGTTCAATCAGGCATGTAGTTGAGTACAGTAAATCAGTCTGCAATATTTATATAACTTACATATATGTCATCTGCTTGAGGAGTTCGACCATTTTGCGGACTAGTCATACATTCCCCAAAGAAATCAACAGGATCAGGATCCATGTTGTTGTACTTAGGCCTCTGCAGCATGTAAAAAAATTATTTACAATGACATCAATGAAGGTAAAGAGAGGGGTAGACAAACATGGGATTTTTTGTATTTGCCAACAGCAAGATGCCAAAATATGTATGCACTACAGATCATACAAGTATTTGCCTCCAGATTTTTTATGCAAACAACAAATGCAATCACTGGCATACTCAATTAATTACTGAGTTTAAGAAAAACAACACAGGAACATGCATCTATGAAACCTGGACACCAGATCAATAATAACAACTTTGCCTAAACAACACCTACTACTGTTGATGAGCATCTCTGATGACATAGCACATTGAAATCTCTGATGACATAGCAACATGGGAGCTCATCTCGGAAATCAGAGGGCCAAACTCAGAATTAGCTTAAAAATCAGAGGTCATCTCAGAAATAATTGGATCACGTGCTGACTTGACAGTTCAAAGGAACATGGTAATGACTATACGCTACTAATGTCCCATCTTTCAATCTAATTACACAAAATACATAGTATCCATACCAGGCTGTATCGATGGGCAACGTAGGACCTAGATCCAGTCCTTTGGTGAAGCTGCACTTGGCCACGGTTCACTTTATTCTTAGAACTCGTTTCCTGCACCACAAATGCAATAGAGTTTTCATTCACATGCACAGGTTGCATTGCATATTAACAAAAGAAGGCAATTCAGGCATGGACCTGATTCTTCGGGTCACACCAGTAGTCTACAAGTTTGATCCATTCGTCTTTCTTCATTTTTGGTTGAGGTTCTTTGGCCATCATCTGTTCTCTTGTCAGGGACTCGTCGAAGTACTTCCTTTTTAGGTGATACCTCTTCTGCCTTACTCCCTTCTTAATGATATCAGTGCATGCAGCTTTGCTTGGTCCCTCGTTCTTAACATCCACATCCAACCTTGACTGCAGCCACACATATGATTTATCAGACACAAAACACAATTTGTACATGGGACTAGAGTAATGCAAGAAACTATTTGGAGTGAAATAGCTGTCTTACCGCCACTTTGTCAAGCACTTTTGCAACTTTTGTCGGCCCCGCATCTTTTTCATAAAGCTTCCAAGAGGTGTAGATAGGTAGGTTGTCTCTAACGGCGACACCAGTTTCTGATGCCAGCTTCGCTGCCTGTAGTGGGACCTCAGGTCTTTTCTTCCCTTCAGCCACATGGATAGCCAGCTTCTTTCCTCTATTGTTAATCTTCTCTAAGCCATGACCCATGGTTTTCTTGCGGACATTCTTTGGGGGCACTGCATTGGCAAATAATAATCAAAATGTGTTATTATAGGATTAACAAATCTATATACTGCATGGAGAAAATAATGCTTGTGAACACGTATTGTTTACCTGGAACTGAGTCGCCATCTGGTTCTCCTTCATCTGTATGACCCTCTGAAATAGCAGCTTCAGATTGCCCACCTGAGTCACTGATGTCATTGCTTTGCCTAGAGCTCTGTCCACCTGGCGAGGTGTCCACACCAACAGTTTTATTAACACTACTTGTGGGAGTAGGTTGCTGAGACAGGCCAAGAGTGGGTCTAGGAGTACTACGCGCAGTGTTTGCACCAGGCAACAACATGGTGATTGGAACAGGCGCTGATATGGCTGGACTGGTCATGGTGATTATTGGAGTAGTAGGCACTGTGTTCGTAGTTTGTGTGGTCTGGCTGCCGCTTGTATTGAGGTGGCCTTGCTGTTGGCTGGCACTAGAAATGGCATTAGGTTTAGGTTTGGCTTTGGAATTGTTCTTAGGAGGCAAGGGCAATCTTTGCCTAGGTGGTGGACGGCCTCCAGGCGAAGGCATGGCTGCACTTTGCCTAGTGAATCTTATAGGCGTGCGCGGTGGCTGCTGGTTGGCAGGTGCCATTGTTGCCGCCTTTTGCTTCTTCTGCCGAGGGCGAGTTCCTGGAACCATCCCTTCTACCTGACAAGAGAAACATGCATATTATTAAATAAGAAAGAAGTGTCAAGTAGATTAAATGACTAAACTAAAGTACATGTTTGTGACAGGGAGACCAAAAACCAGTTAATTGGTCAAGTAATGCATCTCACCTCAGTATTGACCTCATTATTGAGGTCATCATCGTAGTCATCATCACTATCAGGTGGTTATCAATGTCAGAGGATGGATCATAATCATTGTCAGAAACTGTTTTGTCAGACACTACTGTCTTTCCTTTGCCCTTTTCCTTTTTTGAAAGAACTTCTCTAACTTCCTGAGCTAATAGTGGAATACCCAGGGAGCTAAAATGTTCCTGAATTGTCCTTACATTGTCATCCCTGTCCTGCTCGTACTGGGTTTTTGTCATTTCTTCTATTACTTAAACGGTCAAACGCAGAAAGAGCAGAAACTGGATTCAGTTTCTGTAAAGGAGTTGGAAAAAAACTAACAAATCAGTATTCTGTTAAATGGTAGACAGAAGGCAAAATAACATCAAAATTGTACAAGAAAGAACTACTAGGGAACAAGGCTAATAGTGAACAAGATTGACAGAGAACAAGAATACTGAATAACTATATTGCATAGCTATTTATTAGTCAGTACAAGATGGAAGGTACGTAGCCAATACTGAATAACTGGATTCTCTCTTTTGCTATTTCTAATGAAACCAATGATGCTACAAAGTTGTGTGAAGATGTTAGCCAAGATGGAAGGTACGTAGCGGACTCACCAAGTGTCAGCGGGTAGCCGGTAAGGCAGACGACGTGGCGCAGAGCCGCAGCGGTAAGCCGGCGCCCTGTGTTGGACAGGCGCCCTATCGCCGGTTCACCAAATCCGGCGGTGAGGTCGGGGCTGGCTGCTCACCAAGTGTCAGTGGGCAGCTGGCCTCCTCCGTCGGGGCGGCTCCGGCCTCCTGCGTCGGGGTTCGAAGTGGAAGTCGTCGGGGCGGCGCTAAGGGAGTCCGGGATGCCGACGTTCGGAGCTCCGGCTCCGGCCTCCTCCATCGGGGCGGCGCTGAGGGAGTTCGGGGCGGCGTGGTGGAGATGAGTGACGGCGGCGTGGTGGGCACGAGTGGCGGCGGCGTGGTGGGCGCGAGTGGCGGCGGGGCGGCGGAGGCAGGGCGGCGCTAGGGTTAGGGCCTTGGGGGAAGGAGGAAACGGGAGTGGTGGGCGCGACTCAGACAAGAGAATAAGGCAGGAGGGGGTTTTTTTTGCCTCTACATGGGCGGGAGCTGTGTGGGCGCGAGTGGCGGAGGGGCGGCGGAGGCAGGGCGGCGCTAGGGTTAGGGCTTTGGGGGAAGGAGGAAACGGGAGTGGTGGGCGCGACTCAGACAAGAGGATAAGGCAGGAGGGGGATTTTTTTGCCTCTACATGGGCGGGAGCTGTGTGGGGCCCATGTGTCAGTGGTAGAGAGCCTGCGCGGGAGAGCGGGAGAAATGCGTGCCCAATTTTGGTCTGGCGCGGTGGGGCCCTATGTCATTGAGAGAATTAGTCTTATTACTAATTGAAATACAAATTTGGGGGACTAAATGAATTCAAATGGAAAAAAGGTAAGAAACAAAGTTGTTCAACACATCGAGATCTATCATCTATATTTTAGTCATTTTTTCAATTGAGTTTGTTTGGAGAGTTGAAATTTTGAATTTTCAAAGTCGTAAACTTGAAACCAAAATTTGGGGTACTAAGTAATTTCAAATGGAAAAATCATGAATACCAAAGTTGCACAACTCATTGATATCTACATTTCTTATTTAGGTCATTTTGTCATCCGAGAAAGTGATGGAAACTTTGTTCTCAAATTTTACTTATCTCTCTTATAGTTTATGAAAGGGTCTGACCCACTGACTATCCGCTGCTACGAGAATGTGCTTGTACCCTTGAGAAGAGGGTAAAGGTCCTATGTAATCTATTCCCCAAACATCAAAGATTTTCACTTCAAGGATACCATGTTGAGGCATCTCATGTCGTCTTGACATGTTCCCTGCACGCTGACAAGGGTCACAAGACTGAATGAAAGCATGAATATCCTTAAACATGGTAGCCCAATAGAATCCAGCTTGGAGAACCTTAGCTTGAGTCTTTGAAGTGCTTGCATGACCACCACAGGGAGTAGAATGACAGTGAAAAATAACACTTTGAACCTCCTCATGAGGAAGACAACGTCGAATAACCCCATCTGCACAATGCCTATACAGATATGGGTCATCCCAAAAGAATTTACGCGCCTCATGAGTAAATATACAGATATGGGTCTGCACAATGCCCCATTTTTGCCTGAATTCATTTTGAGTTTGAAATTGTGGTGTGAATTTGCCATATTTTTAAAAATTAAATTTTGAGTTCTTCAAAATTTGTCTCATGAACACATGACCAAAATCAATGCAATATATTCATAGATCATGATTTAAGAAAATTTTAGGAAAAAAATGATCAAATTTGGAGTAAGTATGTGGGAGATAAAGTAGTTACAATATTTTGCCATAGATTTATAAGAGAAATGAATGTTGTGGCCAGCTGGTCCTTGGCGCGCGGCCACCCCCATCCAGCTCAAACAACGACTCCAGCAGCTCGCTAGCCACCCCACCTGCTCCTCTCCACACCGGCGACCTGCTCCTCTCTACACCGGCGACTTGCTCCTCTCCACCTGCTCCCTCGCCACCCCGCCCCCCCCCCCCCCCCGACCTCCACCAGGAACCTCGCTAGCTGCTCCTTGGGTCACGGCGACCCCCTCCAGCTCGAGCAACGAGGCCGCCGGCGACCTGCTCCCTCGCCACCTCCTCCCTCTCAACCTGCTCCCTCGCCGGCCTCCCCCCACCTCTAGCAGCAACCTCGCCGTGCTCCTCCCCTGCATGTGGCTAGATCGATCAGGTGCTCCCTCGATGGCCATTCAGATGGAGGCTAGCCGGCCAGACTAGCTGCTGCAGCCTCGCCGGTGGCCTCATTGCTCGGAGCTGCTGCATCGCCGGCCAACCCACCTGGCAACACCTGCCTCACCGGCCAACTGCTTCTCCATGCCGATTGTTAATTTTTTGGCACCTAAATTTATGCAGGTGGAGATGGATAGAAGCTGGGTTCATAACAGTGCCCCATTTACGCTGGCCTTTATGTCTGGTGTTGCACAATTCATGGAACATGTCCGAAGTACATTTGGTGCAGATGAGAAGATCAAGTGCCCCTACCGAAAATGCCTTAACCAGAAAGAGAAAAGCCAAGATGATGTACACGAGGATATCGAACTCAATGGTATGTCGAGGTGCTATACTAGGTGGATTCACCATGGAGAGGAAGAAAATGATGTTGGACAGGATGATGTTGGACAAGATGATGATGGAGATATGTCATGGGATGGAAATGACCAGGCACCACTTGATGAGGAAGGACAAGCTGAAGATGTCATAGATGATAGTGCACGGGGAATACAGGGGTTGATTCAAGATTTGCACGCCGCAGCAAGCCATGGCTTTGGTGGCAACCTATATAAAGAAATCATGGAAGAGGCAAAGCGTGAACTTTATCCAGGTTGCACCGAGGAGACTAGGCTAACTTTCATTATTAAACTGCTGCATATCAAAGTGTACAATCGGATAACAACATCTGGGTTCGATGCTTTCCTTGAGTTGTTTTCGTCATCTCTTAAGAATGTGCCCGGCCTTCCTAAGTCCTATAAGGAAATGAAAGCTCTGCTTCGGAAGCTTGGTTTTGGTTATGTTTGTATTGATGTGTGCAAGTATGATTGTGCCTTATTTTGGAACAGCCATGAACACGATGATCATTGCCCAGTTTGTGGCTTCACAAGATGGAAAGTGAACAAGGAGGGCAGAAAGAAAGTTCCTCACAAGGTCCTCCGTTACTTTCCAATAATTCCACGCCTTCAAAGGCTTTTTATGTCAAAGCAACGGGCACAGTATGCAAGATGGCACAAGGAAAAGAGGGTACCAATTGAGAATGAAATGAGACATCCTGCTGATGGGGAAGCTTGGAAAGAATTTGATGAGACTTTCGAGTCTTTTGCAGATGATCCCCGCAGTTTGAGGCTAGCCATTGCTACAGATGGATTTAACCCATTTGGTCAGATGACCAATTCATATAGCATCTGGCCAGTGGTAGTGGTTCCATATAATTTTCCACCATGGATGTGTATGGACCAATCTAATTACATGCTGGCTTTACTAATTCCAGGAAAAAAATCACCAGGCAAAGATTTCCATGTGTTCATGCAGCCTTTGATAGAAGACATGCTTAAACTTTGGAATGGTGTCTCTACTTATGATGCATATGAAGGCAAAGAATTCAGTCTGCATGCAACGATTCTGTGGGGAATCAATGACTACCCTGCATTAGGCACCATGTCAGGCAGAACCACTCATGGTTACTTCGCATGTGTGCACTGTGATGAGAATCCATGCTCCGAATGTCTGAGAAACAAAATTGGTTTCATAGGCCACAGACGTTTCCTCCCAAGCGACCATCCGTGGAGGAAAAACAGATCTTTCGATGGCCACCATGAAAACAGAGAGCCGCCAAGGAAATTTAGTGCAGATGAGATTATGGCAAGGTTGGATGAAGTTTGCTATGTTCCAGGGAAGAATCCAGATAAGCAGAAATCAAGAAAACGACGCCGTAATGCAGAACCAGTATGGCATCTAAAGGTTAGCTTCTACGATTTGCCATACTGGTCAAAATTGAAGCTACAGTACAACCTTGATGTTATGCACATAGAGAAAAACATATGTGAAAACATTTTGTCAACTCTACTTAATATTCCGAACAAGACAAAGGACACCATCGCTGCTAGGCTAGATTTGGAAGACAGAGGTATAAAAAAAGAGCTTCATTTGCTAGATGACAGTGGTAATTCCTCCTCAAAGCCAAGAGCTTGTTACGTTCTAACACCAGAAGCAAAGAAGAAGTTTTTGCAGTTTGTGAGCAATGTTAAGTTTCCAGATGGCTATGCCTCCAATATATCAAGATGTGTCAATATGGAGGGAGCAGGATCAATGCATGGGCTGAAAACACATGACTGTCATATACTGTTGCAGCGTATTTTACCAGCTGCCCTTCGTGGTTTGGTGTGCAAAGACGTATATGAAGTAATTTGTGAATTGGGTACGTTTTTTAGACAACTTTGCTCAAAAACTCTAAAGGTTGATGCACTACACCAGATGAAGAAAGATATTGTACTTATCCTTTGCAAGCTGGAGATAATTTATCCTCCTGCATTCTTTGATGTTATGGTCCACCTAGCAGTACACTTGCCTGATGAGGCACTCCTTAGGGGACCGGTTCAATATGGATGGATGTATCCCATTGAGAGAAGATTGGGCACCTTTAAGCGTTTCATCCGCAATAAAGCAAGACCTGAAGGCTCTGTTGCAGAGGCATACACTGCCTATGAGTGTATGACCCAGTGCTCAACATATTTCAGTGACATTATTACTAGGTTCACTAGGCCTGAAAGAAACTTAGATGGTGAACAAAACATCTCCCCCAATGGTTACTGTATTTTTGGTCATGGTATTAACCTGCTGGGTGCTTCCAAACTTCATTATGAAGATAAAGACTATGACTCCATGGTTTGGTTTGTTCTAAACAACTGCGAAGAGGTTGATGAATACAAAGAGTGAGTATTTGTTCTCATGTCATTTCAGACAACTATATTTAGTATTAGTGTCACAATAAACTGATTACCTTCTTCCTTTATTGCAGAAAGTATAGGGAAGAATTAGAACAACAAGGGGTAAACGATATTGAAAAAATGATGCCAACACACTTCGCTGCATGGTTCGAGAATCATGTGTGTGCAACTTCAACAACATGACTGCATAATTTATGATTCAATACATTTTCAAACTTACTAACTCTCTTTCTTTCCAACCTGCAGATTACCAGATTGAAATGCGAAGGCTCAACAGATGTTGATGAAGACCTATACTCACTCGCATGTCGGCCGATTAGGCGTGTGCGTTCATACACAGCCTGTATAGTCAACGGGGTACGGTACCACACTGTGGCTCGTGAGGTAGACAGGAAGACACAAAACTCCACCATCAAAACTATAGGTACTCACAATGATGACACTATTGACTTCTATGGGACAATCACAGACATTATTGAGTTGACTTACGCAAAGAACAGCAAAGGAGATAGAACTGTTTCTTATTGCGGTGTGAATGGTACAATCTTGAGGGAAGGACATACGAAATGAAAGATGATGGTTACTTCAAGAGCATTAACATCCAAGGACGATGGTATAAGAATGATCCTTTCATTCTAGCCACGGAAGCTTCACAAGTATTTTTCTTGGAAGATACAAAGTTAGGTCCATGTTGGCGAGTGGTACAAGAATTTGGCTACCGACATATATTTGATGTTGAAGAGTCCGACACAAACCAACCAATCCATGAACAAGTACAGATGAGATGTCAGGAGGCTTACCAAGAGGAGAGTACTTCGACCATAGATGGTACAGTGGGAGACATTTATCCTGATATGGATTTCATGCACATAGAGAATGAACCAGGCAGCCCTGTTAGTAGAGACCTTGTCGAGAGCATCTGTCGACATCAACATACAGCTCAAGGTGATGAAATAGATGCTGAATACGAAGATGAAACCTTCCTTGAGTACCATAGTCCAGATGAAGGCAACACATCAGAGGAAGACAATGATGATGACTAACCTTTGCATTTCTAGAGCTATTTGTGAACCATGAACTTCTATTAGTGATTCTGTTGTATTTGAATTATGCTATTGTCTGCAGGTTTTTATGACCACATGACAATGTCATGGAATGCCCAGAATCTGTCCTAAATATATTTTGGGGGTTTTTATGACCACATGACAATGTCATGAAAAGTACAAAATCCGTCATAATATGTATATGCTGAAGTAACATACATCCTGCCAAAATATCCCACACAGGTTCCACATCAAAGCACAAGTGATATTTATTTCCAACATACATTAGAAATGCACATGTTACATTTCCATAGACACAACATATGTCCAGTAGCACAAAGGCCCATATTTCATACCAGCACAACAGGTTCAATACAACATGTCCCAGACTACTTCATGATAAAAGCCAAAAGCATTGCCTACTTCTTGAACATGTCCCAGACTACTTCATCATAAAAGACAAAAGCATTGCCTACTTCTTGAACACTACAGCTACAACCAACAAGATGGCCAACACCAGGAACATTGCTACATTCACACATCCACACACAAGACAAATGCAGCTTCCCATGCCTTCCCTCTTCTTGCCAACCATTTCCTTCACCTTGTTCAGATTTTGCTCTAAGGTATCAATTTTTCCCACAAGCTCAGGAATTTCTATTGTCGAAGCTGCTGCAACGGTCGAGCTTGCTGGAAGTAGAGAACCATGATCTTCAAGGTACACCACATATTCTTCCTCGAACCAATACCTGGAACATTTCCCCTGCATCCAAATGACAACCACATGCAATTTAACACCAATAGTGCAGGCACTGAATGCTACAAACACTACCATATTCTCAGGGAGACCTATTCAAACATGACTGAAATTTGTGCAACAGAAACTGAACCACTGCACTGACATTTCAATAGGTCTTCCGGGGGCACTTGAAAAACCTCTTTCCAACGTTATACTCAGACTTCGTGGTAGTGGCAGCAAACACCCTCACGTCCTTGCAATCCGGGCACATGATCAATGGCAACCCGGTCACATCATCGATCAGGTCCTGCAGATCGACATCAGTGGGCGCAGGCTCTGCAGCAACGACAGCAAGGGCTCGGGGTTGCGGGGCAACCCTAGCTATGCTTGACCGCCGAGTCAGAGAAGTTGAGGACGACGCCTGCGACATGAGAACTGGAGAGGGAAGGTGAGCAGAAATGGCAACAGAGGAGGAACAGGGACGGGGCACTGCAAAAATGGCACACCTAGGGCGATGGGTAGCTGCCACCGCCGAGATGACGCCCGCCGCCGCGCTGAGACCACCCGCCGATGAGTCCTGATTGATGCACATTGGATTGATTACGAATTGCCATGCCAATAAAAAGGAACATGGAGGGGGATAAGGGTGCCACTGCCGACCAAATGGAGGGGGACGGGGAGGGGATTGACGGCGCCACTGCCCACCATGCGCCACCGCCTACCAACCTGATGCAGTTGCGGTCACCGGTGATCCGCGCTCGCCGGCTGGCCTGGCGGCAGATCTCGCGCAGCCGCCGCCCACTGTGCCGCGGCGTCAGCTGGGGAGAGGGTGAGCTAGCTCCGCCCAGAGGTAGCACCACGGCGGCCGTGCTCCGCCCCGACCGACGCTCGCCCAGAGGCCGCCCACCGCTCGCCGCCCGCCGCACCGCCAGAGGCCGCCAACCGCTCGCCGCCGTCTTCTGTTGGGTCGGGGAGACGGGGAAAATGAATTAGGTCAACAGAAGGAGACGGGGTCCACCTGCAGGGGTATATTGACGTTGCGGTCGGTCATTTTTTGAAATAACATAAAGTGACGCCGACAAACCATCACATAAGACAGCTCAAAGCGTCATAAAACCCAAGGCGTCAACCGGATGCTGTCGCCAGACAATTTGTGACGACATTTTGTAGCTTTCGGTGACACAATAAATTATGTCGTCATAAATTTGTTTCTGGCTCATAAGATTATGACGACGCAAAATATTTCATCATATTATGATACATTATATGACGAAAACAAGCACGGTCATAAGGTATTTTGTCATAAAAAGAAGGATTTCTTGTAGTGGATGGCGTGGAGCAAGCTCAGCCAGAGAGTGACGGGAGCTGGGAGAAAAGAGAGGAGGAAGCGGGGGAAAAAGAGGAGAAAGGAAGGAGGAAGGAAGGGGCAGGAACCGGGCCCGGGCGCAGGGGAAAAAGGGAGGAGAGAGGGAAGGGGTGGGGCCCACACGTAAGAGAAAGAGGGGGCAAGGGGAAGGGTAGAAAAAGTTGAGGCCACATGGTTTTGGAAAATAGAGGAAGAATAAATGATAAAGTTAAGAATTTGAGTTTCTAAAAGCTTGAGTATTGTATATTCAAAATCCTTTTTCTTGAATCCCAGCTCTAGAATAGTCTTGAATTCTTTGGCATATTATTTAGGTATATGTATATATATATAACATGAATTCCTAATTTGATTATTACTTTATTATTATTTAAAATAAGGCTTTGTTACAATTAATTAAATTGATTTCAGGCCCTTCAGGGTTTTAAACTCGCATTTAAATTATTTTGTATCATTTATTACCATGACTGTTAGTTTGGAACTCAAGAATTATTTCCAGTCATTATTTACTTAGCACAAAACTGAAGAAAATTCCCAGTAAGATGCAGATAAAAACTTTAAATTTCTCAAGTTTTCAAACATCCAAAATTTAGGATGTTACAAACCGGCTCAACCCGGATTATCTAGCTCACTCAGATCATCCGTCTGGCCCGTATGACCCACCAAATACAAGCATTGCACTTGAATCCATATGAACAAGAATCTGCCTCAATGCTTTGGTCTTACTCAGACCATCCGCCCTAAATGAAAATCCATTAGGAAATTATCTATTCCAATGCTCCACTTGGACCCAGATCATCCGCCTAGCATTCCTTTGAAAACTGGAACTCTCTAGATCAATGCTCTAAGTCAATGATCCACCTTGACCCGGATTATCCGCCTCCAATGAAAATCTCAGATGAATAGTCCCGAAACTCTATGGACCAATGATCTGCCTCAATGCTCTTGGTGACCCAGATTATCCGCCTCTGTTGAAAATCCCAAGAGCACATTGAAAACCTTCTCTGGATCTATGATCCACCCCTATGCTCTGCCTAACTTGGATAATCCACCTTTATTGATTTTTTCAAACTTAGCTCAAATTTGATACAAACTTTGAGATTTATCCAAATAAAACTTGATTCTTGACACTCTGTAGCTAGAATATGAGAAATATGATCTAGTGTGTATCACTCCTAGCTACCTATCATATTCAAGCTTAAGCTACTAGCCTTGAACCCCCTTGATAGTATGGCCAAAGCAAAATAAGAACTAACATCTAAGTTGATCCAAACTCGACTCCTTGAATGAATTCTAAACACAAGGTCCTTAATCTTCGTCCAAATAAGCTTTGCCATCCATAAAGCACCATAGGGGATCCATAAAAACCAATATTATCCCTTTCTCTTGCTCAAAACTCAACTTACCCCAATTCAACTCAAAAACAAGTTGATCTTGAAGTAATAACATCATTAATCACCAAAACACTAAACCATTGAAAATTTGAGGCCTACATGCTTACAATCTCCCCATTTTTGGTGATTGATGATAACAAAATCATATGGTAGAGAATTTGAAGATATGAAACATACTTAAACAATAAGCACAAGCTTGATCAAGAGATATGACATTAAAGAATAGCGATCAAACACATATGAAGGCAAATACCATAAATGAGCAAGATATAAGATAATGAAATTTACTTCACAAGCTCACATGGCAAATAATAACTTAACTCCCCCAAAAGTCATGCCAACATGTAAAACTATATGATGCAAAGCATATGAAGATTAAGTATTAAATTGCAAGCATAACATATATAGTACCCAAAACATGAGTCATGTAAATAAGATACAAGAAGGAACATCTCATACATGGCTCAAATCCAAAAAGAGTCCTAACCCTATCTAACCTCCCTAACTCACACCTAAACACTCTCTACCCCTTTGGCATCAAGCACAAAAAGGAGAGGTCTACTCTGTTGTGGGTGGAGGAGAAGGGGTCGCCGATGTAGCTCGAAGGCAAAGCTTGAACTGTGAACTATCGCCTAGAGTGATGAATGGGGAGTTTGATCCACTAGAGACTTCAACGGTGACCGAGTCAATGATTGAGTCGAAGTCAATCCAAAAAGAGTAATACCCCTGTCTAACCTCCCTCACACACACCTAAACACTCTCTCCCCGTTTGCCATCAAGCATAAAAAGGAAAGGTCTACTCTGCTGTGGGTGGAGGAGAAGGGTTGCTCGATGTAGCTTGAGGCCGAAGCTCAACCTGTGAACCCTTTGCCCAAGTGACGAATGGGGAGTTTGATCCACTGAAGACTTCTGTGGCAGTTGAGTCAACAATCAAGTTGAAGTCAATAGGATTGGGAGCTAGAGGAGCAGCTAGTGCAGGAGAAGTTGTTGAATAGAAGGAGGTAAGCAGTCGATGTAGAAGGAGGTACTTTCTCTATAATTAGAGCAACCTCTAAAACTACCTAAACCTTTGAAGACGTGCCAACCATTGAAGGAATATCAAAGTCAAGATGTCGGCTCGACAAAGCATCAAGGGAATCTATTGGTTCTGTAGGAGGTAAAGACTGAGCTGGAGCTGCAGGAGCTGGAACTATCACTATCTCAACTACAAGTTGACTAACACATGTCATATTTGCATAATTTTCCTATCATTTACCCCTTATATGTTTGCATTCTATGACCATTATCTATTATTTACACGCTTTCTATAATTAGTTGCCCGAATTGGATCATTTTATATTTTTTTGTAATTTTCCATAGTGTCGGAACCCGGAGTAATGACTCCTGGATCCTTTGTGTAAATCGCACTAGTCCAGGATCAGCTAGTGCACGCAGTACAACAAAGATAAATACCAAGCACAAATGACCAAATATATTAAATAAAAGAGTACGACCTTATGGCCAAGTCTTACACCAACGCTCATTGGCAAAATAAATAAAGGAAATAACTGCGGAAGCAAACTGATAAAAGCGAAGCCCAACCTGCCCACAGGCAAACGACAGTAAGATGCGACCTACTCATTCTATTCTTCACCGTAGTCGAATGCATCTTCCTCTGTATGGAGATAGCAAGGTGAGTACAAACTTGTACTCCACAAATCACATGGAGAAATGCAACATAATGATAAAGGCTTCAATGGAAGGTTTATAGGGTTAGTTTGCATAAAACAACATTTAAGGAAATACAATAATAGATTGAAAATGCTGAATTTAATACAGTAAGTAAAAATAATACTTGTAATTGAAAATAATACCGTCAGTGCTGGCTCCGACCAAACACCAACCTATCCACGGGCATCCCACCCGGTCCATCTTTTCCAAAAGATCACGTATGGATTCCATCCATCCACACGTTTCCAAACACTCGTGAATTCCATCCATCCACAAGCTTCCAATCTCTCTCATGGGTTCCATCCACCCACAAGGTTTTCCTTCTCTCATGGATTCCATCCATCCATAAGGTTTTCGAAAATCAATTTTGAAAAACAAAGTCTAATCCATGAAAAACTTTTACTCAGCATGCCCATGTCCGTGGGCACGGCTATCCAGGATAGATTATACACTCTGCAGAGGTTGTACAGCTTTACCCACAAGACACGATCATCCCATATTACCACCGGGTTACACACTTCCTTAAATGTGCGGCGAGGAGTCGTGAGAAGGCCTTTACAATGCAAAGCCTTCAACCTGGCCAAGCCAACTCTAAGGTTTCACCCTAGTAAGGAATCCACCAGACCGGGACCCCCTCTTGAGCCTAGGCGAGACTTCTCATGGCTTAACCACGCTCGCCCAAGTGAGACTTCACATGGCACCAACCACGCTCACTTTCAACCTACGACTTGACTCAGATTGGGACTTCGCAAATTATTCAGCCAGGGCTATCCCATACCAGTCATGTGGTCGTACGATAGGGCTTTGCAATAGTAGCTCACAGACCGCTCCTTAATCTGACTTAGGCCCAACCACATACCCCTGTGCACGACAATCAACCACTGCGGCTCCAACCAACAGGGCATGCCTGCACCCCACCAATCTAACCAATTGCCTAAGTCTAAACCAAGTTTGATATTTTGTTTTCAAAATATTTCATAACACTCCTTGACTCACCAAAGTAAAGAGTACATATCAAAAGTATATCATCTTATGTGAAAGGTTCATCATTTTATGTGAAAAGGTATCCCAACGCATAATTATGTCTAAGCAAAGCTAAGCATTTTCTAATCATAAAGTCTCTAGCCATACTAATGTATCAACTAGAGTTTTAATCTAGGGTTACAAGGTATCAAGGTGATTCAAGGTCAATGGAGATAATAACAAGTAGGCAATAGCTAAATTCAAAACTGAATTGAAATAATTGAATAAAAATATGCATGCAGAATAATTTAAATCAACATAATTTTATTTTGAAAACTGGGATCAACATGATCAAGGAGTGTGACTTGCCTTGCTCTTCAACCTGGTTCAAACCTTCGTCGTCGAATTTTCCCGAATCGTCGAAGTCTAAACGTGAAAATAACCCACTAAATTCAAATAAATTCAAATTGATTTCAAATATTTTAATTAAAGTCAGAAATGGATAGAGGGGAATTTTTGATGAATTTAGAAATTTGAATGGGCTCAATCGGAGTTAGGACGAAGGAGAACGGGCTCCGGGAAATTTAAATTCAGGGAAAAAGAAAAAGAGAAATTTATGGAATTATTTTTCTAAAGGAAAATCTAATTATGGCGTCAGCATTGCATCAGCCCTGGGAATTTCTTTTTCGGCCGAATTAGTTTTGTACAGGAAATGAGGGGGGAGGGGCTGACAGTGGGCCTGGGTCTATAGACCGAGTCCATGGACTCGGGGGAGTGGTGAGGTGGCACGGGTGGTGGGGTGTGTCTGCGTGGCACCGACGGGGCGGGACAGCGCTGAGGTGGTGCCACGTCTGCTGCCACGGTGGCATGCCGGCTTGAGGCGCTCGGGGACGGCGGCGGCTACGGCGCTCCGGCGGGCGGCGACCGGCGGTGAGGCGGGGAACGGGGAGAGGAGGGAATGGGGAGCTCGGGGGAGAGGCGCGGGCTTACCGGGGGCTACCAGAGCGGCGGCAATGGCTCACCGGAGGAGCACGTCGGCGCACGCACGGGGAAGCTTGGCGCGGTGGTGCTACCAAGCTCAAGAGAGAAATCGGAGGGCAGAGGGAGATGGGGCGGGTTGTGGCGGAGCTGAGGAGGGGATTTATAGGGTCGGAGGGGGAGGGAGGCCGCGGGAATCTCTCGCTGGAGAGGGAGGTGGGCGGCGGCTGTTGGGAGTGGTGGGAGAGTGGGGAGTGGCGGCGGATCCGGCGGGGTGGAGAAGGTGGGGGCGCGGGTCTCGCGGAAGAGGTGGCGCACGAGGGAGACGTGGCGCGGGAAGGACGGAGGCGGCGGTTGCGGCGGCGGAAGCGGCACGGGGAAGAGGACGGGTGGGGAAGACGAAGGCCCTGACGGGCGGGCCCGGGCGGTCAGCGAGAGAGAGGGGGAGGGGCGGCCGAGATGGCGCCACGCGGTCGGGGGCCGGATCGGGCGGCCGAGGGAAGAGCGGAGCGGACGGGCGGATTGGGCCAGGCACGCGGGATCGGCTGATCTGGGCCGGACATGTGATAAGTGGGGAGGAGGGGGAGGCGGGATCCGGGTGGCTGGCATGGCAGGCATATGGCCGTCCACGTGGCGGCCGGACGAGGGGGTTGAGGAATTTAATTTTTATTTTTGATTTCCATATTTTCAGAAAAGCCTAGAAAATTCAAATAAGCTCAGAACAATACGAAATAAATTCCAAAAATTCCAGGAAATTCATAGAAGCTCCTGGTGACATTTTGGACTTAACAAAAATATTTCCAACTAATGTTGGTATTTAATTTTCTTACTCAAAATACTTTTTAATTTCAAAAATACATTTTCAAACTCAGAAAAATCCAGGAAACCAAATAAGAGACAAGTAAATCCAAATAATTAATTTAAAGTAGGATTTTTATAGAAAGCAAAATATCCTTTTATTTAATAATATTTTTAGGTTTTTCTTAAAATGTTTTTCAAATCCAGCTTTTTCAAAAACAGAAATTCAGGGCAAATCCAAATCTAAACTTTAGACCACAAAATACTTATTTTAATTTAACATTTTGTTTTATTTTAATTAATTAATTATTTTTATTTTCATAAAACCTGGGCTGTTACACATAGGCCAACATGATTGAGGTGCATTCACTCCAAATTTTCATATTTAGATAGGTCCATACATTTTTACGCATTGGCATGGACACGTAAGGCCCTTTTGCAAAGATATTAGACTGTCCAAGGGCCAAAATAGAAGAAATCATAATGGGGGAAGGACTTGATTAAAATTTCACAGAACCCTTGAGGGCCTTATCATAAAATGACCAATTCCCCATCACTTAGCCCTAGTGCTACCCCAGAGGAGAAAGGGAGTCCGGCATTGCTTTTTCTTCCTTAGACCCCTTTGCATCTCTCCCCTTTTCTCAAGCCACAATGTCGACGAGGCCGGGCCAACTCCCTGGTGACCACCCAAACTCCTCACCACCGCCATCCACCACTCCTACTTTACCAAGTCCAACTCCATAGCACTACCACCCTATTATCGTTGTCTGCCTTAAATCCCGAGCATCGCCCCTTTTCTCCTCAAACCCACACCGCTAGTGCCCCACCTGATCTCCTCCTGTAGCCACCTACCTCCACCACTCCTCACCGCCTTCTTCCCCAAATCCTGGCCATCACCTTCTTTCCCCTTCCTCTAGATCCACCAAGCGCTGCCAGAAGGTCCAACAAGCTTCACCACCAAGTCAAGCTGCTCAGCATACTCTCTGCTTGGACACCGACACCAGCGACCACATCTTCACCGATGACTCTATTGCACTTTGTGATTGTGACATTGTGGATTTAGATCTTTCTAGTGTGTGTATGAGATGTGATTGTGTTGTAACCAATTGTTAGTTGTGACCTATGTTAAGTTCATTGTCCCTGATAGTAGCATTAGATTGGTTCATTAGTGTGTTCTTTGTTCAATTTTGTTCTCTGTTAATGTCTTGTGATCTGCGTTAGATTAATTTGCATCAAGCTGTGGTTAGGTTAGTTTTCTTTGTTATGCCTTGTCAGTAGTAGTATCTGATTAGTTATCTGTTAGTTTTGGCTATGATCAGTGTCAACTATTTGTGTAGTTATCAATGTTAATCTGTGTTTGTGTTGTCCTACCATTGTCTAGTTGGTTGTTGACCAATTTCCCCATCTTTCTTTCCTGACCCCCCAGTCCTTCTCGAATTCCTCGTTCTGTCTTGCGGCCAGTACTTAGTTAGCTCCGTTTGGTAGTTGTGCTTGTTAGGTCATTGGTTGATTAGTAGTTTAGTCATGCATACCTTAGTAGTGTTGTGTCAATGGTTATTAATGCTCATTTGGCTAATTTGTTTGTTAGTTTATCTGTGCAATAGAGGTTCTTCCATGCATTTTCATTATTTAGGTCATTTACTGTGTGAGCTCATTCATTTAGTTGATTTGGTAGTCATTTTAGGATTAGTTTTATATTTTATCCCTAGTTTTGTTAGACCTAGCTTTAGCTTAGAATTGGTAGCCTTAGTCTAGTCCTTGTGGAGAACATGACGCTCACCGCTATTTCAATGGCAACTCGTGCACTTGTGGCTATGCTATTTTGGCATGATAAAGTATTTTGGCACCATTGCTAGGGATTAGCTTGGAGTGATAGTGTTAGGCTATTGACTAGGTCATTGTTTGTTTTCTTTTGCTTGTTTTGTATTTGTTCTGACTTGTCTTTCTTATCATCATTATTCATATTTGTGATATATCGCTAACCCTAACCCTTTCCCTAGTTATTTCTTTCTCATGTGTCGTTTTGTGTTCTTTCCCACAGGTTGATCGATATAGGTACTTATTGAGGCTATAGATTTCTATTTCGATTGTCACAGTTTTATGAGCACTCCTAGGCTATCGATTTCTATTCTAATTCTTGTGGTTTTATGAGCACTCCCAGCACTTATGACACTCTTCAAGAAAAGGTAAATTTGTTGTCTCGTTAGTTAGAGCGCTATGCTTTGGAGCGAGGGATTGTATTAGAAAGCGGGCTTGATTAGTTCAATTCTTTATCAGGAGCCCACTTTCATGTTGTTCTTATATGCCAAACTTGTGGTTTTTAGGGCCATTCACCTGCTTAATGCCAGCCTGGTTATTTGTCCACTCCAGAGTGTTACGGGATGAGTGTTGCTTAGCCGAGCGGGCCATACCCTAACACTTACCACCATGGCTGGCTTGAGCACTTGAGTCTATCATATGGAAACAACAATCCTGATATCTCATCATTTTCTTCTAGTACACCATTACAGGATTTTAGGTATGGAGAGTAGGACAACTATTATTCAAATCACCTTTAGTTTTTGGATCCTACTCCTGTACCTCAACAGCCACCTCCTACCCCTCAGGAAGATCATATGTCTAAGATGGAGGAGCTATTAGCATCATATATTTCTAGGATGGACACTCAGTTTAGTGACATAAAAGGCTAGTTTAGTGAAATGAGCACATCGAAGTTAGAAGTGGATGATCTCATAAATTCACTCCAGACATTGAGTACTTGCTTGGACGATTATGCTACATCACATGCTTCGTTGAGTACTACTGAGCTAGTACATTGCGTGCATGAGCGTCAGCTTGCTACTCCACCTAATAGTGTCAGCAAGGCCCTTTTGATGGAGACACTTCAAATTCATTTACAGGCACCTCGTTGGATCCCTTTATTGATGACGCTGAGCTAGATGATGAGGACCTACATCCTGATGATGATTATTTCACTCTTGACTATGATGATGAGTTTGCGATAGAACCACTCTTGATGAGTTTATTATGGATATGTGTAGGACCAATATCACAATAGAGGGGGGAGGGGGTGGGTGACTTAGGGATGGCAATCAGGAGCGGTGGGCACAGGTTGCCCGCAACCCCGATTTACCCCCACGAGCATGCCCGCGAAGGATGATGGGCGAAGAACCTCACCCATGCCCGTCGCCCGCGGGTACCCGTTGCCCGTGGGCGTGCCCGTCTACCCACGAACAACGAACACCATTCACCATATTGATCTAAGACATCAGCTGAATTACTACTTATATGATGAACATGAATGCAAGAGACTTGGGTACATGGAGATAAGAGACTAGCCATGCCATGAGCCAGTACTTTGGATCGGGATAAGGCCGAACACAGATAAGATCATTGAAGATCATAACTATTAAACCATGGCCACATTTTCACATGCTAGTTGTGAGATTACATGATAGAGTACTAGATAAATTTTAAATCTGTAAATTTGAGAGACCATGTGGAGGTATCCCCATGTTTGTGATGAGTAATTGATGGTTGTGTTAGTGAGTTTGAGTTTGTTTTGGATATTTTAGGTTTGAGTACCTTTCATTTATGATATTGTTGATATGCTGTTTCGTGCGGTGCTATGTGGCGGTTTGCTTGTCTGTGTGACTGCAGGACTTCGGAGCTAGGTCATCGTGAGGCGAGGAGGACCGGGACTAGGCATAGGAGGTGTTGAGGTCCAGACGGTCGGTGATGTCAAACATGATCGAGGCTGCTGAGGTGGTTGCGAGTCGGGAGACGAGGCACCGGAGCTGAAGCTATCGGTGGTGGACACGACGGGCAGCAGCGAGAGGACCAGGACTAGGCTCAGGGAGGAGCTGAGGTCCAGACGGTCAGGATGCCAGGTGCGGTCGTGTACAGCGGAGCGGACCGGGACTAGACTCAGGGAGGAGTCGAGGTCCAGACGGTCAAGGTGCCAGCCGCGGGAAGCTTTCGGGAAGGCGCTTGAGGGGCAAATTGGAGATTTGACTGAAGCCATGAGTTGGAGGCTAGTTTTTCCCTCCAAAAGTGTGTGTTGACTTCTTGCCTCTTGTGTGTATGTGGTCTTGGAGTGGGCTTGGTATGCCACTTCTTGATTTTCCATATGGGGGTGAGGTTTTGCCTTCAAAAAGAGGAGAGGGAGGCAGCAGTGTAGGCATTCCTGTAGAGAGAGCTGAGCAGTGGCAGTGTAGTGCTCTGTGTGTCTCTTGCGTGAGTGTGTTCTGGTGAAGCATGTAGTGATTTTCCCTTCCCAAATGCGTATGGGGACTCCTGTGTAATCATTCCTCTTAATGAAGCATTCATGGGAATGAATCCATTTGTGTTGACATGCATCTCAGTTTCTGTTTTGCTCCTCATTTCTCTTTGATGATTTTTTATTCTTGATTTGATTCTTGATTAAGAAGTTGTAAAATGAGATGCTCTGTGATGGAAAAATATTCTAGACCATATGGCCATTCCATTCACAAGAGCAACTGGAGGATTCAATGATTTGCTTCATCTCTTTGTGCTTCGCTCAAATTCCTCTGTTTCTAAAATTCTAGGGTTTCTTGTCAGGGGATGATGGAATCTTTTATTTCCCTTCACAAGATGGCTTGAGATTTATGTTTCAAGTCCTGAGATCATTGCTAAGCTGTTAGCAAAAGCTCATGAGCAAAGGATTCAAGATTGATGAGCAAATTGAAAATCTGTTCATTCACAATTCACTTTTCAGATTTTTGCTCAATTCTTGATTACTTGCTCTCTTCATGAGTTGTTTTTGTTTCCTGGAGTCTTGCAGCTACTTAAATCAAGTTCCTGCTTTGTTGGCTTGAAAAGATCAGAAGATTTTCTCAATTTCATTTAATTTTAGCAAAGTTCAGTTTTTGCTATTTAGTTTCAGCCTGCTGCTCCCGAGGACCGGTCTAACCGGTTTATCCATGGCGGTCAGACCGGCCAGACAACACCGGTCAGACCGGTGCCTACTGGGCGGTCAGACCAGCCTTAGTAGGGCGGTCAGACCGGCGCCTACTGGGCGGTCAGACCGGCCCATGGCCTCCAGTCTGACCGGCCTACTGCCTTTTGACCATTGTGGTTGCTGCTGCTATTCCATTTGTCTGTGTTGAGCACTTTGTTTTTTCTCTGTAGTTTGATGGTTCATTTCCTCCTCTGTGTGTCTAAGGTGATGGTGAGCATATGATTTGTTCTTCATAGCTTCTATAGCTATCGGAGATTTTAGTGGATACTTTTGGGGCTAATTTTTAAAGGGCACCATTCACCCCCCCCTCTGTTGCCATACCCGATCCTACAAAATTCAAGTCCTCATAATTTATTTCCTCAAATTCAAAATTAAGAGTGAAATGTAGTAGAGAATAGAGCGGAAGCAGATTACGTGCAAAACACTATGGATTCTAAATTCTGAATCTTGCATATTACAAAGTTGCATTTTGAATTTTTAGTGAAGTAGGTCAGGTCAATTGAGTTCGGGCAGTTGTGTATGCACATACCTTGAGGAGGAGGCTGGCATTGAGGAGACGGCTGGGCTGGAGGAGGGTCGGGCCGGCATTGAGGATGAGGCCAGGCGAGGGAAGTGGGTTACCCAGTGTTGAGGATGAGGCGGGGTAGGAGGTGGAGGTTGGGCCGGTGTTGAGGATGAGGCCAGGCGAGAGGAGGGGGTTAGCGCAGCGACTGGCATTGAGGACATGACCGAGCGGGAGGGGGTCGGGCTCGAGTAGGCATTGAGGAGGAGGCTAGGCAGGAGGCCGTGAGGACTGGTGGCGGATAGGAGGAGGACGATGGTGATGATCCGCCGTAAGGAGGATGGGGTCACATAGGCGGATCTGGATCAGACTCTAGAGGTGAGGAGGGAGTGAGGGACAATAGTTGGCATAAGGAGGAGCCGTAGGAGGGCGGGGGCGGCCAGGCGGGGGGAGGGGGCAGGAGGTAGCCGGCCAAGAGGAGGAAGTGGGAGGCAGCTGGATGAGGGGAGGACTGAGGAGGATGAGGGCGGTGGATGTAAAGATTTGGGGGAGGGCTTCGGCGCTTCGAGTGTTGGTGGCGGCTCAGGAGTTGGGTTTGGGTCTTGGGGAGGAAGACTGGGTTTTACATTTCCAGTGTTACTGTTGAGTGTTGGCTTCCCACATGTCAGTCTATATCACGGGTAAATGGGCAAGACAGGTACAGGTGAAGCGTGCCTATACCCGGGCCTGTTTACCCGATGGGTAGAGAATTCCTCCCATTTTCATGCCTGTGGATAAAGAAAACATCCCATACCCAGCTCCATTAAAACATTTACCCACGAGTATATGGTAAATGTGCACAATTGCCATCCCTAGGGTGAATGGTACCTTCAAATTTCCCCTAAATATTCACTAATGCCTCACTCTAATAGCTACAGAGCTGTGAAGACTTATGATGTGATGAGGACATCACTTCTTCGGATACACACAGCACTCCTCCACTTGACATTCAAGGACCAATCACTAGAGCTCGCGCCCGACAATTGAATTTATAGGTGAGCTCATTCCTATGTACTTCTTTTTGTTCATTTGAGAATCGATTGCTACCTAATGATTTAATTATGATTAGGAACCATGGAGAGGACCTCGAAGTACTTGGAGAAGGGCTATGAGGCGCACAAGTCCAGCAAAGGCGGTCGAATCATGTTGGAGGCCCAACTCAAGCCGACTTCGAATCCAATTCGGAGTCCAAGACTAGGCCGCACTAAAACGGACGCCCCGATTGCATCCAGGCTCCGTTTTGGACATTCTACATATGGATGGCAAGCTGAGAAGGCGACCTTTCTAATGGCTCTGGTCCCATGTCAAAATTCCTTTTGAGTCAACGGGAATCGTCCAAACAAGTGGGCATTCAGAATCTGTCAGGGTGCTGCGCCACCGTCTTTTGGGCCGTTCGGCTTTGTATCGTGTTGGAGCCCATTAGGGCGCGTCCAGGGGTTTTGCACGCCCCTCACTCCTCTATATCCAGCCGCCACCCCCACCATTAGGGTTTGGGTTTTGCTTAGATTATTCTGTCTTTGAACAGTTTTGCCGTTCATCGGTTTGTGAGACCCCAACTTTCGAGTGATAAATTAATACATCTGCAATTCAGTTGTGTTCTTCCTTGTGTTCTTCGATTAACAGGCGAGGATTAGCCTTCTTGGCGAGGTCAACTGGGCTGCGCACGGTTGATAACCTGAGGAGACGTGGTGCTGCGATTGCGGGGTTCGGAACGTGTTGTTCGGAAGCCGGATCAAATTGTGTCGCGCCTCCACCAAATCGAACATATCCAGAACCTGTTGGAAGATCAGGACCTCGTTCCTATCATGATGGAAAGCCAACACAAAAGCCAGCAAATCAAGAAGTTAAACATCCGAGGAATGAACAATAAAACTAGTAGTACCACTACAATAACTGAGGTAGCACCGATGCATCACTCATGGTAGTACTGCTACAGTAACCGATATAGTCGCTATAGTGAATTTAGCCTAATGAACAATGAAATCAGCGCTATTTCAAAACCAAAAATCCATGTAACTTTTGATCCATAGATCCAATGACTTAAAAATTGGTATGCACTTTCTCTAGGATGTCACGAACCAATTCCATCCAACGATCGAGAGATCGTTGTTAAAGTTATGACCTTTTTATGTTTGAAGGAAGGTTGTACCAAAACTAAGCAAAAACAAAAATAGTGAATACGACTGGCTCGTGGGTGAATGATGGCCAAGATAGCTTTAGATATATTTTCACATATCACAACAAGTTAGAACACCCAAGGAAATGATCTAAAATCAAATGGATCAAGAAATCACTCGGAGAGGCCAAATAAAGCAAAATTTGGGCAACTTTAAGAACTTGCCAAACTTGATGCCTAGGTGGATGGGGATTGATTTTCATAGGACATATCCATCACTTATACATCTTTGGCATCCAACAAGATCAAGAAGGGGGAGGAAAGGTCAAAACCAACTAAATCAAGAGCAAACCAACCAAAACAAGAGGGATCCATGAGAAATGAACAAAGTTCATATATTGCTATTTGAGGATGAAGATTTTACAACCACTCCATCTATAGGGGAAAAAAGCACACCATAGCACTCACACTTCTCTAACCCTAACCTTAGAACACTTGGTTTCAATGAGCATAATTAGGATGGTTAATTAGCAAGTGTCCATCTCAACACGTTAAATAGACAAGGCAACCAGCACTATCTAAACCTAATGGATACTAGGGGCAGACCTAGGGTCGAGCTCAGGGTGGCTGTAGCCTGGGTCCTGGCCTAGTTAAATCAATGTGTTTTTATTGTTCATGTGGGCTAAACAGTACCAGCTTAGCCCAGTAGACCCCCTACACAGTGGTAATGACTCGACTCCTGGCACTGTGGTGCACACTCGTGTATCCCTCAAGCATAGCTGCCTGTAACACCCCAGCCAAGCAATGACCTGGAATGCTACTAAACTAACAACATATTAAAGACGAACCTATTTTCACCTTACAAATTTTCGGCAGAACCTCCTTTGTTCAATGAGTAAATCAAAGGTTTCAATATGCATAGACAAATGATCTGAATAATAGTAAACAATAAATATTCAATTCTAAACAAACTGAATTATGTTTGCCATCACACTCGCAACCACAAAACTTAAATAAAGAACGGAAGCAAGGTAAAAGTTCTAAACCTTTATTACAGTCTAAACGTGATGATCTTTAATCAGTTACCACTTAAGTTATTCAACAAATAATGTTTAAGGTTCTTTATTCCTTCCAAGGTGAATGGACCGTGCAAGTGCAACCAAGCTAATTCATCTTTATCCCCATGCATGCCGGTCCCATGTAGGTACCTAAAAAGAAACAGCAACCACAACACAACAAGAGTGAGTCCAACGACTCAGCAAATATAAATAGTTGCAACAAGAGTAAAAGTGAACATCATTCCTCATGTTCAACCATCAATCACATAAATAAATCATGCTATGCAATATGATCAAAAGAATCTCTTTATCTCTTCTCTTTCGCATTTTACCGGTAATGCGGAGTGTGCATCCGTCAATGCACACCCATGCCTGTACCATCTGGCACAGGGACCATTGCCCATACTCTGCAAGTATGGGGACCTAAGCCTATGCTCTTCAAGCATAGGGACCTTTAGCCCGTCATAAACATGACGGGGATCTCAAGAATTGCTTGGTCGTCACAGGACCAAGACTTCAATAAGCCAACATGATGCATAGGTATGAAATCTCAAATTAATACAACATGCATCCGCATCAACATTGCATATGAATAACATATTCATACTACAAAAGCTCATATTCATAGACTTCATAACTTTCAAACATCTGTAATTAACATATAACTCATAGCATTAGCAACCATGAACATTACCAATCATATCACCATAATAATCATGAACAACTCAAATTCTCATAGAATTTATCAAACTATACCATTCGATAATATCTATTATATCCATAAATATACTTACCTTAACCGCGAGGTAACGAGGGATGTGCAGAAGGTGCTGCCCCCGGGACCCGACCACCACCTGAATAGATAATTATATTGCAAGCTAAGATGACAGTAGCGGACCAAAACAAGCTATATATCAACAATCTCTAACTCGCAAAAGCGTCTACTCGATCCCAACCCCAATTTCTTAAACGTCGATCTGTCACCCTAGTGGACAGTCAACTTATAAAATTTATAACTTTCACTACAAGGGTCCAAATAAGGTGTTCTTAGACTTTCTGGAAATATAATTAAATTACCTAAACAAACTTAGTTGGGGAGCCCTTCTGATTCTTCCATATACTGCCCCTACCAAGCCAATCTACAGAACATCAATTATCACGTCGGGTTCTCTGGAGAGTACACTACAATTATCATAACTTTTGGTACGAAAGTCCAATTCATGCGTTCTTTAGCTTTATGGAAAGGTGAGGAAATTACCCATCTTTTTTATTATAACGAGATCCTCTGATTTCGTCTTTACCTAATAGATTAACTCAGATTTCTACAGACTGTCAGGATGTTGACAGATTAACGGGACAGCGGCACTAAACAATTCATAACTTTCTAACCGTTGATCGGATCTGGGCGTTCTTGGCGGCCACGGAAAGTTAACGACACAACTCAACTTTATCTAAGAGAAGTGATCTCCAGATTCTGCTTCTAAAGTCATGAAAACCGGCGTTCAATAATCTGGACAGAAACGCGATCTAGCAGCTAATGACAATCGATCTACTAAACGAATTCATAAACGCATCTAATACAAAACATACGGCGATAGAGACTCTTCGTTACCCTTGAAGAACGCCGGAAGCCGATGCATTACCCCCCACGAAGATGGTCTCCTCCCCTCCTCTTCTTCTTCCTCCTATGGCCGGCCACCACGCGAGCGATCCTTCTATTGGACAGCAGCCACAGGGGCTTCTTCACCGGCAGAGGGAGGGCTTCAACAGGGGAGGAGGAGCTGCGCGCAGGGGAGGTGGTGCAGGGGAGGCGGCCAAAGGGGAGTGGGGGGTGGCGGCCACAAGTGGGGAGGAGGGGGAAAAGGGTGGCTAGGGTTTTGGGGGAGGGTGGCGCCTCCCCCCCTATGGCTGGCTCCCACTAGGCCTCTTGGGCCGAGGCCCAAGCCCAGGTTGTCTCCCTTTTTGCGAAGAAACCCCCCCCCCCCTCTAAACTCTGATAAGTTGCTTTTCTATTTGGTCCTTCCCCCTAGTTTAATTATTCTCTCTCGAATATTCTTTTGAATACTTTCGGGATATTACACTGCCTCATGTCCGATTCCATCACTGGTGCCATGCTCGTGCGCCACCCCTAACCACCTGCTCCGACCACCGCCCTTTGCCTCGGTGCAACGCCCTCCACCAGTTCATTTCCACTCATCCACTGATCTGCCCGACACCCATGGCCCCCTCCACGGCTTTGCCTCTGGTGCTCCATGGCTCTGTTGGTCATTTGCTGCTCCCTACAGCCTGGCTTCAGGTATCCAGCAATGCCACCACCCCGTACTCCCATCGTCTAGCTTGGTAATTAATAGATTAGTGCTTGTGCTTGTCCAAAGTGGTAGTGCTTGTCTGCTTGATCAGTTGATCTAATGACTGATGAGTATTATACTATTATTCATTATCATATGATATTATGATTGCTAGTATTATGAATCATTGTCACAATTGTAGATCCATGTCAATGATATCATTGTCATATAACTACTTGTGTAGGCTTGTGTAGTTGTGTAGATTGGTATTATTCATTGTCACAATTGTAGATCTATCTCACTGTCATATGTACATATGTTAAAGGGTCTAATTTGTTTTTGCTTTTTGCTTAATAACATATATATTGCAAATTGTAAGAAAATCGAGCAACAATAATTCTGATTTAGAACTGCATCCAAAGGTAAATCCTGATACATAAGTCTAATAACAGTCAATGAAGATTGCCAATTCTACACCTCAAATTTGCTGGAAGCTGCATCCATCTTACACATGTCATGTTCCTTCAAAAGGTCCATATGGTTCTGTCAAAAGAAAGTAGTTGTATTACATATGCAAGTGTGATTAATAGTTTTATACAACTAATTAGAATTGTATGTTGCCTCCGGTTTCTAGTTCTAATCTTTCAGGCAAACCATCAATTTCTAGTCTTTAAAGCAACATAACCAATTGTTTGAGCCTACAGAGCCTGACTTTCCACCTGGATTCTGGGTTTTCTGGTTTTGATGGGGAAATTAGATTTGTATTTGAAGCATTATATGTGAAAACAAAGTAGTTGTGCTCATGATTTTTAGCAACTCCAGAATCTATATAGGGCCTGTTCGGCAAGTCACAAGCCGGGCAGCTTTTGGCTTTTGCTACAGTACCTAACTTTCAAACGAAGTATTTTCTCAAGACGGGGTCTACAAGTTAAACGATCTACACGTTAAAAGCCCAACATCTGTATCAGCCAAAATCACAAGTGAGTATCTGTCTCTCCGTAATCTGTACTGTAAACAGCCAAAATTCAAAAATTTCAGCCAAAATCCACAAGTCGCAGCCAAAAAGAACAGGCCCATATCATGGTCTGTACATTTAGACACCTCTGCTCAATGTGCTCATTATCTAGTGTCATAGGGAGGGATTAACTTTATCAATTTTGTGCTAATAGTGGGAAACTTCTTCAAAGCTTGGCTGTAGCAACTAGCCAAGGGTCTTTCTTATATGTGGAGTAGATGATCTATAGTGGAATTGGCTTTTCAATGGCTACGGTTTCTGCTGCTGTGATAACTATTTATGCAAAGAAGGCGCTTCGAAAACTCCATGGAGAGGATGAGCTATGTTGAGCACAACAGATCCGTGCTCATCAAGGAATAATGGAATATATAGCATTCATCATGGTAATCCCAATTTCTTGCTCTCTCATAGCCTCTTTATATTTTTAAAATTTTTAAATACATATATGCTTGTAGTATTAATGAATCCTTATTTTCACAAAGCATTGTATAGTGGTATCATTGTATCCATATTGCTGTACGCATATATGCATATCACGTATCGAGGTATCTAGGTTAGCTCCCCCTTCATTTCTAGGTCCATCATTGATGGTTACTACCCACTTAGCACGAATGGGGAAACCCATTAACCTCACATAACTCTCACATTACACTTATGCACGCTTTTTAAAGCACACAAGCCCAAATCGCTAAGTCCTTAGCCTTTGATCCAACTCAATCTTTTCAGCTTCTCCTTGACCTAAACCGCTTTCTGATGCCTCGATCAAGCACCATAATTTTGATCCAAGATAGCTTCCGGTATTTTGGCTAACTTACCAAAATACCCTTTCTTGACCTGGTCTTCATCTTTCTTGCAAGCAATCTTCATGTTTGCCATGTGTAGGTACACCACTAGCTTGCGATGCATCAACAAGTCTCATTGTTCTAGTTCTATTAGACCACACCTTACTTGGACCGACTAAGCCACGTGGTGCAACCCGTCGCTCGAGCTTTCCTTCAACTTTTCCTGCCTTTCTTATCCCACGCTTGAGTTTAGCCATCTCACCCGACATCCTTGATTATTTTGGACCTCGGCTCCTCCATGTGCATAGCCTCGATCCTCACCGTTGACAATGGTTGACTCCAAGTGACCTTACAAATCTAAAGACCAAGAAATCATTTGGGCACAAGTTCTTCATAATGTGACCCTCGTTAATCAGAACATGCTTCATGCAACATTAATGCACTGACCTAGGTTAACTGAAATAAATCCATGACTCAATTTCCCAAAATCCAAGAATTTTCACCTAGGCTAGTACTTATTATTTTATTTTAAATTATTATGCATTGCTAATTTATTACAAACCCTTGTACTTGGTAGTTATCACCCAATTTTCATTAAACCCTCTGATAATTTGAGTGCCATGATTCTATTGTTACCATAGGATGGTTAATTATCTAGTAATATAATATTAGTATTTACTTGGGTTGTACGTCTAGTATGCTTAGCCATGTTTATTGTTACATTAGGATCATCATCCATTGATCAATTTATTAAATTTTGACTTAATGACATATCGAATCATGGTGGTTAGCCACAATTATAAAATTTGTTTACCACGACATGGGCAGTGTCATTGATCGTGGTTAAAGAAAATGATTTTCACTTAGACGAGTGATTGTGTAGTAAAGAGGGTTAGTTAGCACATTGGGATGTGGATGTCTCACTAGGATAATGATTAAGGATGTAACTTTCGCACTATTGATTTGAGTCTTATCGTGCAATAACATGTCTAGTATAGGATGAACCTAGCTAATTAATTTGTAATGTTTCAACTTTGTTTTCGCCATTGAGATGAATGTGGGTGTGGCCATAGCCATTGGCTCACATAGGCACAAAAGGGGACTTTTCTGACTAGATGATTAGCCTACTCGGCTGTGAAACTTTAGCTGGCAAAATCGGGTTGAGATGGAGCTTTGTAAAGATCTTGTGATAATCTCTTAGTCACACATATTTTGCAGTGTGTTAGATGGATAGTATAAGTTGATTATCTCTTGTGGGTAAAGTTGTGTAATATTTGCAGAGTGTAAAACTATTTGAATAGCCATATTTCTGATTATGGACAATGCTCGGTAACTTCACCTAAGGGTT
Organism: Dendrocalamus latiflorus; assembly: GCA_017311315.1. Taxonomy (NCBI): domain Eukaryota; kingdom Viridiplantae; phylum Streptophyta; class Magnoliopsida; order Poales; family Poaceae; genus Dendrocalamus; species Dendrocalamus latiflorus. Next base: position 10,390,307 of record CM029614.1, on the reverse strand, counting down.
AGCTTTTCATAAAATCATGGTTTTGGTTAGGAAGTGAATGGTTAGTTCACTCGTGGTTTATTCAATTCCTTTAACTTATTTACTTATAACTCATTTTCAAAGTGCGCTTTCAATGTATTTATCATATTTACTCTAATTTATTGCTTTTTGCAAAGTAGAACTACTCAGCTATCCTTTATTAAGTCTTGTATAATTATTTGTTGCATCTTGTTATATATAACTTGTTGAATACTCTATGTACTCACGGCTATATCTTTTGTTCTCTGTTGCTAAAGAAGAATCATATAAGATAGAGGTATTTGAAGAAGAATGCTTTGATGACTTTACATATTAGGACTTCACTTCCCAGTAGATTACCTATGGGCATGTCGAATGGCTACTACATTTATCTTTATTTTCCACTGCTAATTTTTGTTAAGCTCTTTAGGCTATTATTTATAAGGTTGGCCATAAGGTCGCTACTTTGATTATCGGGATAATTAACTATATGACACTGCAATCATCTCAATTCTGAAAAATGCCACTACAATCTCAGTCCTTTGAAAAATGCCACTCCAATCATGAAATACTCATATAAATGCCATTATGCTCAATACTAGCTGTTTTTTATTGATATAAAATGGTTTTTATTGATTATAATGGTATTTATACAAGTATGAGATGATTAGAGTGGTATTTATCTACACAAAAATACAAATCAAAATACAGAAGGTGTATTAATATAAAATCAGCTTGTATTGATCATAATGGCATCAATAAAAACCCATTTTATATGAATACACTTCTTTTATGTCGATATGTATTTCATGCATACAAAAATAATTGAAATACGGAAGGCACGTTTATTTAAAATTGGCGAGCATAATGGCATTTCTAGGACTATTTCATGATTAGAGTGGCATTTTTCAAAGGAACATGGTTGCAATGGTATTTTTCAAAATTGAGACGATTGCAGTGGCATATAGTCAATTATCCCTTGATAATCAATAACATTTGTTTCTTTTATAGTTATTTGGGAATATAGTTGATATTTTATCTATGTTACTATTGTGTGCACTAATTTGATTCTGGACTAATACAGAATATACAGATAGTTCATATTTACATACTCGGGTCTCGACAAAGATGGTATCAGAGCCATATCAACTGTAGGATGAAGTCCTAGTTAGTATTGTTGATTTAGCAAAAATTTTCAAAACATATTGTTTTTAATTCTTAAATTGACTTCTTCTCCTCACAATATCCATAGTTGTCACGAGTTTCCTATGACCAAAGTGGAGGTTGGTCTGGAATTCATTGAGCTTCGCTGTGAAGTTTGGGATCAAGGAAGTACCCAATTTATTTCACGTTAGATGAGAAGCGATGAACCAATGCATTAGATTCACGATAAGATTGTACTTTACAATAAAGAGTAGGAGCCGTTTGATTAGAACCCTGTCATAGTTTTCTTTTACCATCGTATAGATCGTTTTCACTTTTTCTTTGCAGTTCTGTAAAATGTGAGCTGCAGGCTTGCTTCTGTCATTATGTTGCAGTCATATCAAAGATCTTTATTTGTGGAATTTAATACTTCTTTGTATTGCCTAGGAAATTGAAGTGATAAAAGTATATTGTGCATCCACATCTTCCGAAAACCTGCAAGTTTTAGCATGGCCAATTATTTTCTTATATAAATCCGTCGACATATTCTTAATCCCCATAAGACCTTGCCAAAAGTGGGATCCCCGGATTTAGGTGGTGATCAGTTGGGCTTAAAAGCTCATGACTTATGGCTGAAAACATTCAGAAAAAGACGAAATTTATGAATAGTGAAAAATAAGTCAGAAGCCAGAAGCTCAAGCCGAACCGATCAGGGGAGAAAAGGTATGATGATTCAAATATTTTTTTTTTCAAAAGTGCTTGCAAAGATCCTATTCATTCTCCAACCTCCGCAATCACTTCACATTGACCCTAGGCCCCCTTGATCTCTTGGGATACACACTAAAGGTCATTTCACTAGATTATATTTCTTAATCACTTGGTCATCTTGCTGCAACAATTTTGCTCTGAAAAAATCCATTCTCTTCTTGACCCCTTTGAGTAATCTATAGAAGGAACATATAGGGTCTCTTCTTTTCAACTTTTAAAAGCTATTTTCGGCTTTTCTACGGTAACTAATTTTCAAACGGAATGTTTTTTGCAAGACGGGATCTATAAGGTGATGATGGTACACAATGTAGCGACTTCTTTTATATCGGTCAAAACCGCACGTGAGTTTCTGTTATTCTACAATCTCTCTTATGAACAGTCCAAAAGTTATAAACCATAGACAAAAGGTATAAGCTCAAGCCAAAAAGAAAGGCCCATAAAATAGAACACTACTAAGGTAGAACTTAGAAGCTAGCTTCAATCTGCCTCCTATGGACTTGATCCAACAGCTTCATTTAGATTATATCTTATCCTCTGTACTTTCCAATGAGATGATAAATATTTTTTATCGAGAACAATAGGGGAGACTCCTACGCGATGTGGTGATCATTTGGGCTTATTTTTGGTGGCTTATGGCTGAAAAGCACTGTAGTTGGCTGAAAAAACACTGTAGCTAACAGAGGCTTATTTAGCATAATTAAATTTAAAAAAATTAAAAAATATAAAAAAAATATGTTAGCCCATTACATATAATACAAACAAATACAGGAAAAAAAGAACCGGCAAAAAAGCTTAACAAAAAACCAAAAGTTCAGAAAAAGACGAAATTTATGAATAGTGAAAAATAAGTCGGAAGCTAAAAGCTGAACCCAAAACGATCACAGCCATATAAAAGAAAAAAGTTTATGTACAAGAATGAGACGATAAATCCTACAGTAAGTAATACGCACTTTTTAATTAGTGGTTACCTAACACTTACCTCCCATGAATATATATACCCCAATGGCCATTACCAAAGCTTCTCTCTTTTTTAGATTGTTATGGAGGTTACTCAAGGCATAAATCAAATGGCAGTATAAGACCAATTTGTAGATCAATGGGATGTTTCTATTGGTAATTGCTTTAGACTTCTGTTTGAAGAAGTCAGAAGCCAATATGAACACTTGGTTTCTTCTCGCTCCCGGCTCGCTCTAAGGATAAGGTATGAGGTTACAAGCGCATCACGCACCCCACTCCTCTCACTCCCATCTCACACATGCAACTCTCCCTCACTTTTCCCACAGCGCACTCTCTTCTTCTAAAAACCACTTCTTTTAGTCACTACTATTTATTTTCAGTCAAAATCTATCAGTCACAGCTAACCACTTGTACACACTATTCTCTTGTATTATCACAAATATTCTAGGGGTACGGTCAAATTTCTAAAATTCTTCTAGGATTTGGTGGGAAAAATCTTTTGTTTTGCAAATATCTATTTCTTTTATGAGTTTCCGAGAAGTATTGCTTAGGCTTATTTCAACATCCTTACTCCCAGTAATTTTACTCAACAGAGTCAATAAACACATGGGCGCATAGGAACCATCTTTTGGTGAGTGGTAAAGTTGTAGGTGCATGACTCTACATATTAAGGTTAAAATTCTAGTGCAACCTTTTACACAAATATAAGTATAATTTAGTAGGAATTTTGTAAGAACGAGAATTTATCATTAGCCTCTGTCTTTCTACGTGCGCGTACTAAAAGGTTGTACTTGCATGCGATGTATATGCGAGGTACGTGGGCTTGTATGTCTTTGTTATAATCGAAAAAAATAACCACACGGCACAGCTGATCTCCAGAGTTTTATTAGATTTATTTATTTTAGGTCGGTGTCACCTTTTTTTAAACGGATTCAGATCGGTATCGCTAAGTTTGGCACAGTCGCACAGAGCAGCGAACGGCCCAACTACATCATACTGATTCAACCTCAGGCTTCAGGATATTGGACTGTCTGCTGTGCTTGAGGTTCGGTAGGCCTTAAAGAAATGCCCAGTAATTTTTGACCACCTTTTTCTCTTTTTTGTTTTCTTTCCTTTGAGACCAAGAGTTTTAGATTTCATTCATTCGCAGGATTACAATTGTGTTGGAGACAAAGCATAAAAAAAACCTGGCACATGATTCAATCAGGTACAACCCGGAAAGGTAGGAAACGCTTGCTTAGCTGAAGCATGAGCTGCTAAATTTGCATCACGCCTTACAAACATAATATGAAAAGATGAAAAGGCACCCCTGGTATTCCAAAGAGATTTTGAGAGTTCGTCTATACGATGACATGGTGTATTTCTTTTTTAGGTTTTTGAATTGCGTCGCGGAGGCATTCTTGGTCATCTCCGACAAACTAAGCTTTATGCCCCGTTTGAATTACACGAATTTTTCGAATCTCACACGAATTAAACTATTTCTATAAAAATTATAAGAAATTCCTACGAAATTCCTAAGATCCAAACAGATCCTCAACCCTGCCCACTTCAGTTTGAGTTTTTGGTTTTTGATTTTTAGTTCACTATTAAATCCTCCATTTCATCTTTTTCTAACTTTTATAGGCTTTTTTGCCTTTTCTTTTTTCCCTGTATTCATTTGCATTATCCGTGATGGGCTAATCTGTTTTTTATTTTTAATTTTTAAATTTAATTACACTAAATATACCATTATCAGCTATAGTGTAAAATAAATAGATATAGTGTAAAATAAACTATAAATCAGCCAACTGTGTGGCCCACAGAACTCTAGGATCTAGCCGCCAGTAGTGCCCAGGAGCGACCACCACAACCCGCCTCCAACGGTCCTCGCTGCCCGCCTCCAACGGTCCTCGCTGCCCCATCACCCCTATTTTCGATCGTTCTCGTTGATATTGATTTGATGGATGACCAGATGATTCCCAACAACAACTTTAAATTTTTAGAGTCTTCTATGTTTTTTCATACATCAAGTTGTTTTACTTTTTGTTCCTCGATAACACGTCTTCTTTCGGATTTTCTTTATGTGTGATAGGTTTTTATAAACTACATTGGTGACATATACCTTACAGATTGACACAGGTTGAGTTAGGTATAAATATATCTTCTAATGTTTTTTCGATGAACACCATTGATACAAAGACACATATCATTGACATTGTATTTCTCACTACCATCATCGTCGGCAATTATATTGTCATTTGTATCTCTCGAACGATGAAGATAACAAAGTTTGGCATGTTCATCGACCTAATGGGTAGTAGGTTGCTATTATCAAGAATTTTCAATATAAAAGTTAGATAATCGAATACTTTAATATCCTATTATTGATACAAAACAGGGGATCATTTTTTTCTAAAGTAACTCATGCCCGTCGCTCAACCAAAAGAAAGGCTATAATCGATCAAGTCATGAAAAGATAAAAAGTGGTAGCAATATTTTCTTTAACCCAAACCCTAGTTGTGCTCTTCACATCTCTACTGTGTAAATCATGATTTACCAACTTAGAATTGCATACGAGTTGATCCGCGGCTGATGAAAGCATGATGATGTAATAGGGAGAATATTACTCGGGGAAAAGCACCTATATGTACATTTAGTTGGTACGCCTACAAATTGGGTAGACAAGTAATCGTAGTAATGATTATACCTTCGTGCGTAGGGTTCTCTGTTCCAGATGTGGAATATTCGATGCTGCCACATATGCTAGTCTAGTTTCATTTGTGAGATCAACTGCAAATTTACATGCAACGATTAAATATACAATTGCAATCGAAGATTTTCCTACGTACACTAAGCATGAGCTTTTTCTAACCAAAGGTGGATAGATTACCATCCAACATAGCTAGCTAAGTCAAATTATTGTCATGTGCTGTGTGCGCTCTCCGTGCGTACGCATGGTCATGGCTGGGGTAGAGTTTGTATTCATGCTATAGCCTGTACATAGCTAATGCTAGACATTAACACGTATCAAAAAAATCAATTGGATGGTTAGATTGCAAAAGCTCAGGTCATTGGACCTATTATAACTAATTGCAGCGAATGATAAACATTCATAACTCAAAAGTGGGTATAATTTTGCAATTTTGCACCAGAGATATAATCACATGTACAATGCCACCATTACTACGTCCTTAAACTAGGTCCTCTTTGGAATGAGATATTTTTTCGACTACCGTAGGAATTGAATTGTTTCCTATAAAATTCTTACGAAATTTTTTACATTCTAAATGAGATTATATATATGCTTAAAAATAAGGACAGGAACTCTCCACTACTACAGAAATCGACATTACAGACGGTTCAGAAACGTCATCACAGACGGTTTTCTGAACCGTCTGAATTTATGGGTCAGTGATGATCGAAGGTTATCACAGACGGTTTTCGAACCGTCTGTGATTATTAGATATCACAGACGGTTTTTAATTAAAAACCGTCTGTGATTATCAGATATCACAGACGGTTTTTAATTAAAAACCGTCTGTGATATCTAATAATCACAGACCGTTTTTAATGAAAAACCGTCTGTGATACATATCACAGACGGTTTTTACTTAAAAACCGTCTGTGATATTCCTTCCTCCTAAACCAAAATCTATTTCTGTTTATTGGCTAGCCTCAGGAAATGCTAGCCATGCCCTCTGAAACAAGCAGATAATCACAGACAAAAAACATACAATTCACACATCTCATTTGCTTTCAGGTACATTTCGCAGACATAAAACATCCAATTGACATCGCACTTCATCTCACAGACATAAAGCATGCATCCATTTCGCAAATCAATTAATTGAATTGAACTGAAATATCCATTAACAAATGCACAGTTACAAAAGATCTACACTGCATTTACACTTAGTGATAAGACCAATAGGAAATCAGTGTGCGCAGTGGAACCGTCCTTCTGGCTGTATGACTTGAGTCAGCAAAAAGAACGCTAACTCTGATTGAACCTCTCGAAGCTCAGACTGTTTCAATGCAGTTGACGGGATTGATACAGCCTGTCGATAGGAATATCAATGTACATATATATGTAACGTGATAAGTATGAAGTAATTATGGGAAGAGTGACAAACCTTGCGATTGGTGACCCTCGAGGAATCGAGGAGTAGTTCCATATGTTGGCAAACGTAGTATCCACATGTGTTGCCCGGCTGCTGCTGGTGGCACTGCAAAAAATGGAATGTGTTAGTTCAAAAGGCATTAGTACCATCTGTTGCATAGGATTAATTAATGTGAAATAGCGAATACCTTAAAATCTCGAACATGTGTCAGCAGGCCGTTGGCCCCGCGCTTCGAGTCACCTCCCTTTTCAATGTACATCGCGAACGCCCTACGTAATTCGAAAAGGTTAACCTTAATCATTCGGAAGGAAAGAAAGAGTACAATGTAGATATGTATGGGGAATATGTGCTTACCTATCGATTACTTGGCCGACAATTGTGAAGTCCATTTTATTCTTACTTAGGGAATCAAGGTAATATACCTTGTTCCATTTTGGTACAATTACTATTAAAATCCAATGAAAGCTCTGATTGAAGGGCATAAGTACATAGTCCTTATTGCGGCAACTCAGCAGGCCTGATGCAATGTACCTCTCGACGAGGGATGCCTCCACGTCGATGGTAGTCTTGGCGACCAATTGTGGGTCCAAGAAACCAGCTGATGAGTTCGATACTCTAGCTTTAATCAGCATGTGTCTATATATATACACACGAAAGCAAAAAATTAGATATGACATTTATCGGTATGACATTAACGGAGACTATGATTGTACACACTTACAGCGTCCAGCATCGAACGATTGAGACGTCAAGAGCGTTGAGCATGAACAGCTCGAATAAATCCTCAAAGGCGACCACGCATGTACACTCTTGAAGATTGTGGTGTAAATCTTCCTCGGAGAATTTGACAGTGATACTTGAAGTCCGTTCTCCCTCTGGCTTATTGGACTGCTGCATATACCACGTGTGCAATTGCATGCAACTATATGGTAGCTTTTGGAGGGCTTTTTGCTCGAGCAACGGCTCGCCAAGCACGAATTTGCGGGCCAAAGGGTGGTACGGAAGATCATCATTGGTCTTCTTTGCTTTGCCCTTGCTGGCCTTGCTGCCTCGGCTATGGGTCGACTTCACGGAAGTCGACTTTGAAGGTAGCAGCGGTGCAAGTTGCTCTGGCGAGAATAGGGCCCGTGGAGATAGCACCGTTGTAGTATCCGGTGGTGGAACCGACTGGTCTTGTACTGGAGATGGCACCAGTGCATGTTGCTCTGGTCCTGCCACCGGTGAAGAAGCCTCCAGGAAGATGTCGCTTTTGGGCCACTGGATGAATGTTCCAATGGCCTGTCCTAGAGTCACGATCTCGTCGTTGGGGGGCTTCGGTAGCGGGACCACCTCAAAATTGACATACACACCATCCACATTAACTTTTGCGAAGCCTGGCGCTAAAGCTTGGCCGTGCACCATGGCCCCGTTACCAGACGAATATGCCTGGCCCCAAGCAGCGTACAAGGGAATGGCGCCATATCTCACTTGGAGCTTGCAGTTCGTAGGCTCCTACATAACGATACAAAATTAGCTACTCGAATAGGCCTACCAATGGAGCAAGCATTCGAGAGGTAATAATTATTACCAGGATGTCGTCCACAGGAAATTTGGACTGGGTATGCGTCGGATTGGACGCGCAGCTACTCGGACGGTTGTGCGGGCTACCTAGCATAGCAGCGGCGGTGGCGGCCTGCTGACTTTCTGTCTGTTTCCGCACCTCTTCTCTGATTACTTCACCCATCTGAGCAAATAGCTCCTCTCGAAGAGATTCCTTGATCTCTTCTCGTAGCTGCTCCTCACGCTCGGCTTTGTTTCTCTTCCTACGCCGATACATTCCGGAGTCATCTTGGAAACCATGTTTCCAAGGAACGTAAAGCCCAAGGCCTCTCGTACGACCCGGGTGCTCCTTGTTTCCCAGGGCCACGGAGAGCATATCATTCTCCCTTGTTCCCTGGAATGATCCCAGGGTAGATTCAAAACTCAGCTCTTCCTGCAAGAGCACGACATGTCATTTCAATTCGTACGAAGTTGTGGAGTAATTACAAGCTACGTAGTTCGATCGATATCTTACCAGGCGCTGGGACACTTGCTGGTCTGCAGGGTTTCGAAAGGAGACGTCCCCCGATGTCGTTGTAGATGACCTTGCTCTAAGCCAATTTCGAGCGCGGTCATCCGGGATATTGGAAAACGGCGGGGCGATGTCCTCTGCAGCTGCCAGCTCATCCTCCAACCTCCACTGCGGGATTTTACCCGCATACCCAGCTGTGCCAAGTCTGTGGGGGTGCGTGTTTTTTGCCTGGAGGGCCTTGTGCGCCACACTTGTACTTTTGAATTCTTCGGTCGTTTTCATCGCCTTGAACTCTTCCCATTGTGATTCCAGGAATGGGTATTTAGTAAAAGGCGTTTCGTCCGTCTCCACGTATTTCCTGACAAGCGTGCTCTTGAAGTTCTTCCATGCTTTGCACGCCGCTTGGTAGGTTTGTCGTTCCACAGCGTGTAAGTGTTCTTCTGGGAACTCGAACGATGCCAAGATTTCGGTCCACAGGTCACGTTTCCGAGTGTCAGGCACGTTCTTCCACGAATTGTATGTGATCTCAATTCGTTGTCGTGCAACTATTCCGACCATGGTTCGGAATGCGTTTACCGCTTGCTTAGGAAGGATAGGGACCCCAGCTGCGTTTACCGCTGTGATGGTCTGTCGGCTCTGAGGCTTCTTTGATAGCCCTCTTCCTTGGCGTCTTGATGTTGGAGCGGACGCCTCCGGCGATGATGATGAAGAATGCGCGGGTGACATGTTGCTCATTTTGTGGGTCTATTAAGATAAGATGAGAATGTTCAAAGTGAGGAAGCACGAAAAGTCAAACATGATGCTCAATGTTCGGAAGAGAGGAGAGGAGTAGAGGGAAGGGGGAGAAGGGAGGGGGTGATGTGGACACAGAGAGGGGTTATGTGCCTATACTATATACTACATACTATATGTGTATATACATACATATACATATACATACCTACATATATACATATACATACCTACATATATACATATATAATGGTAGCAATATGAAGCAACAAGCAACAAGCATCAATAATAGAATCAATAACAGTCTCAACATGAATATGTGCTCTCAAATTGTAGGGTTGCACAAGATTAATCTTGGCCGTCCCGCTACTAAATCATATACTCTTCCTTGATTGGTTATGCCAAATAATGAATTCAGTATTTTGAGCTCTAGATACAAACTCTAAAATCTCAAGATCAAGATATATTTAGCATGCATATATTCAAACAACAGTATTCATACAGATCAAGACCACACAAGTTAACTTTGCCCAATAATTCAGTCTTTTAACTTGTCAAGATTAAATCCGAACAGATCAATTTAATAACATGCTATAACCTGAAAACTGCATGAACCGACAGCTATTAGAGCTCAAGCACTGAATGAACCAATCTCAGTATATGATTTTATCATCATCGAGCAACTGTAGTAAACAATTAATGTACCAAATAGCAAACTAATTAAGCTACTGCAGTAAACCCTAGTCCATCACAGAAAGTGCTCACAATGCAGTCGGTAATCGAGGGGAGGTGGCCGGCGAGGGGCTCGACGGAGGCGGCCGGCGAGGGGCTCGGGGAGGCGGTCGACGAGGGTTCGGGGAGGCGGAGGCGACGAGGGGGTCGACGGAGGCGGTCGACGAGGGGCTCGGGGAGGCCAAGGCGACGAGGGGCTCGACGAAGGCGGCCGGCGAGGGGCTCGGGGAGGCCGAGGCGACGAGGGGCTCGACGAAGGCGGCCGGCGAGGGGCTCGGGGAGGCGGTCGACGAGGGTTCGGGGAGGCGGAGGCGACGAGGGGCTCGAGGAGGCGGAGGCGACGAGGGGCTCGACGGAGGCGGCCGGCGAGGGGCTCGAGGAGGCGGCCGACGAGGGTTCGGGGAGGCGGAGGCGACGACGGGCTCGGGATTTACTTGGATCTAGATCGAATAACTGCGCAGCGCACAGGGAAAACCCTAGCCAGAGGGTATATATAGGGAGGTTATCACAGACGGTTCTAACTCAAAAACCGTCTGTGATATTAATATCACAGACGGTTCCAAGTCTAAAACCGCCTGTGATAGTATAAATATCACAGACGGTTCTAAGTGTATAACCGTCTGTGATAGTCATATTATCACAGACGGTTTTAAACTTAGAACCGTCTGTTTTATTGATATCACAGACGGTTCTAAGTTTAAAACCGTCTGTGATAAGCCTTTGCGACTGTAGTTATTAAGACAACACCAATAACCACAGCTGCATTCATATCCACCACCAAACAGCTGCATTCATATACAGCTCCTAGCAATTTGCTCCTTCAACCATTGGTTGAACCAACGGTTGTGTTGCCTCATGATCCAAACATCCGGCCGCTCTGGATTCTGTTGCCGAAGCACATCCTTGTGCTGGTCCACATAAGGCGCCACTTCAGTCATGTGTTGCAACACCGTGAAATGGGCTTGAGTATACGTGTCCATATCTGGAGTGATTGCTTTCCTTCCGATAGTTCCGAGACCCTTCAGCCTCCCTTCATGACGAGATTGAGGGACACCTATCGGTTGAATCTGAGCCATATAATCGACACAAAACTCAATCACCTCTTCGCTTGCATAACCTTCGACGATGCTGCCCTCCGGCCGAGAACGATTCCGTACGTAGGACTTGAGAATTCCCATGAACCTCTCAAATGGGTACATGCTGCGTAGGAATACGGGCCCGCACATTTTTATCTCCCACACAACGTGAACAACGAGATGGACCATGATATCGAAAAACGAAGGAGGGAAATACATTTCAAGGTGACATAGAGTCATCACCACCTCGTCCTGCAGAGCATCTAGTCCTTCGGGATCGATGACCTTCTGAGCAATTGTGTTAAAGAAATAACATAGCCTCATGATTGTCTCTCGGACTTTGATCGGCAAAATATTTCTAATTGCAATAGGGAGCATCTGTGTCATCAGCACATGACAATCATGAGACTTCATGCCATTTAACTTCAAATCTTGCATCGAAACAAGTTTCTTCACGTTGCCGGAGTAACCAGACGGAACTTTCACACCATGCAAGCACTGGCACAGTTCTGTTTTCTCAGCCTTGGACAGAGTGTAACACGCAGGGGGAAGGTACGTTCGTCCATTATCAGTGCTTGTCGGTGCTAACTCAGGCCTGATGTCCATGTCAGCCAAGTCAAGCCGTGCGTTGACACCGTCCTTTGTTTTATCATGGATGTTCAGTAAGAGACCAATCAAGCTGTCGCACACATTCTTTTCTACGTGCATGACGTCGATGCAGTGCCGAACATCTAGGTACTCCCAATAAGGTAAGTCCCAAAATATTGATCTCTTCTTCCAGGTGTTCTTCTCATGAGCCCTCAATTTACGTCCCTTTCCGAGGACAACATCTAAATCCTTAACCATATCATAAACCTCGCGTCCCCTTAAATGCCTTGGAGCTGAACCATCTTCCTTCTCTCCGTCAAATTGTTTCTTCATCTTGCGGTATGGGTGAGCCCTCCGAAGGAACCGGCGGTGACGCATGTAGACGGTTTTGCGTGAGTGTCTCAGCCACACACTCTCGGTACCATCTAAACAGTGAGTACAAGCTTTGGCACCTTTTGTACTATGGCCCGATAGGTTACCAAGGGCAGGATAATCATTTATGGTGCAGAACAATAAGGAGCGCAGAGTGAAGTTCTCTCGTTTGTACGCATCCCATACCTGTACCCCTTCGTTCCACATTACTTTTAGATCTTCCACCAACGGTGCTAGGAACACATCGATATCATTCCCAGGTTGTTTTGGCCCTTGGATAAGTATCGACAGCAAAATATACTTTCGCTTCATACACAACCAAGGAGGAAGGTTATAGATGCAGAGAGTCACGGGCCATGTGCTATGTCGGCTGCTCATGCTACTGAAAGGATTCATTCCATCTGTACTCAGTCCAAACCTTATATTCCTTGGTTCTGCACCGAACTCTGCAAAACTCCTATCGATGTTTCTCCACTGCGCGGAATCAGCAAGGTGTCTTATCATTCCATCCTTCTTGCGCTCCTCCGAGTGCCAACGCAGCAGTTTTGCCTCCTTTGGATTTGCAAAAAACCTTTTCAAACGGGGAATTATAGGAAAATACCATGTCACCTTAGCAGGAGGTCCTTTCTTCGCCTCTGTTCCCTCGCCATCAACTGATTGATTGTTACGTTTGTATCGGGATGCGTTGCACACCGGACATACATGCATGTTTGCATACTCTTTACGGTAGAGGATACAATCGTTCGGGCATGCATGTATTCTTTCTACTTCCATTCCCAACGGACAAAGAACCTTCTTGGCTTTATACGGGGTTTTAGGCAACTCATTTCCATCCGGAAGCATGTCCGCTAAAAGACCTAGCAGCGCCGTGAAACTCTTGTCCGACCAACCGTTGCTTGCCTTCAATTTCAACAGTTCAAGCACGGCCAACAACCTCGTGTACTTGCATCCCGTGTACAAAGGTTTCTCTGAGTCCTCCATCAAGCCACGGAATTTAACATACTCTCTCTCATCATAGTTCTCTTCAACATCGCGAAGCATCTGATCCAGATTATCATCGTGCAACCTATCCGAATCCGACCCACAATCGACATCAGCCGGCGGCATGTCATTCAGTTCACAGGCGATGTCATCCGGGGGCATATCATTCACTTCACCGGCGATGTCATCCGGCGGCATATGATCATTCACTTCGCCATGACTGGTCCGACACGTATAATCCTTTTTGAAACCCCTCCGAATCAAGTGCGATTCAATTTGCCCTCGGTTCTTAAACATCTTCACATTCTCGCAGTCAGTGCATGGACAGCACATATATATCGCCCCCTTATTCAACATATCCTCCTCGGCAGCTCTTATAAAAGCAGAAACGCCATTAATGTACTCTTCACTCACACGGCTCGCGGCATACATCCAGCTTCGGTCCTACGTTACGTACATATATAACAACTTAGTATTAAAATCTAGATTAACTAATTATAACTACATATATACCGGCCACATTTATTATATTGAGACTTTATTTGCTAGATTCATATTACAAACACAACAGCTATTATATAACCAACAATTTTGCAAATTAACCATCTTCAATAACCACTCATGGATTACTTAGAACTAAATTGTAATGCAATTAAAGAAAAAAATAAATTGCATTACTAACCATATCTAGAACAACCAGCAAAGTATGAATCTTCAAAGCTCAATCTCTGCCTCTTCCCACCAAATTAACAAGGCCTGAAATCGCCTAGCTTCCTCCCGAGTGAAAAAGTGCGCAGCAGTGGCTAGATCTGGATCGAAATGAAGACAGATGCGGTCTGAGCAGCGCAATAAATGCCTACTGACATTATCACAGATGGTTTTTAATAAAAAACCGTCTGTGAATTATCACAGACGGTTTTTAATTATTAACCGTCTGTGATAACAAGGTTATCACAGACGGTTTTTATTTAAAAACCGTCTGTGATAATCTGGGATTATCACATACGGTTTTTAATACAGACCGTCTGTGATACAAACGTATCACAGACGGTTCATAGTTAATAACCGTCTGTGATAATCCATTTTCCCGCCACAAATACCACAGACGTCCTCCAAATTACAACCGTCTGTAATAGTGCTCATTAGAGACGGTTTCACAAAACCGTCTGTGATGAGGCGTCTACTATTAGGCTTTCTGTAGTAGTGCTCCCTCATTCCATTAAAGAGAGGAAAGAATGCAAACACCAGCCCAAAATGAAAAGACACGACAAAAATAAATACCTACGAGCACCGTCATGCCACACCAGGAGGCAGGAAGCCGAACACTAAATACCTAGATTACCAGGCTTCAAATATTCTAAAGTGGAATATCAGACAGATTTTTTTTCTTCTGAAAACGCGGATGATAACACCAAATGAGCATAAGATTGGATCGATGCGCATGCTCGGTAGTCAGGCACGTCGATCAGGCAGCAACATACAAACGATAGATAGAGAGGCCGTCCATGGCTATCAAAACCCAAAAGGTCTCGAGTGGCGAAACCAAACAAAATCCGGGGCTAGGGGATTTGCCTCCCGTGTTGTGGGCCCACGCGGCTCCATGATTTGTCCGCCTTTTAGCCGTTGGGCGGAGCACGCGTGCCGTCGCCCGCCGGCCCACGTCGCCGCTAGGCGGCTCCAATATGGTACATGCACGCTTTTTGTTTCCATTTTATTAATATTACTCTATATTCTACCTTTTAATTTTATGCTTTTCCCCTTTTCGATATCTTCAAACATCTTTTACAAACCTCTCACATTCTTCAATGTTAATGGAAATTGTTTTAAGCTATACGGTCAAATTTTGATACATGCAACGGGCCGGTATGTAAGCAATTGCTTTTAATGTTCCTGAACATATTTAATCAAGGGGAAAAATTAGGATTTTTGTTGCCACTGCATTCGTTAGTACTTTAGGATTGCCACCCATTGTCTCACCGCTGTGTGAGATATTCCGTGGCAAATCCTGATTTCCCTTCCTATTATGCGTGTAAATGAATTTTAGTCTCTACAACATTGGCAATAGGTAGCTTAATTTAGAAAATGTTGTGAGATCACTCTTTTTACTGATATTTGTAAACTTTGGCAACAAATTAGAAGCTTTCACTAGTCTTTCCAATTGCCAAATACGTACCAAATGACAAAAGTCAAAGGCACGGTGCGTTGATTCGCGCCTGTTTTTGGTGCCTATAGCCCATCACCACATTCTTTCGTGCTATAATTAATTACTAGTCCTACTGCTAACCCCACTTTCTTTTGTTAGTTGACTCGGGGTTGTCCTGCTAATTATTTGCTTCTTTTGCTGCTGCCCTAGCAGTCTAATCAATACTGTCACCTTCCCCGTTAACTTGCTGATTAATTGTGGAGTCTAATTATACGACGCTGCTGATGTCACGGTCACATCAGGCCGCGTCACTGTACAAGAGGACAGAACTAGCTAGGGCGCCCTAGCTAGTTCTTCCTATAGTTTGTGCTAGTCCATCTTATTGCCAAGCTCTTTCTTTGCTATTCTCTTTATTTAGATTTCCTAGATTAGTACTTTTAGGATGACCTGAAATAGTACTAATCTTAAAATTGCTAAGACACTCTTGAAGTATGAAATAAACCTATGTATGCAACAAATACTCCTGGTAAAAATATGAGACACTTCGGATATAACTACTACACCATGGTACACATTTATCGACCGCCATTTGTCGGCAAAGGTAAGGAGCTATAGCCCAACTAACTGTCGAAAAATATTTAGAGCATCGATATCATCTCATATGTCAGGAATTCTTGGGTAAGAGCAACTACATATCTGTCGGCATACATCCCATGGGTAGAGCATTGGTTGGTAAATCATTTTGGATAGCCTATCTGTCGGTATTGAATTATGGTGGACTGGCTATCTATCAACGAAGGGTAGAGGAGGAATTGCAAAGCATGAAGCCAAAGTATAATTAAAATGTGGGAGGGAAAAAAGAGCGGTTGGTGAAAAAAAGACCGGGCGAGGGAAAAAAGCGTGTTGGCACAACAAGCCTTGTCCCCAGATTCACCCCTCCCATTACCAGACCACACACACATCACCAGCCCAACTCCAGCCCCCAGCACCGTCGCCCCAAGCCCCAGCGCTGTCCCCATCCCCAACGCCGCCTCCCCCAGCCTCAAGTGCCACTTTGTAACATCCCAAAAATCTTCTTTCTGAAAAATTTAATTTCAAATTAATTATTTTAAAGCATTTGAACTTTAGTTGGATTTATCTGAGTTTATTTCAAAATCCAAAGCAAGAAAATGTATTTTAAATATTTTATTAAAACCAAAAAGAGGTTATTTTATTCCTCCCAACCTTCCCTAAATTTTAAAATAGTTTTAAAGAATTTTCTGGAATTAAAAATTATTTTTTAAAAAAAAGTTAAAAAAGTATTTTAAGTTTAAAAAAATTAAATACCAACATTAGTTGAAAATATTTTTATTAAGTCCAAAATGTCACCAGGAGCTTCTGTGAATTTTCCTGGAATTTTTGGAAGTATTTTCATATTTTTCTGAGGCTTAATTAATTTCCTGGGTTTTTCTGAAAAACCTAAAAACAGAATTAAAAATTTAAATCTCCTCCTCCACCCTCTGGCCGACGCGTGGACGGCCCAGATCAGCCCACGCCACCGCTCGGCCCAAATCCTGGCCGCTCCCCCTCTCCCACCGCCAAGCGGGCCCGATCCATAAGCCTCCCCGCCTCCTCCCTCCTCTCTCTCACTGCGCGCGGGCCCACTTGTCAGGTCTTTCTTCCCCACCGCGCCGCCGCTTTCCTTTCTTATCCCCTCCCCTTTCCTTCTTTGCTTCGGCCGACTGAATCCGCGCCGAATCCGGCCCCTTCCTCGCCGCCTCCTCTCCGATTTGGGAACCGCGTGCGCCTCCGGGACAAATCCCCAATTTCCGCGCTCTCCTTTGTTCTCTGCCCCCCCCCTCTTTCCTTACTCTCTCCGTCATATCCGCACCGGTCGAGAAATCCGGCGAGCAATCCTCGCCGATTGCCCCTCCCTAGCCCCTATAAAAGCACCCTTGGCCTCCCGTCTCACCGCACCTCCTCCCTCCGCCCTCGCCCGCTTCCCCGAGCCCCTCCTCGCCCTCGTGCCGTGCACCTTGCTCGCCGTCGTCGCCATCAAGTCCAGCGAGGAATCGCCGCCGCCTCGGGCAACGCCTTACCTCGCCGCCACCTCCAACGTTTTCCCCGTGCGCCGGCGACCACCCTCAGCCCCTCGGCCAAGCCTCCCCGCCGCCGGAATGCCGCCACATCGGAGCACTCGAACCCCTCCGGCCACCCCTCGCCACCGGCACCGTCGTCCCCGTCTACCTCTGCCCGCCCCCCTCCAACAGATACCTCAAAAGGTATACTTACCCTATATGGGTAAGCAACACCCGTGAGCTCAGATGGTTATCAGCATTATCTCCCCCTCCCCCCGGTTCCCTCGGCGCGCGTTCGAGTCCCCGGCTCCGCAGCGCTGAGGTTGAACCTTTCGTTTTCCGTTGCCATCTGATAGTCGGACCCCACTCATCAGCGGCCGCCCATCGGCGCTGGACACTACCGTCTGGGCCCCGCCCGTCTGCGCTGGCCACTGACGTATGGGCCCAGAGCTCGAAGGGTCCTACCTGTCAGTGACCAACAACTCGTATGGCCACTGACAGAGGGGTCCCACTTGTCAGAGACCGACGCAGTAGGCTCATTGTCATGTGGGTCCCACCTGTCATAGGCACAGAATAAACCAATAAAAAGAAAGAATAAAATGTAAAATATGCAGCGGGACCCACCTGTCAGAAATTTGATAATTTATGGATTTAATTGAACTGAGATTTTCAAATAGGCATAACTTACTCATTTTAACTCCAAATTAAGCTGTTCAAATTTCTAATTTTTTCTAAAATCACAAATTATCCAAATATTCACTCTTTTCGAATTTTTGAATTTTGCTTGTGTTTATTTGTTTTGTTTGCTCTGTCTTTTCGCGCATAGATTCCACCGTTGCCGAAGATTTCTCCGCTCCACAGCAAGAAGACCCAGAGAGCGTGCAAGAAGGCAAGTCTCCTTTGATCATTTTGAACCTATGTTTGTGAAATATTTTAATTATTTTAAATTTATGTGCATCGCTATTTACATAGAACCATAATTTTGTTTTAGCAAGTTAGTTAACCCAAACATTGTTATACCCTCGATTGAAGTTGAATGCCATGTACCTTTGTAACCTTAGGATTTCCTTTGTCTCAATAATGAGATTATTATTTAATCTTTGATAAATATTAGAACGGTAGTAAGATGCTTAGTCATGCTATTTAACCTTTGTAACCTTGGAAATGGGAAATTATAATTCTTTTAGCTAGTCTTTGTATCTGGAAATTAGTGGCGATTGGAGTTGCCACTGTTCTTTTAAAAATAAAATAAAAATGGAAAAATTGTTTTAGACTAGGGCGGGTGGTTGGATTGGCTGGTGCAGTTAGCACGAGACTTTGTAATGTGTATGTTCTGTCCTAGTCATTTAAGGACCGACGCTTGTGATTGTCCAGATTGAGCACTACCGTACAACCCCGAGTCTATATGGGTATGACCTAGCTGACTAACTCATGATAGTCTAGTTTAGACGCCACCAGTGGAAAGTGAGTGTCAGGGATTTATTGGTTATTCACAGTGAGGGACAGGGATTTACTGTACTCATGTGGTGCAAGAGGGGGCTTCTGATTGGGTGGATTTAACCCTTCAGCGGTGAAACCTTAGCGGGTGGTGTCTAGCTAGACTAGAGTGAGGTAAAGGCTTTGTGATATTTTATCTGTGTCTCATACCAAAGGAAGTGTGGTGACTATTAAGATAATCTATCTCTTGAAGGTAAAATTGTACATCCTCTGCAGAGTGTCAAACTATTCGAATAGCCGTGCCCACGGTCAAGGGCGAGCAAGGAATGCATTCACATGGTAGATTTTTGGTTTTGGGTTTTAAAAACAAAGTGTTGCTAATTCGAGAGCGGAGGGAACTCTCGGAAGGGAATCCTGGCGGTTGGAGCCAGTGTGGGTGGATGTAACCCGCAGTTCTAAATCGGTTAGAATTGGTTAACTAGTGTTGGTCGATAGAACCTTCACTATAAAATGCTTATTAGTTTCAGTTAAAGCAATTACTTCGTTAAAACAATGCCTTCGAAAATATTTAGTAGTAATTGAAATAAAATATTGCTTTGTGCAAAAGAACCATATAACCCTCCTTTGTTAAGCCTTGCATCTACTGCATTTTCCCAAGACTTGCGGAGTACTTTATGTACTCACATGCTGCACTAAAAATTAACTCAGAAGAATACGAAGCTCAAGAGGGAGACTACGACTACTTCGCGTGTGGATTCGACGAAGGATTTCCGGAGTACTAGGTCGCGCTTCCCCAGTCAATTGCTTGTGGCGTATTGATGGGTCTTCGCTGGATTTGTTTCTGCTTTCGCTGTGTTTTGTGAGTGTGTGAGGTCTTGAAACCTCAGTTGTAATAATGAGACCTTTTCGGTCGGTACTCTCTATTATTGTAATAAAGCGTTGTTGGTGATGTAATCATTTCTGTTTGACTGTGTGCACTAGCTTTGATCTGGGACTAGTGCTGTAATACACAGAGGGCGGAAGTTCGGAAATTCGGGGTCCCGACTGGCCCCAATCTTACCACCACCACCAGCCAGCATCATTACCCACAGCCAACAACGCCGCCTCTGCCTCTCCCTCCACCCGTAGCCCAAATTGCATCGCCACTACCTCCCCCACATCCCTATTCGCGCCACCACTAGACCCAAGTGAACCACTTTCGCAGCTTCTTGTTGTTCTTCTCTCAGATCTAATTTCCACCACTGAGCACAAGACATCCTATCACCAGCGCATCGAGCGTGCTAGGCCCTTAGCAAATCGAGCGTGCCAACTGTGGACGACCATGGTTTTGATTGCTTGTGTCCATCCTATCACCAGCGCTGCAGCTTTGTTGAAAGTCAAAGGTAATCTTAATTGCCCCTTTGCGTGATTCTTCCATATCCACTCATTTAGGGGGAATTTGATGATGTTCAGAAAGCTAAATAAGCTTTGGAAGTGTTGAGTACATCAGAATCCTAAATATTGAAGAAAAATTCATTGCTAGCTATTGCCTAATTAGTTCTATCTGTAACTTGTTTAGTGTACATCAATGCATGTTAAGCTAAACAGAGAAAATGGTAAAATACCTTTTATTTCCTTGTTGTTAGGGCCACATAGATGAGTTACTCTTTTAGAGTTAAGATTATGCGAACCTAGCCTTGGGACGACGACGACAACATCATCATCTCACATACTCCAAGCTGGTAAGAAAACTGACCAGTGTGATTTCATTTTGATCTATCCAATCAATGTTTGCTTGGTGTTGTGGTTTACACAGTATGTTGCATGTTCTCAAAATGTCAATCTAGTATATGAAAGATTTCTAAGTGTATTTGGAAAGAAGAGGAAGAATCGGGAGAGAAAAGGTTGATTGTTACTCTGCACAACATGCAGAGACAGCATAGTCAGATGTTATATATCTCGAAAAGAAGCCTGTGCCGAATTAGCTACAGGAGACCGAAGTTTAGGCTTCGATTCCGCTTTACACGGAGATCAGAGATTATATTTGTTACATCATCCTTATCTATACAAAACTGAGTCTAACCGAATGATCTATCTCTATTCTAGTACTTCTAACAACCTCCCTCAATCCAAACCTTGTTGTATAAGATTGAGATTGCTCTTCAGAATTGATAACTACCGATTCGGCAACGGTTTTGTGAACATGTCTACAACTTGGTCTTGAGATGATATGAACCTAACATCAAGTAATGTCCGAGCCACTCTTTCCCTGACAAAGTGAAAATCAATCTCAATGTGTTTTGTGCATACATGAAACATTGGATTGGATGTTAGGTAAGTAGCTCCGAGGTAATCACACCACAAAATTGGTGGTCTGGACTAAACGATTCTGAGTTCTCCAAGTAGAGACTACAACCAAATGAGTTCGGCAATAGCATTTGCAAGCGACTTGTATTCAGCTTCTGTGCTCGACCGAGAAACGGTGTTTTGCTTTCTAAAACTCCAAGAAATGAGATTCTGACCATAAAAGATTGAATATCCACTCGTGGACCTCCTGTCATCAGGGCATCCTGCCCAGTCGGCATCTGAGAAAGCACTTAAGAGAGTTGACCTAGTCCTCTTGATCTCCAGCCTGGTATCTATAGTCAACTTCAAATATCGAAGTATCCTCTTCACAGCACTCCAATGTGAGCTGGTTGGTGCTGCAAGGAACTAGCATACCTATTTACTAGATATGACATTTCTGGTCTGGTTAGTGTGAGATATTGCAATGCTCCCACTATGCTTCTGTAAATTGATGTCTCTTTAGCTGACAATGGCTTCCCTTCAGACATTGCTAGCCTCTCTGTAGCAGCCATTGGTGTAGTTACTGTCTTGCAATTCTCCATGTTGGCTCGATTCAACAAATCAGTTGCATATTTGCGTTGTGTTAATCTCAAACTATCATGGACTCTGCTGACTTCAATGCCAAGAAAATAGTGAAGGTCATCGAGGTCCTTTACTGCAAAGTCCTCTTGCAATTGCTCAAGAAGTAAGTTGACTGCCTCGGTGGATGAGCTCACAACTATAATGTCATCGACATAGATTAGCATATAGATTGTGATTTTAGCTTCATGGAACATAAACGAGGTATCAGTCTTGGAAGGAGTAAAACCCAACTCTTGAAGCTTAGAACATAATCTTGCATACCACGCACGCGGTGCTTGCTTGAGTCCATACAATGCTTTATCAAGACGACAAATATAATGTGCAAGGTTCTTATTCTCATATTTAGGTGACTATTTCATATACACCTCTTCTTCAAGAAACCCATGCAAGAATGCATTTTGCACATCTAACTGTTGTATCATCCACCCTCGGGAGACTGCAATGGAGAGTACAAGCTGGATAGTCAAAGGCTTTACAACAGGACTGAAAGTGTCCTCATAATCCAATCCATGCCACTGCTTGTACCCTTTTGCGACTAACCGTGTCTTGTATCTATCCACGCTGCCATCTGCTTTCTTTTTTATTTTAAACACCCATTTGCAATCAATGAAATTCACTTTCTGATTTGCTAGTACTAACCTCTATGTTTTATTCTTCATAAGAGCACTGTATTCAATATCCATGGATTCCTTCCACTTGGCTTTTCATGGCATCAAGATAATTTTGTGGTTCCACATCTATGTGAGCAATGAATACTCATCTTCTTACATCAGTATTATATCTAACTGTACCATCCTTGAATTCTTTGGTTGTTATGATATTGTCATGCAGCCATGTACGCATAGGATGCCTATTCTCATTTTCACCTGTGCCAGCCTGGAAATATGCTGAAACTAGAGACCCGGTAGATGAAACTGCTGCCGCGGTAGTAGCATCGCATCTGCAGCAAGAGAAAATGCTGCCACGACAGGAAAAACTGCTGCCACGATAGTGGCTCTGGTGCTGGTAGCCGTTGATTCTTGAATAGCGATTGGATCAGGAATAGTATTATCACCGGCAATAATTGTAGAATCTGCAGAGTCTAGAGCAGTGGTAGAAATGGAAGCAGTAGTAGTATTTCCTGTCCCCCTTGCTGTGAGGTTTCTGCAAAAACAAGATCAGAATGCCCAACAAAGATTGGAATATTCATATGTTGATCAGCACGTGATGACAATGGAGTGGCTGACAAGGGAAGGAGAATGGATTCAGATTTTAGAATAGATGGACAGCTGTGCGACTGAGAGTCATGAGCAAATGGAAATACATGCTCATTAAATGTGACATCTCTAGACACATATATGCGGCCAGCTTTAGGGTCCAAGCATTTGTACCTTTTTTGCATTGAGCTATAGCCAAGGAATACACACTGAGAAGATCGCAATTCAAGTTTGTGACTATTGTAAGGGCGAAGGTGTGGCCAGCATGCACAACCAATGGTTATAAGCATATTGTAATCTAGTTTGGACCCAAATAAGCACTCAAAAGGAGTCGAGTGTTCTATGGTTTTACTTGGAAGCGATTGATTAGGAAATAGGCTGTTTGGAATGCCTCATCCCAAAACCTGAGAGGCATGAAAGAATGTGCGAGTAAAGTGAGTCTAGTTTCTACAATATGCTGGTGTTTGCATTCAGCGGATCCATTCTATTGATGAGTGTGTGGGCATGAGACCCGGTGGGAGATCCCAACACTTTGAAAGAAAGAGTTGAGTTTTTGATATTCCCCACCCCAGTCTAATTGAATGCTCATAATCTTTCGATTGAGGAGTCTCTCCACATGAGATTGAAACAGTAAGAAAGTTTTATAAATATCCGACTTATGCTTCAACAGGTTGGGCCAAGTGAATTACTGTAATCATCAACAAAGCTCACATAATATTTAAAACCTTTGGATGAGGTTCGTGCCAGCCCCCATACATCAGTGTACACAAGATCAAGAGGTGAAACAGAGACTCATCTAGAAGCATAAAAGGGAGTTAATGACTCTTGCCCAATTGGTAAGCATCACAAAAACTTTTATTCAACATTCCTTTACAGGAAAGATTATTGGATTGAACTACTCGAAGAACAGAGGAATAGATGCATGACCAAGACACGAGTGCCACTCTTCAGTCAACAACTTGACACTAGCAAGAGCTCTGCTAGATGATGGCATGGAAAAGGATGGAAGAGTGTACAGGCTGCCCTCACATTTCCCTTTAAGGAGAACTTCCTTCGTGGATCGATCCTTGACAACAAAGAAGGTAGGATGAAATTCAAAATAGACATTATTGTTAGAGGCAAGCTTCTGAAATAAAAGATTTTATTTGGCTTGAGGAATGTGAAGAACATTATTCAGATGGAAAGGAACAGTAGGAGTTTGCATACATGCATGACCAACATGATGAATAACCATACCTATCCCATTGGTAGTCTGAACTTGATCTTTCCCATGATAACTTTCCTTGATACTAGGCTTGTCAAATCACTTGTTATGTGATCAGTAGCTCCAGAGTCAGCATACAAGGTGTTGTCACCATAGAATGAAGTGGTTGCTGCTACAGAATCTTGCCCATTGTTCACCTGGAAGGAATGATCAAATCTGTGGTAGCAAACTGAGGCAAGATGCCCAATTTTCCCACAGACTTGACACGTCGGTTTTCCTTCACTTATGCGTTGTGTCTGTCTACCATGACATTGCTGATGCCAGGGCATGTCATGGCCATTATTACAACCATGTCCACGACCTCGATTCCCTATTCTTCTTCCTCTGTTGTGGCTCACAAAATTGGCCGAGTGATCTGCAACGGGATTATTAAGTGCAAGTCTCATCTCATAACTCACCATGTGTGCATACAAGTCGTTGATGGAGATCGGCTCTAGTCGAGTGGTGATCCAGGTGACAATGGAGTCATACTCCGTGTCAAGGCCAGCAAGCACATAGGTGATCACTTCATCATCATGAAGAGGCTGACCAATCGAGGCCAGTGTGTCAGTGAGCTACTTCACCTTATTGAAATAATCTATGATGGATTCTTCCTTCTTGCGCATCAGTGCCAATTGCCTTCGGATTTGCATGACCCTTGCATGCAAGCATGACGAGAACATGTGCTCCAGAGCCATCCAGACCTCACAAGTTGAGGTCATGAAAAGCACTTGTGCCAGCACTTCCTTCTCAAGAGATGAGAGAAGTGTGCTGAGGACTACTTGGTCTTGCTACAGCCATATTGCGTATGCTGGATTGGGAGTAAAAGTCTCCACGCCTTCAATGGTCTTGGAGATTGTCTTCTCTGGAGATGGAATTGATCTATCCACATAACTGAGCAACTTATGCCCATGGAGATAGGGCAATATATGTGCCTTCCAAAGGAGATAATTCTCCCTAGAAAGCTTGATGTTGATTAGATGGGAGAAAGATGGTGTGGGGAGGATACCGACTACAGAGAATACAGCACCAGCAGTGGTAGCAACATCATTGGTGATCTGCCCAGCCATCTCGTTAGAGTTTGAGTAGCTCTGATACCATGAAAGATTTCTAAGTGTATTTGGAAGGAAGAGGAATAATCAAGAGAGAAAAGTTGATTACTACTCTACTCAACATGCAGAGACAACGCAGTTAGATGTTATATATCTCGGCAAGAAGCCTGTGTCAAATTAGCTACAGGAGACCGAAGTTCAGACTTCGGTTCCAGCTTTACACGGAGATCAGAGATTACATTTGTTACATCGGCCTTATCTATACAAAATTGAGTCTAACCGAATGATCTATCTCTATTCTAGTACTTCTAACAATATATAGCGACTGCTTGCATATTAAATACTATGTGCTATCGTTGTTAGCTATTATTGAATGTCCTTTTTCTTAATGAGTGGTGCTACCTGTATACATCATTTTGTGGTCCTTTCTCTTATGAGTGGCATTTTCTATGTGTGTATATATACAGTTGTTTTCATGTATGCATAATTAATGCTAATTGTGTGCATCTTAAATTTAGATAAATTGCCAAATTTGATAGTAAATGTGCATCATGGATAGAAAGTGGATGAATCAACCTAGGTACATCACATGACTTTTTCACAATTATTAGGTGTTAGTGCTATACCGAGATTTTGTCTAATATCCTAATAAATTAATTACATGTAGGCACACAGATGAGTTTGGAAAAAGGGCTAGACATATCTATAGAGTTTGCTTTTGGTAATTCAACAAAAGGAAACAAAATATTATGTCCTTGTAGAAAATGCCAAAACTGTTCTTGGGAAGTAGGAAGTGTTGTGTGTGAGCACTTGGTACGTGAGGGATTTATACCAAGGTAACAAACATGGTTGTTTTATGGACAAGCAAGTTCCCCTTTTGTAAACGACAAGGGGTATGATGGGATAGTAGATAAGTTGAATGAAGAGGATGATATTATATATTTGCTTCAAGACCTAGCATGTGGATTACATGATAAGGGGATTTAGAAGATAACAGTGGGGCGCTACCCAATGTGGATGCAATGGCTTTTAGCCAATTGGTAGATGATTCTAGTCAAGAGCTATATCCTGGGTGTAGGAACTTCTCTGAGCTATGTTTTATTGTCAAATTACTCCATATCAAACTTCTAGGATGATGGAGTGACAAAAGTTTTGACTTGCTACTAGAGTTACCTAAGGAGGCTTTTCCCCCAAGGGTCCTCACTTGCTAAAAACTTCAATGATGCTAAAAAAGGTAAAATGCTTTACATCAATATTCATGCATGTGAACATGATTGTTTATTGTTTTGGAAAGAACATGAAAAGGAAAATTTTGTCCAAAGTGTAATACTTCACAATGGAAATTAGAAAAGAAGAGGTCAGATGGGAGACATGCACATAAAGTTCCCTAGAAGGTTCTTCTCTACTTTCCAATTAAGAAAAGGTTTCAAAGATTTTTTTTGTGTCCTCTAAAATTGCCGCTGACATGAGGTGTCCTGACAAAGGATGCACGAAAGATGGTTTGCTGAGGCATCCAGCAGATGCTCCCTTTTGGAAAGATTCTCATTGTAAGTATCCGGAGTTTGCTTCGGATAGTCACAATATTAGACGTGCTTTTGCTACCAATGGCTTTAATTCATTTAGGTCCTTGAGTATCAATTATAGAATTTGGCCCATTATTTTATTTTGCCCAGCAAAGCGAACCATTTGGTTTAAGTTGCCATATTGGAAAGACCTACTACTGCAGCATAATTTTGATACTATACATATAGAAAAGAATGTATGTGAAAAACATAATTAACACACTTCTAGGCATTGATGGGAAATCGAGGAACAATTTAAGTGCTTGCTTGGACCTCCAAACTCTTAATATTAGAAAGGATCTTCATCCTGTTGAAGTAGACAGTAGATTTTATCTACCTCTAGCACCATATACAATGAGTTCTGATGAGAAGAAATTGTTTTGCCATGTATTGAAAGGAGTTAAGTTTTCGGACGGTTACGCATCTGATATGCGTCGCCTTGTGCATGTTAGTGAGAATACGATAATGTGATTAAAGAGCCATGACAACCATATTTCGTTGCAGTCCCTTCGTCACATTCTATGCTTTAGGTTGGAAAAGAGGAGATACTATACAATGTTCTGAGCCCCTTCAACCTCCCCATGGCTAAGGCAACTGTGCAGACAACAAACCCAAGAGCCATTGTGGAACGTGATCCACCTTGGCTCTGAATGTTGCGAAGTTGTTATGAATTCTATTTTCAAAAAGAATGTTGTACTGCCTTATCCATATGGTGATGTGGTGACCATGGCTATTGCTTGTGGGAAAAGTACTGCATGGCCACGTTCAAAAGTAAGTACCTAGGCTATGTTATCTCCACTTGTAAATGTATTGATATTTTTCTATATTAAGGATGCCAACAAGACAATGGGGACATCGCAACGTGTAAGTACATTTGACTCTATGGAGTACTGAGGTTGTGTTGTATTCTTAATTATTGACTAAACCATGATAGTGTAGACTTAAATCGCAAATGGGAAAATCTAGTGATGTAATATCAGTGATGGTTCTACAGTTTTAGAACATTGAAAAGTGTCAGGTTTTGCTTTCTAGCAGTTGGATACTTAGTGGCCACATTCCTAACCAAATATCTAGCAAATAGTATAAGGTTTTCTACAATTGTCTTGTTATCCTCGATTTGTTCTGCAACTTTCAACTTGGCAATGGAATTGAATGCTTGATTATAGAATTCTAAAAATAACCTTTTCAAGGACCTATACATAATTAGAGAAAAGGGGATACGTGAAAACGGAATGGTTGAAATTTTAGAGAGGGGGTCGTTTTTTGGAACAAGCTGTATGGGTAGAGTTGGAGGTCAAATCGAAGTTATGTTGTGTTAAAAGGGGATGTGGAGGAGAGGAGGGCCCAAAACCCAGAAAACGCTAGCTGCCTTTTCCTTTTTATTCCCTATCACCACACACCTTCGGCCATTGCCACCAGTATTCTATCTCCATCCATCGCCAACATGCTGCACATGTGCCAGCATCGCCTCGTCTTAGCACATGTGTTGCATGCCATCACTCCTACGCTATCACGTCGCCAGGCTTGGTGCTTCATTGGTGCTCCAGCTTGCATGCTAGCACATGCGCTGCACACTCACTAGATGCTGGCGCATGCCAGCACTTGTCCGCGCGAGTGCGTCACCCATTTTCCATGCGGTCAGTAGGTGTCACGCAGCTGCAGTGCACTAATCATGAGAAACAAAGAGGAAAGGAAGAGCAATATAGATTCTTAAAATGCTATGGTCTACTATATTTCCATGTGTAGATTAATAGTTACAAAATTATCAATCCTGTTGTCGAGACGATGACAGAACAGTCTTCTATGTTAAAATGGAGGATTAAATGATTTAATCAAGAATCGTGGCCAACTAAGAAATAGTAGGGAATTTTGTGTAGATTTTAGAACTGGTGTGTTTTTCCATGCTAGGGCTTGGGAGTCAAAAGATATGCTAATTTTAGTACTAGGACAGCAGGGGTAACTGTCACAGTAAAAGGGGTGTTGCGGATTTGGGAAATGTGTGGGTGCGATGTTGTTGAATTATTGTTGTACTGTTGTGGCTTGTTAGTGAGATTGTGTATTCACTATAGGAGGAGTAGGATTGGGTTTATTGTCATCTTCAAATCAATCTGTTCTTCGCAACTAGAAAAGGCAAGTGCATAGTAGAATGGTATTTGAGAGTTTGAATTTGTTGCTATATTTAAATATGTACTTGCCACGATGATTCACATGATTATACTTGTTCTTATAATGCTCACATGTTGGTAGAATGATAATGACGCTTATGGTAGAATGATGATGATGATGATAATGATTATGGTTAAAATGATGATTATGCCAATTGATTAATGCTAATAATTGACTAATGAAAGATAATCAGTGTATTGTATTTTGAGCTTTATGTTGCAAAGAGGTGACCTATGTGGCCCTCTAAAGTCTACATTGTGTGGGCGACCGATGGGAGTGGTAGAGAAAGACCTACTTCGATAGGCACCCCACGAGAGTGGGGAAAGATTGTTATTGCACTTTATAGTTCTTTCTTTCACTTAATGATCACTTATTCGTTGTTAGAAATAAATTATACTCTCCATACAATTCTTAGATAAATAATAATCCTTTTAGCACTTAATTGTTTTATATTGTTCACTACTACAGAAAGGCTAATAGTAGACGGCAAATCACAGACGGTTTTGTGAAACCGTCTGTAATGTAAACTATTACAGACGGTTTTAATTTGAAGGCCGTCTGTGGTATTTGTGGTGGGAAAAAGGAGTATCACAGACGGTTCTTACTGCTGAACCGTCTGTGATACTGGAATATCACAGACGGTTTTTATTAAAAACCGTCTGTGATAATCTGGGATTATCACAGACGGTTTTTTATTAAAAACCGTCTGTGTTGTGTCGAATATCACAGCCGGTTGTTGTTAAGAACCGTCTGGGAATGTTCACAGACGGTTTTTCACAAGAACCGGCTGTGATGTCCCTTTGTCTGTCATATTCTAGATTAGAGGTTAATATATAAGTACACATTGCTTCTAATAACTTAACTACAGAACTACTGAGACAAGAGGTCACAAATTAAAGGCAAATTTATTAATTTCAATTAGAGGCAAATTTATTACAAAAGTCGCACAGGTAAAGAGTTTCCCAGATTGTATTCTTTTGGGCTTCGTAAGCTTCTTCTTCAACTTGGGGACTTGGAGGATCAGCCGCTAAATTCTCGAACGCCGTTAAGATTGCCCTTGTCCTCAGCACTTCCTCGTGCAGCCTAGGCAAATGATCAGCAGCATCCATAATGTCGTACAGGATAGCATGAAAAGATTCCTCAGAATCTGCCGTTTCTGCTTGATCGGCAAGGCTATCCATCAGTCTCTGCAATGCGTGTAGAGCTTCTTCCGCATTGCGCACATTGTGGAGAAGAACCAGGGTGAGGGCTGTTTCCCTTTCTTGAGCGGCAGCGAGACGCCTCCGTCGACGGCGGAGGATCAGGTCAAGCTGACGGATGCAAGAAAGTCGGGGAAGGAGAGCAGGGCGGGTGCGGAGAAGCTGCTCCAGATGCAAATTGCTGGCCGCCTGTGTAAGGTTCCGGCCGAACAATTCGTGATGAACAGATGAGAGGAAGGAGATGATCACAAGAACAGTAGTAGAAGCCATGTTGTATTAATTGTATATTGTATTGTACGTACGTAGAAGCTAGCTAGAGACTTGGATTAGGAGCGCATATTTAACCTTTAGCACAAACAGTTCGTATACCCAAACATGAATGATATAGACGCTTCGTATAATGATCGAAAGACGTTAATTAGACGATCGAAACACGAAGCGTTCTGGCATCGAAACACGCGCGAAGCGTTCTGTTATGAAGCTTATCACAGACGGTTTTTTATAAAAAACCGTCTGTGATAATTTATTATCACAGACGGTTTTTAGTTAAAAACCGTCTGTGATAATGACTAAGGCATTTATTGCGCTGCTCAGACCGCATCGTCTTCATTTCGATCCAGATCTAGCCACTGCTGCGCACTTTTTCACTCGGGAGGAAGCTAGAGCGATTTCAGGCCAGTTAATTTGGTGGGAAGAGGCAGAGATTGAGCTTTGAATTAAGATTCAGACTTTCCTGGTTGCTGTAGATATGGTTAGTAATGAAATTTATTTATTTTTAATTGCATTACAATTTAGGTGTAAGTAATCCATGAGTGGTTATTGAAGATGGTTAATTAATTTGCAAAATTGTTGGTTATATAATAGCTATTGTGTTTGTAATATGAATTGAGCTAGGAAATTAAGTCTCAATATAATAAATGTGGCCGGTATATATGTAGTTATAATTAGTTATTCTAGATTTTAATACTAAGTTGTTATATATGTACGTAACGTAGGACCGAAGTTGGATGTATGCCGCGAGCCGTGTGAGTGAAGAGTACATTAATGGCGTTTCTGCTTTTATAAGAGCCACCGAGGAGGATATGTTGAATAAGGGGGTAGAATATATGTGCTGTCCATGCACTGACTGCGAGAATTTGAAGATGTTTAAGAACCGAGGGCAAATTGAAGCGCACTTGATTCGGAGGGGTTTCAAAAATGATTATACGTGTTGGACCAGTCATGGCGAAGTGAATGATCATATGCCGCCGGATGACATCGCCGGTGAAGTGAATGATATGCCCCCGGATGACATCACAGGTGAAGTGAATGACATGCCGCCGGCTGATGTCGATTGTGGCTCGGATTCGGATAGGTTGCACGTTGATAATCTGGATCAGATGCTTCGCGATGTAGAAGAGAACTATGATGAGAGAGAGTATGTTAAATTCCGTGGCTTGATGGAGGACTCAGAGAAACCTTTGTACACGGGCTGCAAGTACACGAGGTTGTCGGGCGTGCTTGAACTGTTGAAATTGAAGGCAAGAAACGGTTGGTCCGACAAGAGTTTCACGGCGCTGCTAGGTCTTTTAGCGGACATGCTTCCGGAGGGAAATTAGTTGCCTAAAACCACGTATAAAGCCAAGAAGGTTCTTTGTCCGTTGGGAATGGAAGTAGAAAGAATACATGCATGCCCGAACGACTGTATCCTCTACCGTAAAGAGTATGCAAACATGCATGTATGTCCGGTGTGCAACACATCCCGATACAAACGTAACAATCAATCAGATGATGGCGAGGGAACAGAGGCGAAGAAAGGACCTCCTGCTAAGGTGGCATGGTATTTTCCTATAATTCCCCGTTTGAAAAGGTTTTATGCAAATCCAAAGGAGGCAAAACTGCTGCGTTGGCACTCGGAGGAGCGCAAGAAGGATGGAATGCTAAGACACCTTGCTGATTCCGCGCAGTGGAGAAACATCGATAGGAGTTTTGCAGAGTTCGGTGCAGAACCAAGGAATATAAGGTTTGGACTGAGTACAGATGGAATGAATCCATTCAGTAGCATGAGCAGCCGACATAGCACATGGCCCGTGACTCTCTGCATCTATAACCTTCCTCCTTGGTTGTGTATGAAGCGAAAGTATATTTTGCTGTCGATACTTATCCAAGGGCCAAAGCAACCTGGGAATGATATCGATGTGTTCCTAGCACCGTTGGTGGAAGATCTAAAAGTACTGTGGAACGAAGGGGTACAGGTATGGGATGCATACAAACGAGAGAACTTCACTCTGCGCTCCTTATTGTTCTGCACCATAAATGATTATCCTGCCCTTGGTAACCTATCGGGCCATAGTATAAAAGGTGCCAAAGCTTGTACTCACTGTTTAGATGGTACCGAGAGTGTGTGGCTGAGACACTCACGCAAAACCGTCTACATGCGTCACCGCCGGTTCCTTCGGAGGGCTCACCCATACCGCAAGATGAAGAAACAATTTGACGGAGAGAAGGAAGACGGTTCAGCTCCAAGGCATTTAAGGGGACGTGAGGTTTATGATATGGTTAAGGATTTAGATGTTGTCCTCGGAAAGGGACGTAAATTGAGGGCTCATGAGAAGAACACCTGGAAGAAGAGATCAATATTTTGGGACTTACCTTATTGGGAGTACCTAGATGTTCGGCACTGCATCGACGTCATGCACGTAGAAAAGAATGTGTGCGACAGCTTGATTGGTCTCTTACTGAACATCCGTGATAAAACAAAGGACGGCGTCAACGCACGACTTGACTTGGCTGATATGCACATCAGGCCTGAGTTAGCACCGACATGCACTGATAATGCACGAACGTACCTTCCCCCTGCGTGTTACACTCTGTCCAAGGCTGAGAAAACAGAACTGTGCCAGTGCTTGCATGGTGTCAAAGTTCCGTCTGGTTACTCCGGCAACGTGAAGAAACTTGTTTCGATGCAAGATTTGAAGTTAAATGGCATGAAGTCTCATGATTGTCATGTGCTGATGACACAGATGCTCCCTATTGCAATTAGAAATATTTTGCCGATCAAAGTCCGAGAGACAATCATGAGGCTATGTCATTTCTTTAACACAATTGCTCAGAAGGTCATCGATCCCGAAGGACTAGATGCTCTGCAGGACGAGGTGATGATGACTCTATGTCACCTTGAAATGTATTTCCCTCCTTCGTTTTTCGATATCATGGTCCATCTCATTGTTCACGTTGTGTGGGAGATAAAAATGTGCGGGCCCATATTCCTACGTAGCATGTACCCATTTGAGAGGTTCATGGGAATTCTCAAGTCCTACGTACGGAATCGTTCTCGGCCGGAGGGCAGCATCGTCGAAGGTTATGCAAGCGAAGAGGTCATTGAGTTTTGTGTCGATTATATGGCTCAGATTCAGCCGATAGGTGTCCCTCAATCTCGTCATGAGGGGAGGCTGAAGGGTCTCGGAACTATCGGAAGGAAAGCAATCACTCCAGATATGGACATGTATACTCAAGCCCATTTCACGGTGTTGCAACACATGACTGAAGTGGCGCCTTATGTGGACCAGCACAAGGGTGTGCTTCGGCAACAGAATCTGGAGCGGCCGGATGTTTGGATCATGAGGCAACACAACCGTCGGTTCAACCAATGGTTGAAGGAGCAAATCGCTAGGAGCTCGCCGAGTGAGACGCTGACATGGTTGGCAAAATGGCCGACATTTACAGTTGTGACATGGCAAGGATATGACATAAATGGGTACACATTCTATACGCAGTCTCAGGATGTCAAGAGCACTAACCAGAACAGCGGTGTCCGCATAGATGCATTCAGTACCGATGGGTCGAGAAACTCGTACTATGGCTTCATAGAAGAGATTTGGGAGCTCGACTATGTGGTTTTCAAGATCCCCTTATTTCGCTGCCGTTGGGTGCATCTCCCACAGGTGAAGGTTGACAAGTACGGTGTCACGACCGTGGACCTCCAACGTGTCGGGTACAAAGATGAACCATTCGTACTCGCCAATCAAGTTGTTCAAGTTTTCTATACAACCGAACCGGCAAATAAGAAACGCCATGTAGTTCTTCATGGAAAAAGGAGAATTGTCGGAGTGGAGAATGTAGTGGACGAGGAGGAATACAATCAATTTGACGAGTTACCTCCTTTTGGAAATGGCATAAGGGTCGACGATGAACAACGTGACGAAACTAGTTACGTACGCATTGATCATGATGAAGGGCTAATTTTTAAAGGAAATAAGCAAGTACAATAAGAATGTATATGTGAAAATGTGTGACAATTTTGAGATGTATATGTGAAAATGTGTGATGTAGTCAATTTTGAGATGTATATGTGAAAATGTATATGTGTGATGTATTTGAGAATGACAAAATGTATCAAGAAATACACTGTGCGAATGCAGCTGGTTGGTGTTGTATATGAATGCAGCTGTTTGGTAGTTGATATGAATGCAGCTGTGTAGTTATTGGTGTTGTCTTAATTGCAACAGCCGGCAAAGACTTATCACAGACGGTTCTAAATTTAGAACCGTCTGTGATAACATATCACAGACGGTTCTAAGTTTAGAACCGTCTGTGATAGTAAACTATCACAGACGGTTTTTAACTCAAAACTGTCTGTGATATGTTATCACAGACGGTTCTAAGTTTAGAACCGTCTGTGATAATCTTCCTACATATACCCTCTCGCTAGGGTTTTCCGTGTGCGCTGCAGTTATTCGATTAGATCTAAATCCCGAGCCCGTCGTCGCCGCCTCCTCCTCCTCCGTCGCCTCCCCGAGCCCGTCGCCTCCTCCTCCTCCGTCGTCGTCGCCGCCTCCTCCTCCTCCTCCTCCGTCGCCGCCGCCTCCTCCTCCTGCGTCCCTAAGGTCACCAAAACCGTAAGGTCATCAAATCCCTCCCCGAGCTTCATGCTTACTGTTAGTGTTTAGGGTTGATGCTTGATGCTTCATACTGTTATGGTTAGTTGCTTAGTACATATTTAGGGTTGATGCTTCATGCTTACTGTTAGTGTTTAGGGTTGATGCTTGATGCTTCATACTGTTATGGTTAGTTGCTTAGTACATATTTAGGGTTGATGCTTCATGCTTACTGTTAGTGTTTAGGGTTGATGCTTGATGCTTCATACTGTTATGGTTAGTTGCTTAGTACATATTTAGGGTTGATGCTTCATGCTTACTGTTAGTGTTTAGGGTTGATGCTTGATCCTTGGTACATATTACATTGGTACATTGTTTACTGCAGTAGCTTAATTAGTTTGCTATTTGGTACATATTACATTGATACATTGTTTACTGCAGTAGCTTAATTAGTTTGCTATTTGGTACATACTACATTGGTACATTGTTTACTGCAGTTGCTTAGTTTACATTGGTACATATTACATTGCTTGTTGTGTTAGTATATAGTATATAGTATATAGTACATAGTATATAGTTTGAAATCATTTGGGTCCCCCTTCCCTCTACTCCTCTCCTCCCTTCTCCCCCTTCCCTCTACTCCTCTCCTGATCTCTTCCTAACATTGAGCATCATGTATCACTTTTCTTGCTTCCTCATCTTATCATGTGCAACCCTACAATTTGAGAGCACAAATTAACCAATCAAGGAAGAGTATATGATCAAAGGGCATGAAGCAAGTAACACATTCTAGTGTATCCGGATAAAGAAATCTTGCGATTATTGCAAAAGATACATTGACCATTTGGGTGGAAAGAAATACATTGTGTCGTCAGGCTCATGACTGCCAATTTGAAGCATAGCGTAGCATCCGAGGCACATCCAAGGCCTGCAGCTGTGTCTTGAAGAATGCCAAGAGCTGGTCTTCAGATGTGGCATTCCTCAAACTATAAATTATGAATCTTATTCTCATAACCCATCTGAATACCAGCTCTTGGCATTCCTCAAGACACAGCAGCAGGCCTCGGATGTGCCTCGGATGCTATGCTATGCTTCGAATTGGCAGTCATGCGCCTGACGAAACAGTTGATCTTTCCACCCAAATGATCCATGTATCTAGACAAAAAACAGCAAATGAAGCAAGTGACATACTATAGTGTTCCCGTTCAATGAACCGGATACACTAGTTTGTGTCATTTGCTTCATAGACCTTTGTTTAGGGACTTTGCTATTTGGTTTATAGTTTTAGCAACTAAAGTAGGTGCTAGGATAGGCACTTTGTTTAGAGACCTTGTAGTAATAGTATTACAAAATTCAAGGAAATTTTAGTGCAGAAGTTCAAAAAAAAATTCCCAGATTCTTCGGTGTGCAGCCGATATAGCCGACTTCTTCGGTGAGCGACTATCCATCTGCTTCTTCCCACTCCTTCTCTTCATCTCTGATCTCTGGATCACGTACGCCAGTAGCGATGATTCAGTTAGATGAATCATCGCTACTGGCGTACGTGATCCGGAGACCAGAGATGAAGAGGAGTGGGAAGAAGCAGATGCATAGTCGCTCACCGAAGAAGTTGGCTATGTCGGCTGCTCACCGAAGAATCTGGAATGTCTTTTTTTTTGCACTTTTGTAATAAAATTGACTTGAATTTTGCGGGAAAAAGAAGGACTTGATACATTGGTACATTGGTAAGATAGGCACATCACCCCCTCTCTATGTCCATATCACCCCTCCCTTCTCCCCCTCCCCTCTACTCCTCTCTTGTCTTGCAATTCAATATGATTACTTTCTCATCTTATCTTAATAGACCCACAAAATGAGCAACATGTCACCCGTGCATTCTTCAACATCATCGCCGGAGGCGTCCGCTCCAACATCAAGACGCCAAGGAAGAGGGCTATCAAAGAAGCCTGAGGGCCGACAGATCATCACAGCGGTGAATGCATCTGGGTCCCTATCCTTCCTCAAAAAGCAGCAAACGCATTCCGAACCATGGTCAAAGTAGTTGCACGAGAACGAATTGAGATCACATACAATTCGTGGAAGAACGTGCCTGACACTCGGAAACGTGAGCTGTGGACCGAAATTTTGGCATCGTTCGAGTTCCCAGAAGAACACCTGGACGCTGTTCAACAACAAACCTACAAAGCGGCGTGCAAAGCATGGAAGAACTTCAAGAGCACGCTTGTCAAGAAATACGTGGAGACGGACGAAACGCCTGTTCATAAATACCCATTCCTGGAACCACAATGGGAAGAGTTCAAGGCGATGAAAACGACCGAAGATTTCAAAAGTACAAGTGTGGCGCACAAGGCCCTCCAGGCAAAAAATACACACCCTCACAGACTTGGCACAGCTGGGTATGCGGGTAAAATCGCGCAGTGGATGAAGGAGGATGAGCTGGCAGCTGCACAGGACATTGCCCCGCCGTTTTCCAATATCCCGGACGACTGCGCTCGAAATTGGATTAGAGCAAGGTCATCTACAACGACATCAGGGGACATCACCTTTCGAAACCCTTCAGACCAGCAAGTGACCGAGCGCCTGGTAAGATATCGATCGAACTACGTAGCTTGTAATTACTCCACAACTTCGTACGAATTGAAATGACATGTCGTGCTCTTGCAGGAATAGCTGAGTTTTCAATCTACCCTGGGATCATTCCAGGGAACAAGGGAGAATAATATGCTCTCCGTGGCCCTGGGAAACAAGGATCACCCGGGCCGTACGAGAGGCCTTGGGCTTTACGTTCCTTAGAAACATGGTTTCCAAGATGACTCCGACATGTATCGGCGCAGGAAGAGAAACAAAGCCGAGCGTGACGCACAGCTACGAGAAGAGATCAAGGCATCTCTTAAAGAGGAGCTACTGGATTCGATGGCTGATATAATCAGAGATGAGGTGCGGAAACAGACAGAAAGTCAGCAGGCCGCCACCGCCGCTCCTGTGCTAGCTAGCCCGCACAACCATCCGAGTAGCTGTGCGTCCAATCCGACGCAAACCCAGTCCAAATTTCCTGTGGATGACATCCTGGTAATAATTATTACCTCTCGAATGCTTGCTCCATTGGTAGGCCTATTCGAGTAGCTAATTTTGTATCGTTATGTAGGAGCCTACGACATGCAGGCTCCAAGTGAGATATGGCTCCATTCCCTTGTACGCTGCTTGGGGCCAGGCATATTCGTCTGGTATCGGGGCCATGGTGCACGGTCAAGCTTTAGCGCCAGGCTTCGCAAAAGTTAATGTGGATGGTGTGTATGCCAATTTTGAGGTGGTCCCGCTACCGAAGCCCCCCAACGACGAGATCGTGAATCTAGGACAGGCCATTGGAACATTCATCCAGTGGCCCAAAACCGACATCTCCCTGGAGGCTTCTTCACCGGTGGCAGGACCAGAAGTGCAGTGCGAACCACAGCAACTTGCACTGGTGCCATCTCCACACGGGCAGTGCGAACCACAGCTACCTGCACCGGTGCTATCTCCACGGGTGCTATTCTCGCCAGAGCAACTTGCACTGGTGCCATCTCCACACGGGCAGTGCGAACCACAGCTACCTGCACCGGTGCTATCTCCACGGGTGCTATTCTCACCAGAGCAACTTGCACCGTCTATACCATTACAGTCGACTAGCATAAAGTCGACCCACAATCGAGGCAGTGGCCAGGGCAAATCAAAGACGAAGGATAATGACGATTTCCCGTCCATGCCATTGGCCCGCAAATTCGTACTAGCTCAGCCGATGGTAGTCCAGGAAGAGCTCCAAAAACTAGGACTTGGTTGCCAAAGATTCCACCTTTGGTATATGGAAGAGTCCAATAAGCCAGCGGCAGAACGGCGCTCAGGTATAACTGTCAAATTCAAGCCGGAACATTTCTTGCACGAAGTTCAGGACTGTGTCTTCACGGTGACCTTTGACGATATATTTGAACTTTTCACGCTCAACGCTCTCGACGCCTCACTCGTTCGATGCTGGACGCTGTAAGTCTGTACAATCACAGTCTCTGTTCACGTAATACCGATATATGTCACAATTTGTTGCTTTCCTATGTTATATATAGATTCATGCTGATCGAAGCTAGATCATCGAAATCACAAATTGGTTTCCTGGACCCACGCTTGGTCGCCATTGATACCATCATCGAGAATGCATCCTTCGTCGAGGACTATATTACAAAAGCACTGCTGGCTCACCAAGATAAGGAATTTGTTCTTATGCCATACAATGAGCATTTCCATTGGATTTTAATTGTAATTATACCAAAATGGAACAAGGCTATATACCTTGATTCTCTAAGTAAGAACAAATCCAAGTACACAGCTATCGCCCGAATACTCGATAGGTACGTACATTGTACATTGTACTCTTTCTTTCCTTCCGAATAACTAATCTAACTTTTTCGAATAACGAAGGTCGTTCGCCACATACGTTCAACAAACACGTGACTCGACGACAGGGGCCAAGGCCTTGAAACATGATCGCAAGTTTCGGGTATTCGCTAGCTACACATTAATTAATCATATACAACACATAGTAGTAATGCCACTTGATTTAACACATTATATTTTTTGCAGTGCCACCAGCAGGAGCCGGGCAACACGTGTGGATACTACGTGTACCACCATATGAGACTACTCCTCGATTCCACCAAGATCACTAATTCTAAGGTTTGTCAATCTTCCCACATTTATTTCATACATGTCAGTTTTATATATGCGCGCGTTGATATTCCTATCGACAGGCTGCGTCCATCTCTACATCTGCATTGACACAGCCGGATTTTGCAAAAATTCGAGGAGAGCTCATTTGGTTTTTGTGGTCAAAAGTCGTAAGATCAGATGGAGAGTTCCACTGCCCAGAATGATTTTTTATTGTAATTCTAAGTGCAAATACAGTGTAGATCTTTTACAATTGTGTATTTGTTAATGGATATTTTATTTCAACTCAATGAATTGATTTGCGAAATGGATGCTTTATGTTTGTGAAATGAAGTGCGTTGTCAATTGGATGTTTTATGTCTGTGAAATGAATTGAGATGTGAAATGTATCTGAAATGAAATGAGATGTGTGAATTGTATATGTTTATGTCCGTGATTATCTGCTTGTTTCAGAGGGCATGGCTAGCATTTCCTGAGGCTAGCTATAAACAGAAATAGATTCTGCTGGGGGGAGGAGTATCACAGACGGTTTTTCATTAAAAATCGTCTGTGATTATGCGATATCACAGACGGTTTTTCATTAAAAACCGTCTGTGATTATCCGATATCACAGACGGTTTTGTACTAAAAACCGTCTGTGATTATCCGATATCACAGACGGTTTTTTTTTAAAAACCGTCTGTGATATCGGATAATCACAGACGGTTTTTAATGAAAAACCGTCTGTGATATCGCATAATCACAGACGGTTCAAAAACCGTCTGTGATAACTTGGATTATCACTGACCCATAATTTCAGATGGTTCAGAAAACCGTCTGTGATGACGTTTCTGAACCGTCTGTAATGTGGATTTCTGTAGTAGTGGTTGCTACTTGTTAATTCCCTTTGGTTAAATTATTTCTAATTCATATTATTGTCATTTGATTCATCTTAAAGTCAATCAATAATTTTCGTGTTGCTGAAATTTATATGTTCATGGTTATGTTGAGGAATTATATTTGAAACCTAGCTATTGGTAAAATGTAATTAATGGTTTAAATTAGTACCATTCGTAGTTGTGGGTGACATTATGGGTTTTGTTTAGCTGGGATGTTACAAGTTAGCCAAATAATATCATGCATGTTATAGTGGACCTTAATTATGTTCAATTAGCCTAGAACCACATCTAATTATGATGCCTTGACTGATTGCGTGCAGTAAATGATTGATAGAGGAAAGCTAGCTACTATGGAAAGGTAGTGAGGAACGAGAATTTCCATTTACTTCTAGAAAGAAACAGTTAGGTAATTTACCACTAATGCTTCTGAAGCTAATGCATGCATACCGATTTGGCAATGATAACAAGAATCTCACGTCGTTAGCAACGTCTACAAGATGCAATTATGCGCTTTAATTGGTCTGGAGACTCTTGTGGTAGTGAATACAGCTAGCTACTTTTCTATGCGCTTCATTGAGTGAAATGTGAAACATGCAACCTACTTTTCTATGCGCTTCATTCGCTTGTTGAATACATTTATGTAGTATAAAATTAAATCTTGATCGATAAAGTGTGATTATACAATTTAATTGATTTAATGGTCCCATGTGTTGAGATAACAGGGAATCTGATTTACAACCTAGCTATTTGCTTTGCTTATCTTA
The DNA here is from genome assembly GCA_017311315.1 of Dendrocalamus latiflorus. Taxonomy (NCBI): domain Eukaryota; kingdom Viridiplantae; phylum Streptophyta; class Magnoliopsida; order Poales; family Poaceae; genus Dendrocalamus; species Dendrocalamus latiflorus. The sequence goes on along the minus strand of CM029614.1, from coordinate 10,348,659 downwards.
ATCGAATCATATCTGATTGCATCACAGCAGTACCCGACATAGTCAAATATTTTGATTGTAGGAGCATCCACCGTACACGTGGGGTCATTTTGCATACACTGCTACTTTCTTGTTCTTCAAAATTTTGAGCTGTTCCAAATAACCCACACCACTAGGATTTGTAGTTTTCCCGACGGCTAAGGATAATCTGGATCTTGGTAGTGCCAGATTGTTACAGCTATAAAGTAAACCCTGTCAATGCAGGGTGATCTGAAATTTGAAATCGAAAGACCAAGTAAATTAATCTATACATATTCTAATCTTTAAGTACTACATAACAAATATGTGGTACAAAACGTCTCCCATAAACATTATAACATAGCATAAGCATTAGCCAACTCAGTTCTCATACATACATACATACATACATACATACATACATACATACATACATACATACATACATATATATATATATATATATATATATATATATATATATATATATATATATATATATATATATATATATATATAGAACGCTGAAAATAGAGCACCATGGTGTCTGGGCACCAGGCTTCCCTGCCCTTGGATTGCTTTTAGATACGTGCAAGTGCAATGATATATAATATATCAGGATGGAAAGTCTTAATCGTGGATAGAAAGTTTTAATCATGGATGAAAAATCTTAATCATGAATGGAAGGTTTCAATTATGGAGTCTGGACACCATAGTGCCCCTGTTATTTATACTATATATATATATAAGTAAAAATAATAAGTGCTTCTTGATGTTCAGGCATTATAGTCCAAAATAGGTATGTATCGAGTGCGAAAAATTTAAAAATTTCTTGGATGTTAAGTTCAACTAGTTTACTAACTAGTTCAAACAAGTTTGAACTAAACTTCGAATTGTAGTTGCCTTTTTTATGATAGTTTAATTGTAGGTATATGCTTATTATAGTAAAGTATGCAATCGAAATTCATTCAAAACTTTCAATATAAGTATATTTTTTAAAACTTATATGTTTCATTTGAATTGTTATAGATGAGTATATAACCTAAAACTGATATTTTCAGAAAATATACTCGAATTTAGATGGAATTGATGCATTTGAAATCATGGTGCCTAAGCACCATGGTGCTCTATTTCAGCGTCCTATATAAGAGAGAGAGTGTGTGTGTATGTATGTATATATTTGCCGATCACAAGCTTTCACTTTTTGTACAGAAGAAACAAAGGAATCAATTGATTCGATTTAAAAAAGTGATCAATCGCTGTTAAACATTCAATTACAATTAACGCTGCTCTATATATTTTGCCGTAGCTGAGTGAAAAAATTAGATACGTTTGTCATATTTTGCAAGTCTATAACTGTTAGTCTAGCTAATCACTCCATCTGAAAATTAAACGTCGAAAATTTTGTGACCGGAGTAGTACAAATTAAGCTAGTCTCAAAACAACCTTATCTTCCTGCAGCATCACAAATATTCGATTCCAGTTGTCTGTTGCAGCAATCTACTACTGGATTCTTACGATTCACAATCATTCTGCTATAAAAACCACCACCAACCCTCTTGCTCTGACTATCGCCGTTTGGACGATCGATCGAGATAACTAGCTACATATATAGATAGCTCTAATGACATCTCCAGTACTTTGCTGCCAAGTCACTTCACGTACAAGATAATCCAGAAGCTAGCTAAAACATGCCGCATCACATATATATATATATATATATATATATATATATATATATATATATATATATATATATATATATATATATATATATATATATATATATATATATATATATATATATTTATACCCATAGATAGATGTATTCGAGTGCATGCAATTATATATGTGCAGCAGCAACAAACACACACACATATATATATATATATATATACTTTCCTTGTCGCATTGCTTCTTCTCGTTGCATTGCCATGACCCACGCAATGGCCGTTCTACATGATGGTCGACACACGCACGTAGCTAGGGTTTCTTGTGCTGGCTGGCCCCTCTCACCACCAAAACAGGCGGCACACGTACCCCACAGGAATGTGAAGAACTAATTAATCTTATATTATCATACCGTGTATAATTACATCTGCATTGAAACAACCCTGGAATTTCAAATTTTTGAAACTTTTGTAAATAGTATTTGAATGCAAATTCTTTCCCAATTTGGCAAACCACAGTGAATTTCCGCTTTCCTTTTTGGGCAAATGCGCCACCCCCTCTGCTCTGGCGTCGCCCGCGCGCATTCGCCTCTCCCTGTCTTCTTCCCGAAGCTCCAGCCGCACGCATCGCTGTCTCCCCGCGAAGGATTGCGGCGCCACACTTCTCTTACCTCGTGTCGCCCTCTGCACGTTGGCCCCGCACGTCAGCCGTAGCCCCGTTCCGTTCCTCCCCCTTGGCGCGCCACCGCTGCGTGCCTATTTCCCTGCCATAGTCACGCCCATCCCCTACCTTACTATCCCCGCCTCTCACAGGGTCAAGCGGCCGTGCAATCGGGCAGAGAAGACCCGCCACCTCCCTCTCACATATCTCTGAGAAGCTCTGGTTCATTCCCCCTTTCTTCGCGTGAGAAGAACGTGACCGAGGACACCCCCCACTGTTGCCACCGTCCTACACTTGCTATATAAACGATTGATCACCACAGAGCTTCTCCTAGCACACTCATACGCCTCCCCAAGCAACCAATTGACTTCCCGTCGCCTCTACTGCCGACAATCACCGCCCCTGAGCCCGGTTAACCCTAATTCCAATTTTGTGAATTCGTCTATTATATGTCGATTCCTTGTAATGCTATGGCCGTTAGGAGATGCTAATCACCGTGATGCCTTCACTTGTTCAATAGCATTTGTCTACAAGGCTCACACCGGAGAATGCCATAGGTCCAAGGGACCTCACCGTAGCTAGGCCACCTGAGCCATTCCCGAGCTAAAGCACCACTTCCAACAAGCTCCTTAGGTACCGTAGATGGTAAAAAGCCCACCCATTTGGCCGGGGAGCCTCTAGGTGTTCATGGCGCCGCCGTGGGGATCGTGCTCTTCTCAGTCGCCGCCAATCATGGCCATCCATTCCCATCTCCCCAAAGCCACCAAACTGGAACCCTAAGCCATATGCGCACACCCTGGCAAAAGCAATTTCTCTCTCTCTCTATAGCCGCCGCACCACCGCGGTCGTTTCTCTCTGTTTTGCCGCTCCGGGAGCCGTCCGGAGGTAGAAGACGACTCCCGGGGGCAGCGTGGCCCAATCGTGGCTGCTGGCGTCGATCCATCCAAGACGTTCGTGTGTGTTTGAATCAAAGCCGTAGATGTCTCACCGCCACTCCATCCGAGCGCCTGCGCTCACTCCATCTGCGCTGTTGCGCCCGCCGCGCGTCACTCATCGAGCGGTCGTGCGCGCTCGTGCGCTAGGCTGCGCCCGCACCCGCATGGGCCGAAGGCCGAAGGCCTGTGCGGCCATGCGCACGGTGCAGCCGTGGGCCAACTGGCCCGTTTAGCCGTGCGGGTTGGCCGGCCGGGCTGCACTGTTTGTCTAGGCCGAGCCCAACACTGTGCAGACTAATCTAGAAATCCCGAAAAATCCAGAAAAATACCCAAAAATTCTAGAAAAATCCAAAAACCCCAAAAATACCAAAATATATCATTTTGACCGGTTTAGTGTCCTAGGTTCAAATCTAGCTTCCATCCTCCCAAATTCAGTTTTTGAATATTTAAAAATTTGTCCTTTTTGCCAAACTCAATTTCCATAAGTTCAAATCTTGTAAATCTAAAAATTCATTTTCTACCAAAAATTCAATCCCAATATACTCTTAATGTTTATTTAAGATTTCATGCAATTTGCTTCTTTATATTTAGATTATTTCTCTAGCTTGATTAGAATCAAGTTTAGATTTGTGTTATTTTATGTGTGACTTATGTTGTTATTTTATGTGTTTACGCTAGCTTCCGAAGTCGTTGAAGTGTCCGTCCCTGAACAAGAGCCAGTAGCCCAGATCTACGATTTAGTGGAAATCCCAGATCAGCAAGGCAAGTTACATGTTTTTGATCATTTTGAATCCCATGATATTTAAAGTATTTAAATACAGTACTTCCATTAATGTTATTTGTGAAATAATATTTGCTTAAAATAAATATTTAGAATGACATGCTATTTAGTTACATCCTATCACTAAAAAATGCCCTGTCTTATTTGATGGCCATATTCACCTTGACAACCTTAGTAAGAATTTAAATATTGTACAAATGTCTATGAAGTCATCTCATACAATATTTTACACTACTAAGCGACTTTGGCTGCGGGCCAGTAGAGTTTAAAATGAATTGAACCTAGGGTGAAGAGGTTGTGGGGATCCGTGCGGCGGATTTCGCCCACCTCTTGATCCTAGAGTTGGACTTCGAGTAGAGGAATTGTGGGGCTCCGTGTGGCGGACTTCACCCACCACTCTACCCGGGGATGGAGTCTGGTATGATTTGGTGGTGGTGTGTGCTGTTGAGCACAGTGGAAGCTGTGGTTGAGTGCCTCAGGTGAAAAATATAAGGACTAGAACCTTGTGCCAAGTGACAGACATAGTGATAGCTCAAACCACAGGAGTTGACTTGTCAACACTAGTTTAGTAGCTGCTCAATTCAATTGAAACTCTACAGGATGAGATGACAGGATGCCGGGGAGTTAGGTATGCTGCTGGGTACCTAACAACGGTAGTAGACACTTAAAACGACATAGAGAAGTTTTTGTTTATGTTTGGCTGTGACTGAGTGATGCTACCGGGTAGAGCCTATATAGAGAATTGAGCAGTGAAACGACCTGGCTTTCTTAACTCTGTCGCGGGAGTTAAGGGATCGTGTGGGTAAAGTTGAGCAACTCTGCAGAGTGAATTAGATGGTATTCGAATACGCTGTGCATCCGGTCAATGAAGTTGTGTTAATTGGGTAAATCCAACAATGAGGCATAAGTAGGATTGTGATGATTTTAATTTGGTTAATGATGAACTTTGATAATAAACCCCTGATCTTAAGGAGCAAATGTTTTAAATTTTATTTGTTTGCAAATAAAACTGCATCCACCAAATGTAATAAAACAAATATATTCCTGTCCTTTGAATATCCTTGCATGTAGTAACTTAAGGTTTACCCCTGTAACTTGCTGGGTACGGTTGTACTCATTGCTTGCTAAACAAAATTAACAGAAGGTCAGTACTATCAAGAAGATCCTGCTGAGGATGAAGCTCCTGAGGAACCAATCTACTCCGATGAGGATTGGTCTTAAGTTTTAGCTTACATTCAGGCCGTTGATCCTTTGTAATGTAATGTGGTATGTGGGCTTATGCGCCCGCTGTGCAAAACAATGTTATCACTATATTGTAATAAAGTTGGATCTTTTATTATAAGTTTGTGCTGTTGTGATGATCATTCGTAACTACGAATGTCGTAACTATTCACTTTGTATGGTTACGATGTTCCACATCGTTCCTAGAAATGGGGGCGTTACATGCATGTCTCCGCTTTAACAATTGATTCATTAATTGTTGGTTCGTTTCGATGTATGGCATTGGCCGACAAAGCATGACATTGTCTGTCAATCAGATGCTAAAAGGAAAAAAAGAAGAAACGCGTCGTGTCATGCGTATACTTTTGGTATTTGCCGGAGGAATCATGCGTACCATCATGTATACGTACGTACGGTTCTACGACGGTGATCCACGTGTACGTTGTTGTTGTTGACCTCTTGCGAATGTACTCATCATGCCTGCACGCCCACTAAAAATTCGATCGATCGGTTACAGTGCCATGTGAGTATACTGTATAAATGTACATACATATTTATTAAGTTGATTAATTCTGCGTGTGCGAGAGAATATATATAGTCGGTGCCACCAACCGCTATATATAACGACATTTGGTACATCTCTTGCGATGTAGGTATAATATTATGTGTTGTAGTACCGACTGTTCTTGCTTTTAAATGCTCGCATTCTTTCTGTTCTTGCTTTTAAATGCTCGCATTCTTTCTTTTGCACTGGTATATATGCTATACATGTAGCCAACTTGGCGAGTGCCTTGGTACCCACCATGCATCTTTTATATTCGGTTAATTGCAAATGCATTTCAAATTTGAAGTTTAAAATATTTAAGATTTGGCTAAATCGTCTGAGATTTCATCGGTTCCTCTCGGTAACATGTAAAAACTAGTGTTAACCCGTCGATAGAAATGAATCCCTGTCCCCATGTCCCATAGTTTGGTTTAAACTATGGTAAGGACTTGTTTGGATCAATGGAGAAAAAGTGAAGGAATCTTGGAGGATTCAAATGCTATGAAAATTTTTCTTATGTATCCCTTTGGAACAAGGATTGAGTCCCAAGAATTATCCTATGAATTCCTACGGAATGGCTCAATCCATAGGAATTTTGGAGGAAATCTAACATAAGCTTGGACCCCATGGACATTTTCCTTTGTGTCTATCTCTCTCCAAAATCATGTACCTTTTTTCCTATGAAGCATCCAAACAACGCAATGGAACAATTCTCACGTTTTAGAATTCCAAAAGATTCAATTGGATATCCACCTCAACTGCTGTGTGTTTTCCTGCTCCTGCATTTTTGGATTTCTGTGTTCCAAACAGACCACAATTGTAGATGAAAGTTGCAATTAGAAAATGTCCACATTATATGAAAATGAACATGCAATTGCAATTAAGTATAATTGTGAGACCATGTGGAGGTTACCCTATGGTGTGTGATGAGTATTTGACTTTGATGTGTAAGATTATTGAAGTTTAAGTTTGATTTTTAGAGAGTTTGTAATTTTTAGAGTTGTTGTCTGTCTCTTGCGGTCTTAACCAGCATCAATTGAGCGGTTAAGCCGATGGGTCCAATGTGATCGGATTTTGGGGGCGGTCTAACCGGTGGTCCGGTGTGACTGATTTCTAGTTGGCAGCTACTTTTTCAGAGAGCGTGTTTTGGTGTTGGTCATGATGTGCAGTCGGACCAACCATGGTTGGCTGTCGAACCGAAGTGAGTTGGTTAGTGTGATCAGCGTTGAAAATACTGTCACACCAGGTTGCTGGTCAAACCAGCCTATTATTGGCGGACTAACTTGGGCGATCCAACCAATGTGGGAAGAGCGGTCAGACTGGAGGTTGCAGCCAGAGTGCAGTGAGAGTTGGAGTTGAGTTGTTTAAGTGTGTGTATATGTCGGGACCCCGGATTTCTGAACACGGACCCTCTGTGTATTACAGCACTAGTCCCAGATCAAAGCTAGTGCACACAGTCAAACAGAAATGATTACATAACCAACAACGCTTTATTACAATAATTGAGAGTACAGACCGAAAGGTCTTATTATTACAATTGAGGTTTCAAGACCTCGCACACACGGAACACAGCGGAAGCAAAATATAAACTCGATGAAGACCCATCAATACGCCACAGGCAATTGACTGGGGAAGCGCGACCTAGAACTCCTGGAATCCTTCGTCGAATCCACCCGCGAAGAAGTCGTAGTCGCCTTCTTGAGCTTCATACTCTTCTGAATATTATTTTTGAGTGTAGCATGTGAGTACATAAAGTACTCCGCAAGTCTTGGGAAAAATGCATAGATGCAAGGCTTGACAAAGGAAGGCTATATGGTTCTTTTGCACAAAGCAATATTTTAAAATTTCAATTACTACTAATTATTTTTGAAGGCCTCAATTTAATAAAGTAAATGTTTTAGCAGAAACTATCATCAACTTTCTAGTGAAGGTTCCATCTACCAACACTAGCCAACCAATTACAATTGGTCAAGTTTAAAACTGCGGGTTCCATCCACCCTCTCTGGCTCCAACTGCCAGGATACCCTTCCGAGAGTTCCCTCCACTCTCGGAATACAAAACTTTTGATTTTAAAACAAAACCAGAAATCTACCATGTGAATGCATTTCTTGCCCGCCCTTGACCGTGGGCACGACTATTCGAATAGTTTTACACTCTGCAGAGGTTGTACAACTTTACCTACAAGAGATATATTATCCTAAAAGTCACACGCTAACTTTGGCATGAGACCCAGATAAAATATCACAAAGCCTTTACCTTACTCTAATCTAGCTAGATTCCACCCGCTGAGGTTTCACCGCAGAAGGGTTAAATCCGCCCAATCTGAAGCCCCCTCTTGCGCCATATGAGTACAGTAAATCCCTGTCCCTCACTGTGAATAACCAGTCCATCCCTGGCACCCACTTTCCACTGGTGGCACCTAAACTAGACTATCATAAGTTAGTCAGCTAGGTCGTACCCATATAGACTTGTGGTTGTACGGTTAATGCTCAGTCTGGACAAACACAAGCGTCGGTCCTTAATTGACTAGGGTGGAACATACACATTACAAGATCTCGTGCTTCCTGCACCAATCCAAACCAACCATCCACCCTAATCTAAACCAACTTTCACATTTTTTAGTTTATTTTAAGAGAACAAGGGTGACTCCAATCACCACAACTTTATTTCCCATTTTCAAGAGTTTCTAAAGATATTAGATAGCATGACTAAGCATTATTCTACCATTCTAATATTCACAAAGATTAATAGTAATCTCATTATTGAGACAAAGGAAGTTCTAGGGTGACAAGGTACATGGCAATCAATGTCAAATGAGGGCGTAACAAAGTTGGAATAACTAATTCCTAAAGATTTGAACTAGTGATTTTATGTAAATAGCAATGCACATAATTTAAAATATTTAAAATATTTCAAAAGCATAGGTTCAAGATGATCAAAAGAGACTTGCCTTCTTGCAGGGAATCTGGGTCTTCTTGCTACTGGGAGGAAGGATCGTCGACAACGTTGGAATCTACGCGGGAAAAGACGAAGCAACAAAACAAATAAATACAAACAAAAATCAAATAAACTCAAAAACTCAAATAGAGGCCATAATTGGATAGGTTATGATTTTAGAAGAATTTAGGAGAAAGGTTCGGCGGATTTGGGGTTCACACGAGGGAGAACGAATATCTGGAAGATCGGTTGGGAAAAGAAATTACTGAGACAATATTTGGACCAAGGAAAATAGAATGGATTTTATGGAGAATTTGCAAGGTTTGAATTTGAATTCTGAGAGTGCACAGAAAATTGGGAATGGAACTGAGGCTTTGAATTTAAACTAGGTATTGGAATTTGAAATTTAAATATTTGAAATATCAAATAAATTTCAAATATTTGAAAGGATGAAAGCAATGGATAGTTTGGAATTTTTGATGAATTTAGAAATTTGAATGGACTCAAACGGAGTTAGGACGAAGAGGAACGGGCTCTGGGAAGTTTGAATTCAGAGAAAAAGAAAAAGGGGATTTCTGGAATTATTTTTCTAAAGGAAATTGGAATTATTGCGTCAGCACTGAATTTAATTTCGGCCGAATTAATTTCTCACGGGAAATTCGGGTTAATGACGCCAGCATGACGTCAGCCCGAGGGGTTGACCCACTGACTGTGGGCCCTCGGTCTATAGACCGGGTCCACGGCCGAGGGGAATGACCGAGATGGCGAGGGTGGTGGGCTGGCGCTGACGGGGCCGGGGAAAGCCGACGCGGCGGGGACGTGGCGTGCCACGTAGCTGCCACGCAGGCACGGCTGCTGACGTGGAAGGCCGGCCGGAGGGTGCACGGGGACGGCAAGCTCGCCGGCGAACGGCGGCACGGCGACCGGCGGTGAGGGGTCGAGGAGCGAGAGGGGAGGACGAGGAACTCGGGGGCGGCCGGCATTTTACCAGAGGTGGCCGGGGTTGCACCGGCGGCGAGCAGAGGCGGCGGCGTGGCTCGGGCGTCGGTGGCGAGGGGGCTCCGGTGGCGGGGAGGCTCGGCCGAGGGGCGGACGGGCTTCGCGGCGACGCGGGGAAGCCGAAGGGGGCGTCGTCGGGGCGTGAGGGGGACCGGGGTGGCCGGAATTCCTCACCGGAGGGATGGGTGGCGGCGGCTGTGGGGAAGCACGGTGCGGGGTCGTTCCGACGCACGGGAGGGGACGGGAAGCGGAGGGGGAGGTGGGGCGAGTTGAGGGGAGGACGGGGGAGGTATTTATAGGGGGAGATGAGGGGCACGGCGCGGGGATCGCTCACCGGAGATCTCGGCGGCCGGCGGCGATTGCGGGGGAATAGAGGGAAAGTGGCGCGGGGATGGCGGGATTTCGGGCGCGGGGATGGCGGGGCTGGTCGGGGAGGAAGAGGGAAAGAGAAGGACCAGATCCGGACGAGCGGGGAAGGCAGCGGGAATGGCGGCGGAGACCGTTGCGGGCGGCAGCGCGAGAGGAGGAGGAAGGCGCGAGGTAGGGGGCGAGCCTGACAGGCGGGCCCTGCCAGTCAGCGGAAGAGGGAGAGGGGCGGCCGAGATGGCGGCACGTGGTGCCGAGCGCATCGGGCGGCCGAGGGAGCAGCGCGGGGCGGAGGGGCCGGATGGGCCGAGGGGGCGACGTGGCGGGCATCCGGAGGGGGAAGGCGGGATGGAGCGGGTGGCTGGGATGGGCCGGCGCGTGGGACGTGGCTCTATCCGGGCCGTCCACGCGTCGGCCGGAGGGGAGGGAGGGATTTGATTTTTATTTTTAACTTCCAGATTTTAAGAAATGGCCCGAAAATTCAATAAAGCTCAGAAAAATATGAAATAAATTCCAAAAATTCCAGAAAAATTCACAGAAGTTCCTGGATAAGTTTTGGACTTAATACAAATACTTCCAACTATTGTTGGTATTTAATTTTTATACTTGAAATACTTTTTATTTTCAAAAATAGGTTTTAAACTCCAGAAAATCTAGGAAACCAAATAAAAGCCAAATAACTCCAAATAATTAATTTGAATTAGGATTTTCATAGAACTTCAAAATATCTTTTTATTTAATAATAATTTTAGGTTTTTCTTAAAATACTTTTCAAATCTAGCTTTTTCAAAAACAGAAATTCAGGGCAAATCCAAATAAAACTCAAATACTTTAAAATAATTAATTTAAATTTAAATTTTTCAGAAAGCAAATTTTTGGGATGTTACAGTATAGCATGAGTGTCGTTGCTTGATTATGGTGTATTGCATGATGCATTGTTTTAACTAATGCAAGTTAAGTGCATGGAAGTTGTACTCGACATACTTGCTTGATCTTTAGATGTGTAGGTAGCTTGGATGACGTAGCGGCCAATGGCAATGGATCAGGATTAGGCACGGGAGTTGAGGTCTGGAACAATCGGGTAAGTCCGGGTGAGGCTACGTGGCTCAAGAGGGAAGTACAGAGAAGGTAAGGTTCATGAAAAGGTGAGTTGGTGCATGTAGTGCACCGAGTGATGAGACTGATGCACGTAGAAACGGTTTAGGGGAGTTCAAATGTGTGAAGACGTGACAGCTAGTCATTGGGCACTACAGGCTGTGTGTCAATACATGTGGAGATGTTTTGAGGTGAAGGTAAGTGTTTACGGCTCATCAATTATGTTAATTGATGATTTTATGTATTATGCGATGCTACGTGGTGATTTTCTTATTGTTTTTGGTTGTAGAGCTCCAGAGCTCGATTATAGTGAGGCAGAAGAAATAGAGACTAAGCTAGGGAGCTGAGGTCCAGAGTGATGAAAGTGTCGCTAGAGTGCTTACAAGCTGGAAAGACAAGAAACCAGAGCGGAAACTACCATTGGTAGATGCAAAGGCATGCGGTGCACCAACTGACATGGACCCATTTGTAAGCGATGATAGTTTAGTAGGATCCAAATGCATGAGAGACTTGGTGGCAAGTCATTTGGGCCACATGGAGTTGAAGATAAAGCATGGGATTGCTTCAAGGTGAAAGAAGCGCGAAGCTTCGTGGAAAGTGATAGAGGTGCATTTTGGTAAATTGGCTAATACTAGAAACATAGCAGTGTGTGAAACTACGATGGTGGCCTAAGTGGATTAGATCAAGGAATTTCGGGCTATTGGAGCCAAGTGGAGTTGTACTTTGAGAAGCGTGTATGTTTGAGTGTAAAACCTAGTATAGTATTGGGTTAACGGTTTAGCTTACATAAAAGTAGATTAAATTACCACCCTAAGGTGCTTCTAATGACCATTCTACGGCTTTTACCCTGCAGTCGTATGCTCTGATACCAGCGCTGTCAGACCCGGATTTTTCAATCCGAATCTTACTGTGTTTCACTGCACTAATCCCTGGATCAGTAGTTAGTGCACACAGGTACATTGCTGAATCATTTCATACATCGCATAATCAACCATTATATTACACAAATTGAAATACACCACGTCGGGTGATAGTTTACAAAAGGGGCCGATTAGGCCAATTGTCTTTATTACAAACACGCACAGCGGAATCATAACAAAAGCAAACCCAAATCCACAGGCAAACGACTGGAAGGTACTGTGTGCATTATATGTCACCAGCTAACTAGTAACATACGTGCACACAACGCCATATGTCTACTTGTCCATGACTAAACAACGAAGCCTACGCCTTAGTTTTCTTCGTCATTCTTCTCCTCCGTAGCGGGAGCTTCCTCGTAGGCGTAGTGGTCTTGCGCTCCTGTTTCTGGATTTTTGCCGCAAAGCGAGCGTGAGCACTCCGACCCCGTGCTCAGCGAATCAACACACAGAATGCAGTATATAACATGTATGGCTAATCAAGGATGGCTTAAGTTTATTTTCTTTTGCGAAGAGTGCTTTTGAATACAATTATATAAAAATTCCTTAAGACCTAGCATTTTGAACACACGTATATGTTGAATGCAGTAATAATAGTGATTCAGATTTCATCCACCATTACATGGCATCTGCACCATATAGCAATTCTTCAGCGTTATAGCCGCTTAACTTACCACTGGGACGACACCCAGGACAATTCCAAAGCAGGGCAGTCCATCGCCCTTTCACTTTTCCAACCCATCATAAAGCATTTTGAAATAGAACTATATCTGGTTAAGTTCCCATGTCTGCCCTTGACCGTGGGCACGGCTATTCGAATAGTTTTGACTCTGCAGAGTTTGTACACTTTCACCACAAGAGACGATCAACCCGTTGCCCACACGATTCCTTAGTCATGTGGTTGAGCAGACCATCACAGTGACTTTTCAAAGTATCTAGTCCCTTTTGTCATCTCACCCTATGGGAGACTGCCCACTTGCGGTGTTTGTAATAAAGACAATTGGCCTAATCGGGTTGCCCGGGATGTTCCCCACAGCTACTAGCGTACGGGCTCCACTCCCCTCTGCGCTAGCACGACTGGGAAACTTCACCCTCCACTCGGTGTCCCTTTAGGCCTTCCCTTGCCCTTGCATAATCACTTCTATCTCCTACTAGCGAGATGAGTCCGGGGTTTTCGATAAATCTACTTAGCCAAGTTGTGTTTTACAGACTTGTGGTTGTACTGTTTTACACGGGTGACATGACAAGATTCGGTCCTTAGGGTTATCTGGGCGGTCTACCATTAATCCACTTTGTGCTTCCACTGCACCACATATTCACACACTCGAACTAGTCCGCCCAGATATTTAAGCATGTTGAGATTTTGGGAGCAAAATATATCCATAACCAAGTATACCAGTCATTCCCACCATGACTGCCCAAACCAGTTTCTTACGATTAAAAGTGACAATGAAACTTGGGGCATTTCAGCGCCCCGTGTATAACTATGCAGTACTAAGCATAGCATATCATTAGGGACTTATTTTCGAAATGTTACTGGTATAATTTTACTAGGGCGACAAGGTTCATACATTCAATCATTTCAATGGAGGGGGTATTATTATTCAAGGTAAACCACGGCATATAACTAGAGTATTAAATTGAACATGAATTTGCATATAACATACAGCATGCAATTTGTTAATTTAAAACAAAGTAATTTGCATGAAATGTAGGTTCAACATGATCAAAGTATTGACTCGCCTTGGTCACAGTGGTCGGGATCCGGATTCTCTGGTGCTTCTAGAGTTGCTACCTCGATCTCCTCTTCTTGTGCCTCGTAAGCTATTTTAGCGTGCGCCAAAATTTGTATAAAAAGAAAAAGCAGCAAATCAAACCAAATAACACCAGAAATTCAAATGAACTCTAAAAATTATGATTTCAGTTCCATTGGATAGATCTTGATTTTAGATGAATTTAGAAATTTGTCCCACTTAATTTGGAGTTAAAATGAATAAGTTATATTCATTTAAAGTTCTCAGGTTGAATTAATTCCAGAAAATATGAAATTTCTGACAGGTGGGTCCCATATGTCATATTTTAATTTTTATCTTTTTCTTTAATTATTTCTCCTCTGTCTCTATGGCCAGTGGCGCCCATATGCCAGCGTGTCCGGTCACTGACATGTGGGACCCCCTTGTCAGTGGTCATGGCGGTGCTGAGTCACTGGCAGGTGGGACCCAGCTGTCAGAGATGCATTTTAAAAGAAATGCTCGATCGCAGGCGCGGAGCCGGGGGCTCGAACGCGCGCCGCGGGAGCGAGGGGGAAAATGAGTTAGCGCTGGAAGCCACTCGGCCGAGCCGAGCGATGCTTACCCATATAGGGTAAGTATACCTTTTGAGTTAGCTCGCTGAGGGGGCCGAGCAGAGGAAGAAGAAGGCGGTGGCGACGGCGGCGAGCGGTGGCCGGAGACGTTCGGGTCGTGCGTAGAATACAATCCTTGCACGATGGGGAGTCTTCTGGTGTAGGTGGCCGGGGTGGAGGAGCATGGTGGCGAGCCGGCGGCGTGCGGCGGCGGAGGTTCGGGAAGGCTGTCGTCGCCGGCGAAGCTCAGGCGACGGGGAACCCAGTGGAGGAGGGGGTTAGCTTCGCCTGGCTCCGGAGATGGTTCATGAGCAAGGGATTGAGCTCTGGTGGCTCGGTGTGGTGGGTGAGCGTTCGCCGGAGTTCGGGAAGACGAGGGCGCCGGCGAGGAATTGGGGCTTCTCAGTGCAATTGCGGGCAGGGGAGGGGAGAGTGAAGCAAGGCGACGCGAGTGAGACTCCCAGTAGGGGCTTTTATAGCCGGGAGAGGCGCGTACGGCGAGAGCCACATTCGGCCCTCCGCTGTTCATGCCGGCGAGGGGGAATGGACGAGATTTCCCCCGAGATCACGCGGGAGAGAGAGAGAGATAGTTCTTTGAATTTGCCCGCGGGGTATGAGAGAGAGAGGGAGGGGATTGGCTGCGGCTAACGCGAGGGAGAGCAGAGGCGAGGCGAAGCTGGCGCTGCGGGCGCGTGGAGGAAGAAAGGGGGAGGAGGAAGGAGACGCGGGCGGGGCCACCGGTCAGCGGGGAAGAGGCGCGGTCGGAAGCGCGGGTCCACCGGCCAGCGGAAGGAGGGGCGCGAGAGAGCGGGGTCCGCTCGCCAGCGAGAGCGGCCGCGCGCGAGAAGAGGGGCCGCGGGGCGCTGGCCCATGCGGAGAGGAGCTGGGCCGGGGTAACGGCCGGCCCGGCTTTGTTATTTCCCTTTCTTTTTCCTTTTTCTTTTCTTTTATTTTGCTTTTGCATTTGAGTTTTACATGTATATATATTTGCACATACATCCTGGGGTATACACCTATATACATATTTTTATTTCCTCTGATTTTTGTGTATGTACACATATATTTATCTATTTATTCTTTCACATAGTATACATGTACATATATACATATATATATTTGTTAACATAACATTCTTATTTTGTATACTCCTTTACTATTTATTCCATAATTTTTAGAGGTGAGAATTTTATGGTTAACCAAATATTCTCCCTTGAAATTTTATAGATCATCATTTCAGATTCTTTATTTGATGCTCATGTTTTATTATTTTATGTGTTGATTTCTTTCTTCTTTTTATTTTTGAAATTCCTTTGTATTTACAAAAAGCCAATAAACTCCAATTTCAATGGAAATCAAATAAAATAATCCAAAAGCTCCATAATTTATTATATATATTTTTCAGGATGTTACATTCAACCTGACACATCAAAGTCCACTTTGCAATGATAAAATTAATCCACCAAGATATCTATGTGTATTATCTTCTAGAATTCCACTAGTATCCACTTATCATCAATAGGTCCATCGAACTCTGATAATCAATTAACTCCACAAAATTCATCTACTCTTCATGATTCAACCAAATCACCCAAAATCGATATCATGAATTGTTTATGATAATTCAACTTCTTAATCTTTTAATCTCTCCCTTTACTGGATCAATCTCTTAATACTAATTCTCCAACAATCACAAATAATCCCTTCAACAAAATCTTGTTTTACATCCAGTTGCTCCTTTCAATCCTAGATAATAAATCCAAGGCAAAGTTTAGACTCTTCGCATGATCTAATTAGCTCTTCCAAGTTCAACTTTGTATTTAATCTCTAGTCAATCCACAAAGATAACACTCTTTAGATTTATTTATAATCAATTGGTATCCACAAATATACCATTTTATCTCAATCCTCTCGAATATTAATCAATCTTGTCAATTATAAATCCAAAATATATCACTCTAGCAACAATTCTCCAAATTACCTAACCTGACATGCACTGATTATGATGGCTTTCCGACAAGAGTACTTTCCATAAATTTGTTGTCTTCCATATACTCTAGGTCTCCAAGGATTCTGCAAACTTGGACTGCGGTGAAAGAATTGGAGCTTGCACTATTGCGGAAACTGGGGTTAGCAAAAGATAAGAGGGAAGTAGCACAGATAAGAGATCAGGGGAATGACTAAACACCATCCCAAACAAACACACAAGAGAGAAGCAAACAAAGACTTGGAAGAAACTTAGCTTGAAATCAAAATAGTTTTTTTAAGGATAACTGTACTACAAGTATACAAAGACATGGTACAGTCCACCTAACACACAAACAAGTAATATATAAGCGTTCTAAAATCGTAGAACTTTACTTGGGTAGTACAACTAAAGAACTAGTCCTCACTCCTTCATACTGACGCGCTTCTCTAAGTGCTTCTCAGGCGCAACCTTACTGAGCCGTCTATAGAAATTACAAAGGGAAGTGGGTACAATTACCATTCCAAAAGGAAATAAGCAGATAGATAAGGAAGAATGCCATGACGAAGGTAAGGATAGAAAGACAAGAAAAGACAAGGATCTGACCAGCAAGATGCATCTAAAGTAAAAGCTTTTCTCACTCAAGTTGGCAAAAGGCAAAAATTAGTGCAAGATCAACTGATCGTGTTCAAAGATGTGGCCACTGACCTTAAAAACATAGAGGTCAAATACGATGATGAAGATTTGGGTCTTATTCTACTCTGTTTATTGCATGTTTCGTTCTCTACATTTAGAGATACAATTGTCCATAATCGAGACACTCTTACTCTGAATGAGGTTTATGAAGCCTTATATGCAAAAGAAAAGATAAAAAGTATAGTTTCGAGTGAGATTTCAGACTTGCATGCAAAAGGTTTGTCCGTACGGGGCAGACAGTCAAGAGGCCTTCGAGCGGTGATTCTAAAGGCAAAAGCTCAAGCAGATACAAAGGCCTTTTGAAGTCAAAGACTAAGAAATCATGCTGCTATTGTAAGAGGGTAGACATGATATCTCCAAGTGTTGAAAACTCTAAAATAAGGAGAAGAGGAATAATAATTCTAAGAAATATTAACAAGATGATGAAACCAAGGGCACCATTGTCACAAAAGAAGGTTCCAAATGGGAGATTCTTGTTGCCTTTGCTGGTGATTCCAAAACCGGTAATGAATAGATTCTTTATTCTGCCTACACTTTCCACATGAGCCCTAACCATGACTAGTTCATTACTTATAAGGCTATTCTGAGTGGATCGGTGTTAATGGAAGATAATACTTTATGTAAGATTATAGGCATAGTTTCCGTCCAGATTAAGATGTTTGATGGCACCATCAAAACCCTATTGGACATTCAACACATTCCAAATTTGAAGAGAAATCTTATCTCGTGGAGTAAATTTGATGCTAAAGGGCTGGTTTTTAGGTGGAGGTGGAGTTATGAAGATCTCCAACGGCTCTCTTGTTGTGATGAAAGGTGATATAAAGGAAGCAAACATTTACCGGAGTAATTCTTTTGGGTTGTGGCTTATGACTTATGTCTTAAAATTTTGAATTCTAGCTATTCACGAGGGAGAGTATGGAGAGAGAGATACTTGCATGTAATTTTAGCCGATATAGCTGAAGATGGTATAGTGTTTACTACAATCAAGTTATAGTCTTCGCCTTAAAAAGATACCCCATTTGAAAGCTAGTTACTGTAGCATAAGCTATAAGTCAAAAGCCGAAAAGAATAGGGACATCATCTTCGAGGCACTACCCTGGACAGGAAGGGTGTTGTTGCTGCAACTAGGTTGTTCGATGCTGAGCAAACAAGTCTATAGCATATGCATCTCGGGCATATGAGAAAAGCCAGTTTAAAGGAGTTGTGTAAAAGAAGTCTGCTCGATGGTCAAGGTGTTGACCAATTAAAGTTTTATGAACATTGTGCCTTTGGAAATAGAGGAAGGTGAGTTCCAACTCAGCAAATCACTCTTCAAAAGACATATTAGATTATTTTCACTTTGATTTGTGGGGTAAGTAACATATGCCATCTCTTAGAGGTGCCAATTATATGCTGACCTACGCTTGAAGAGTTTCGGCATACTTCATGAAGCACAAGTCTAACATGCATGTTGAAGACATTCAAATAGTGAAAGATTATGATCGAGAAATAGACCAACAAGCATGTTAAGAAACTCTAAACAAATAATAGACTAGAATTCTGTTCGGAAGAATTTGAAGCTTTATGCCGATCAGACGACATTGTAAGGTATTACACAGTTCTGAGCACACCTCAGCCGAACAGTGTGGCTGAGCGCATGAACAGAACCATCATGGAAAAGTGTGCTGTATTTTGTCCACATCTGGTCTGTCAAAGTGTTTTTGAGCTGACGATAATTCCACTGCCAATCATCTGATCAATCGATCTCTGAACACTGCCATCAACAAGAAAACTCCGATTGATATGTGATTTGGTTCTCTTATAGACTACTTGAGCATAAGAATTTTTGGCTATCCTACTTATGCTCATACTGATAAAGGTGAACTTGAGCCAAGAGCTATTAAGTGCATCTTCCTTGGCCATAAGCCTAGAGTTAAAGGCTATAAGTTGTGAAATCCTGAAATCGAAATGGTGGTCATGAGTAGAAGTGTTACTTTCGATGAGTCTACTCTATTAAAAGGAATTACGTCTAGTGATGCTCCCATTGAGAAGCCGCAGAAGTCCAATGTGCAGGGCATGTTATTGATTCAGGATTCTCACCAAAGGCCAATAAGGAGAATACATAGGGATATTTGTTGGATCGAAATCGGCAATAGAGGGGGGGTGAATGTCGCTCTCTAAAAATTCGTCCCCCACAAGTACCCACAATCAACCTCCTCTTCAATAGCTATGAGAAGCTATGAAGTAGATAGAAATGTTCTCTAGAAGAACAAGTAAACAAACATGCGAAGCGAGCCTAGCAAGAAAAATAGCAAGCAAAAGCCTAAGGACCAACAACCAAAACTGACTGGACGGTCAGACCGCAGGTCATTGGGCGGTCTGACCGCAACCTTGCCTCCGGTCTGACCGCCGCCACAATGCCGGTCAGACCACCGGTCACAACCCAGTCTGACCGGTCTTTCCAAGAGCAAGTCAGGCTGAAGCCTAAAAAATGCAGAGAATTGATGGATTCAATGAAATTTTTGGTTTTTCTCTATTCTCTTCAATCCAGAAGTGCAGGAATATGATCTAAATAGTATCAAGCACTTTTGGAATAAAGGATTTCATCATCTAAGCAAGGGTTTAGGATTTAGCCTAAAATCTAGAAAAGAGGTTGGGAGAAACACAATTTTTCAGATTTCTCACTATTCGTTCATCCTTTGCCCAAGACCTTTTGCAATTGATTTAGCAATGATCTTGTGATCTTAGAACCCAGATTTCAAGCCAAGTTATGAAGGGAATTAAGAAATTCAAACATTCTTTGGCATGAAACCCTAGAAACAGCACAAACAGAGAAAAAGTGACGAAGGGATTAAAATTCACAGAAGATGTTGATTCTTCCAAATGCTCTAGAAAATGGAATGGTCTTATAGCCATGAATCTTTTCCATCACAGATCTTTTAAGAATCAAACACACAAGGCTTCTAAATCACCACAAACTCACTTCATGGGAGAATAAACAGAGAAGAGGGCAAACACAGAAATCCATCACAAACGAAGTCAAAAGATGCAAATAGCCAACGAAATCATTCTTGAATTGATAGAGAGGAAGAGAGATGAATGATTATACAGGGATTACAACTCTCTCCTCACACAAACATCTCAAGAACTCATCTCCTCTCTCCAACACACACAGGGAGACAAGAAAACAATGAACTCTGCTCTCTCCAACAGCTCTCAACAACTAAAGCACAAAGAGGAGACACAAAGCAAAAGCCCTAACCACTCACTCAAGCCATACATGCACCAGGAGACATGCATCTATATATAGCCTCTCATAATGGCTTTCCAATTTTGCTTTGCCCATTAAGCTTTACTCTTTATCCACCAGCTCTAGTGCTTTAACCACAACTCACTTCCTTTAGTGCAGCTTTGCGTATTCACCAAAACGCCCCTCGTGCACCTTCCGGGAAGCTTCCTCATTCCTTGCCTTCCAAGCCTCGCAGCTACCTCGAGCACTCGTCGTCTTCAGCACACCTCGACCGTTCTGACCTCGGCACCACCTGCGCCTAGTCCGGTCCTCCGTGCCTCGCCACGACTCCGCCTCGACGTCCTGCAACCATCACCGACAAGAAACACATCACATAGCACCGCTCGAAACATGTAATCACGATTAGCATCAATAAAACGTACTCAAGCATAAAATGGCCTAAAAGTTCAAACAGAAAGAAGAATACGCCTCAAGTCCGACTAACCAAACCCGACTGAGCCAAAAGCCATCATGGCACTAAACGCACAAACCAAACTCAAACTTTCTAAAATACTTGTCAATTACTCATCACAAGCATGGGGTCACATCCATATGGTCTCTCAATATCCCTATTCAAGCTCTGATAAGTAATCTTCCAATAGGAACTAGTTGGAACCAACAATCCGTTGAGCTAGTCCGAAAAAGGGGAAAATCCAATTTCCAAAGAAGTTAACTAAAGAAGCCAACATTGTGGCTTATTATTTGAACATGGTAGAAGACAATGAAGGCACATCTGAACCTTTAATTTATTCAGAGGACATATGCTCTGATGAGTCAGTGTAGTGGATGACTACTATGCACTAGTATAGTGTCCGTGCTAACGCTACGGTAAAATACAAAACAAGATAAAATTTGTAAAAAATAAAACAAACAATTAGATTCATTAAGATTCACGTCTCATATATTGTATAACCAAATATTTTTTTCACATAATGAATGTCATATAAATAAATGAGAAGTTGCCGATTCCTTCTAATTGCTGATGAGTATAGGAAGGCACACCAACATCAACATACCTTCAAGTCACTTCCTGAATATCCATCAGTCATATTGGCAAGTAACACAAGATCCACATCTGGTGCCAACACTTCATTGGACAGTATCACTTTCAAAATCTTCTCTCTATTCGATGCATCAGGTAAGTTCACCATTAATCTGCCAATAAGAATCAGTGCCCAAGAGTTAATTAGCAGACCTAAACCTGTCAAGTTCAGGAGACTGTAGAAGCTACCTGCGAGGGAACCTTCGAACGACAGCCTCATCGAGGTCAAAAGGTCTATTTGTGTCTCCAAGAACCAATACATGTTCTTTATCTTTGGTACGCAACCCATCCCAATTTACCATAAATTCATTTTTCATCTTGCGCATGGCTTCATGCTCTCCTGGATTTTCTCTCTTTCCTAGTATACTGTCAACCTGTTAAAAAAGTCACACATGTAAGCACAATACACTACAAGAAAAAAAGTAGATAGTGATCATAGAATTCATTTGCTTGTGCACCTCATCAATGAATATTACAGCAGAAGATATTTTACTTGCCAAAGAGAAAATGGCCTTTACGTATTTCTCCCCTTCCCCAAACCACTGAAAAAGAAGATGAAAATTGCACCAGATTCAACAGGAAAGCAGACAAAAGTAGCACACTCAACTAATTGTTATTTTGGTTGAACAGTACCTTTGACATTATGCTTGACACTGATATGTTGATAAAGTTTGCACCTGCTTCAGTAGCTACTGCTTTCGCAAGCATTGTTTTACCTGTGCCAGGAGGCCCAAAGAGCAATATTCCCTTGCAAGGCTGCCACAAAGAAATGGATTGGTGGCACTCCAAAGATTTCAACATGACCAAATAGAACTGCTAGCTAACAGACATCATAATACAGTGACATATAATGTTCAGAACATTTGTTTTTCAAGTATGATATTTAGCTGTACATACAGCATCACAAGTGACAGCCAGAACAGTTCAGACTTCAGAACTTCAGATGTTAAAAATCCCACAGCAACGAAGTATAAATAGAAGAGAATCTTCCACTGGTACAGACAGCCCTATCACAGACGGTTCGGAACCGTCATCACAGACGGTTTCTGAACCGTCAGTGTTTAGGTGTCAGTGATAATTGGTGGTTATCACAGACGGTTCCCGAGCCGTCTGTGATAACTACATTACAGACGGTCTTGATTTCTAACCGTCTGTGATAGACGAGTATCACAGACGGATTTTTATAAACAACCGTCTGTGATACTCTCTATCACAGACGGTTAGTAATCAAGACCGTCTGTGATACGAGACTATCACAGACGGTTGTTTATAACCAACCGTCTGTGATACTCGTCTATCACAGACGGTTAGTAATCAAGACCGTCTGTGATACGAGACTATCACAGACGGTTGTTTATAACCAACCGTCTGTGATACTCGTCTATCACAGACGGTTAGTAATCAAGACCGTCTGTGATATACAAATATCACAGACGGTTAGTAGTAAGGGCCGTCTGTGATATCATTCACACCACAGACGGCACTCTTTGAAACCGTCTGTGATATTGTATCACAGACGGTTTTTAATAACGAACCGTCTGTGATACCAAGTGCATCATCCATTTTATTTGCTGTTTCTTGGCTAGCCTCAGGATATGCTAGCCATGCCCTCTGAAAGCAAGCAAGCAAGTAGATTACAGATAAATGACAGATATAAGTTAATTGCAACTCATAGTAAATTACAACAAAATTCGATACACAGATGAATGTAACAAACGGCCAGCAGATCACATACATATATAGAATGAAAATCGTTACACAAAATCTGACAAATGCATTTAGTTGAAGGAATTGTTTGATTTGTACAGTTGAATCCAATGTTTCAACATCTAATTATCACCATTGCCGGCGTAGAACTCTCCACTCTTACTTATGACCTCTGCTACCAAGAATTGGGAGATGATTGCACGAATTTCGACGAGATTGTCAAGATCATATGCACTTTGGCCGAACTTCACCCGCTGTCGCTACGAGCAATGTTAAGTCATTCATTAGCATATGTGTGTAATATAAATACATATATATAATCAGAAAATAATAATTATTGGAAGGACCTGACAAACCTCTGGATCATTGATCTTAGTACTCATGATTTCCTGCATATGGCGGCAAACGTAGAATCCACATACGTTGCCTTGTAGCTGCTGGTGGCACTGCAAAAATAGAATTACATACATCGGTATTGTCAATTCTAGAGGCATTATAACAAAGTATGATATAGGATTGTTGTGTTGTAGAGGGTACCGGAAATCGCGTCTGGTGTCGTAGCGTGTCACTGGATTTTATATCGTGTGATCCTCCTTGGGCAACATATTCGGCAAAAGCCCTACGTGATTCAAAAAACTTAGCCTCGGCCGTGGCAAACAAAAGAAATATTACAATAGAGTTATGTATGGAGGAAATGAGTTTACCTGTTAAGTACTTCTTGCACAGGACTGAAGTCGTGGTTGCTCCTAAGGAGGGAATCAAGGTATATTACCTTGCTCCACTTTGGTACAATCACAATCAAAATCCAGTGATGCCTAGTCATGTGTGTCGCCATAGTGATTAATCCTAAGTTCATGCTGCATGTAAAGTACAAATGAAACATATGTGTGGCAACTAGTGAAGCACTTACCCTTAGTTGAAGGGTACCATGACGTACTCCTTGTCGCTGTGAGCAATCAATCCCCTCGTTATGTAACCTTGCACGAAGGATGCATCTGCGTTGATAGATTGCTCGGAGACCAAGTGAGGGTCGAGGAAACCCACTGGTCGTCGCGTTCGCCGGACTTCTTGGATCATGTATCTATACATAAAGAAAGAGTAATGACATTTATCTGTATAACGTGAATGTAGAACTTCATTGTACAGTACACTTACAGTGTCCAGCATCGTAGAAGTGAGGCGTCGAGTTCGTCGAGATTGAATAGTAAGAATAAATCTTCGAATGTCACGACGATGTAGCCCGAGTCGTGGAGGAAATGTGTCTTGTTATATTTCAGAGTGAATGCACTCTGCCGGTTTGGCTTCAAGTTGGACTTCTCCATGTACCAGGCATGCAATCTATTGCAAATCATACCAAGATGGCGTAATTGTGAGTCGGGCACCAACGACACTCTTAGAGTAAACGTCCATGGCACGGGACGCGGCTTAATTTTCTTCGCATGAGCCTTGGAGGCCTTGGAGCCTCGCTTGTGAGATGTTCTCGGTGGCGTCTCGGTGGGAGCCGATGCAACAGACTTTACTGGATTTGGAGGTGGAGGTGGAGCCACCGGAGCCGATGTGCCAGGTCCAGGGCGACGTCCCTCTTGGGCCACTGGATGTGAAGATTGTGGCACGGACATGTCGAGGACGATGTCCCTCTTGGGCCACTGAACGAATGTGTGGACGGCATCCCCTAATGTCTTAATCTCTTCGTTTGGGGGCTTCTCAAGAGGGACGGACTTAAAAATATCATTAATCATGTCCACCTGGACCTTTATGAAACCGGTGTCTACTTGTACACCGTGCACCAGCGTCCCTGGCAGCAATGAATACACCATGCCGCGCCCAGCGTCAACGGGAATAGAGCCAACAAGCCTGACTTTGAGGCTGCAAGGCATGGGCTCCTACATAACGATACAAGAGATGAGTTAAGGCGTCCACCAGAGAGATCTATGTACCATTCTAAAGAGGTACATTACCTGAATGTCATCAATACGTAAGTGGTCGTCGCTATGTTCAGAAATTGGTGTGGACGCGCAGCTACTGCGACGTTGAGGGGGACTGGGTACCGCAGTACTAGGAGTGGGTTGCGATTGGTTGCGGACTTGTCTCAGTTCTTCCCGCAACGAATCTATCTCTCCTCGAAGTGAGGCAGTCTGCTCTTGAAGTGAGGCAGATAGTTGTTCCTCAAGTTGAGCACGAAGCTCCTGTTTTATTTGTTCACTGCGGTACACCTTGGATCTCTTCCTACTCCTATATGTCTCGGAGTAATCTGGAAATCCGTGCCTCCAAGGTACATAAACCCCCATGCCTCGTGTGCGACCTGGGTGCTCCTTGTTTCCCAAGGCCTGTGATAGTAAATCTATCTCCCTATATTCTTCAAAGGAGCCACGAGAAGATTCGGTAGTCAATGATTGCTGCAAGAGGCAATTAATCATGTTATTTTTGAATCCATGAAGTTCAAGAGGTGTTAACAACTATGTTGTTTAACATATTTTACCATGTGTTGGGACACTTCCTCATCTGCGGGGTTTTTGAAAGAGACACCCGAAGATGTGGTTGATGACCTCGCTCTTAACCAGTTTCGAGCGCGCTCGTTTGCGATCCCGGCAAATGGCGGAGAGGCCTCCGATCGGATTGCGACCTCATCCTGCATCCTCCATTGCGGGATTTTACCCGCGTACCCAGCAGTGCCGAGTCTGTGAGGGTGCGTGTTTTGTGACTGGAGATCCTTGTGCGCCACACTTTGTTGTACAAATTCGGGCGTCGTCTTCATCTGCACAAAGGCCTCCCATGTTTCCGGCGACACGAAAGGATACTTCGTGAAGGGCGTGACATCCTCGGCCACGTACTTCGTCACAAGAGTGCTCTTAAAATTCTTCCATGCTTTTCCCATCGCGAGGAGCGCTTGCCGTTGCACGAGTCCCTGTGCTTCTGCTGGGAACTCGAGCGAATTTGTAAGTTCCTCTCATAGCTGATTTTTGTGATCCTTTGTCAAATCTTTCCAGCTTGCTATGGTGATGGGGACCCGTTGCCTTCCAATTATCCCGCAGGTAGTCCGAAATGATGACGCTGCTTTCGACGGTTCCAGAGGGACCCCATCCGGAGAGACCACTGTGATGGTCATTCGGGCCTCTGGCCTTTTCGATACTCCTCGGCCACGTTTAGATTTCGCAGTCTTGGGAGCGTGAGACCCAGATGACGACGACGAAGACTGTGTGGACGCCATCTCTCTTCTAAGAAAAAACTAACTGAAGTGAGCTATGGACCCAGCTTGTCAAAGTTCTATGAATCAAGTGACACAAACCAGTGTATCAAGTTCATTGAACAAGATACACTGGAGTGTGTCACTTGCTTTATGCCTTTTGACAAAGTTCTAACGATTAGCTAATTGCAGTGAGCTATGGGCCTTCCAAATAGACCTTGCAGTTAACAAGTGCAGCATATATTATATGCTACATAAAATACATGTGAAGCATATAACATGTTAAGCATATAACATAAAATACATGTGAAGCATATAACATAAAATACATGTGAAGCATATATATATCATAAAGCTAACATGTGAAGCATATAACATAAAATACATGTGAAGCATATAACATGTTAAGCATATAACATAAAATACATGTGAAGCATATAACATAAAATGCATGTGAAGCATATAACATGTGAAGCATATATATATATCATAAAGCTAACATGTGAAGCACAGGGAGGGACCGGCGTCGGGAGGAGGCGGCGTCGGGAGGTAGCGGCGTCGGGAGGGACCGGCGGCGTCGGGAGGGACCGGCGTCGGGGGGGACCGCCGGCTTCGGGAGGGAACGGCGTCGGGAGGGAGCGGCGGCGTCGGGAGCGGCGGCGTCGGGAGGGAGGGACCGGCGTCGGGGGGGACCGCCGGCTTCGGGAGGGAGCGGCGTCGGGAGGGACCGGCGGCTTCGGGAGGGACCGGCGGCGTCGGAAGGGACCGGCGGTGGGAGGGAGCAAAACCTAGCTAGCAGGGGCGCTGCAGAGTGGAGACAAGAGACTGCGGCAGAGCGGACTCCGCAGACCTAGCTGCGGGTATTTAAAGATGATCTATCACAGACGGTTCTATCAATATAACCGTCTGTGATATGCATATTATCACAGACGGTTATATCGATAGAACCGTCTGTGATAATGCATATCACAGACGGTTATATTGATAGAACCGTCTGTGATAGCTCATTTTAAAATACCCGCAGCTAGGTCTGCGGAGTCCGCTCTGCCGCAGTCTCTTGTCTCCACTCTGCAGCGCCCCTGCTAGCTAGGTTTTGCTCCCTCCCACCCCTGCTACCCATATTATCACAGACGGTTATATCGATAGAACCGTCTGTGATGTGTTATCACAGACGGTTTCTTTTGATAAACCGCCTGTGATAGTTCACTATAAATACCCGCAGCTAGCTAGGTTCCTATGTCATTTTACAATTACAATATGGAACATAGATACATTTATGACAAACGCAAGCATAACCATAAATATAACTATTTCATAGTTCCTTAGTCATTTTACAATTACAATGCATGGGTTCCTTAGTCATTTTACAATTACAATGGAACATACATACATTTATGAAAAACACAAGCATAACCTATATCATTTATTACACTTTGGCTATATCATTTTAAATAAAGCCCTTCACGATGATCGATACGCATATAGCTTGCTTCATCGCCTTGTTCTTCATCGAGCCTGATGCCGTCTCCGAATGGAGGCAAATCATCAAATTGATTGTACTCTTCCTCATCCACAACATTCTCAACCCCGACAATCCTTCTTTTTTCCCTGAAGAACTACATGGCGCTTCTTATTTGCCGGGTCGGTTACATAAAATACTTGAACAACTTGCCTCGCGAGTACAAATGGTTCGTCTTTGTATCCTACACATTCGAGGTCCACGGTAGTGACGCCGTACTTGTCAACCTTTACACCCCGTGGGAGTTGGACCCAACGGCACCGAAATAGAGGAATTTTCAAAATTACGTAGTCAAGCTCCCAAATCTCCTCTACAAGCCCGTAGTACGAGCTTGGGCCAGCGGTACGGCCGTGCGAATCATAGGCATCTATGCGGACACCTGAGTTCTGCACTGTGCTCTTTCTATCTTGATCTGTTGTATAAAATGTGTAGCCATTAATGTCGTATCCTTGCCATGTCACAATTGTAAATTTTGGCCCTTTTGCCAACCATTGTAGTGTTTCATTTGACGACCTCCTAGTCAATTGCGCCTTCAACCATTCGTTGAACAGACGGTTGTGTTGTCTCGTGATCCAAACTTCTGACTGGCCTGCATTCTCCTCACGTAGCATGTCCTTGTGCTCTTCAATATATGGGGTCACTTCAGTCATGTGTTGTAAAACCATGAAATGGGCTTGAGCATACGTATTTTGATCCGGAGTTATTGTTTTCCTCCCGATAGTCCCTATACCCTCTAACCTCCCCTCGTGACGAGATAGAGGTACACCTATCGGCTCTACCTGAGCCATGTAGCCGATGCAGAATTCAATGACCTCTTCTGTTGTATAACCTTCGATGATGCTACCCTCCGGTCGAGATCGATTGCGTACATAGGACTTCAGAATTCCCATGTACCTCTCGAAAGGGTACATATGACGTAGAAATACGGGGCCACATATTTTTATCTCTTTCACAAGGTGGACAATGAGATGGACCATGATATCAAAAAATGATGGAGGGAAATACATCTCTAGATGACATAGAGTTGTCACCACCTCGGTTTGCAGAGCATCTAGTCCATCCGGATCAATGACCTTCTGAGCAATTGCGTTGAAGAAATAACATAGCCTTATGATTGTCACTCGAACCTTGTTCGGCAAAATACTTCTAATTGCAACAGGTAGCATTTGAGTCATTAGCACATGACAGTCGTGAGACTTCATGCCAATTAATTTCAAATGTTCCATGGAAACAAGTTTCTTCATGCTTGTGGAGTGACCGGATGGAACTTTCACACCATTTAAGGACTGGCACAATTCAGTTCTCTCGGACTTAGACAGAGTGTAACATGCTGGGGGGAGGTACGTCCGGCCTTTATCGGTCTCTATCGGTGCTAACTCGGTCCTGATGTTCATAGCGACCAAGTCACGCCTTGCGTTAACACCATCATTTGTTTTATTAGGAATGTTCAGTAAGAGACCAATCAAACTGTCACATACATTCTTCTCTACGTGCATGACATCGATGCAATTGCGAACTTCTAAGTGCTCCCAATAAGGCAAGTCCCAAAATATTGACCTCTTTTTCCACATGTTCTTCCTCAATTTACGTCTCTTTCCAAACACAACATTTATATCCTTGACCATATCATACACCTCTTTCCCGCTAAAAGGTCTTGGTACTGAGTCATCCTCTTTTTTCCGTCAAATTGTTTCTTCATCTTGCGGTATGGGTGATACTTTGGAAGGAACCTACGGTGACGCATGTACACAGTTTTTCGCGAGTTGTTCAACCACACACTCTCGGTATAATCTAAGCAGTGCGGACACGCTTTGGCTCCTTTTATACTCAACCCTGACAGGTTACCAAGGGCAGGAAAATCATTAATGGTGCAGAACAACATGGCGTGTAGAGTGAAGTTCTCTCGTTTGTCCGCATCCCATACATGTACCCCTTCATTCCACAGTATTGCAAGATCTTCCACCAATGGGGCTAGGAACACATCAATATCGTTGCCAGGTTGCTTCGGCCCTTGGATAAGTAGTGACATCAAAATATATTTCCGCTTCATACACAGCCAAGGAGGAAGGTTGTACATGCACAGAGTCACGGGCCAGGTGCTATGTCGGCTGCTCATGTTACCAAAAGGATTCATTCCATCTGTACTCAACCCAAACCTTATATTTCTCGGTTCCACACCGAAATCTACAAACATCCTATCGATGTTCCTCCACTGGGCAGAATCAGCAACATGTCTTATCATTCCATCTTTCTTACGCTGCTCGCAATGCCAACGCATCAATCTTGCATCCTTGCGGTTTGCAAATAAACGCTTCAAACGGGGGATTACAGGAAGATACCACATCACCTTAGCAGGAGGTCCTTGCTTCACCTCGATGCCCTTCCCATCATCAGAGTCATTTTTACGTTTGTATCGGGATGCTTTGCACACCGGACAAACATGTAAGCTAGCATACTCTTTACGGTACAAGATACAATCATTCCGACATGCATGTATTCTTTCTACTTCCATTCCTAATGGACAAAGAATCTTCTTGGCTTGGTAGGTGGTTCTCGGCAACACATTTCCCGTTGGAAGCATGTCCACTAGGAGACCTAATAATGCCGTGAAACTCTTGTCGGACCAACCATTGCTTGCCTTCAATTTTAGCAGTTCTAGAACTGATGACAACCTCGTGTATTGCGGCTTGCAGCCCGGGAACAAAGGTTTCTCCGAGTCCTCCATCAAGCCCTCGAATTTACCAAACTCTCTCTCACTATAGTTCCCTTCTGCATCACGTAACATCTGATCCAGATTATCATCCTGCGACCTATCCGCATGATCCAGATTGTCATCCTGCGACCTATCCTCATGATCCAGATTGTCATCCTGCGACCTTTCCTCATGATCGAAAGAACAGTCCACAACTGGCATATCGTTGCCTCCCTCGACTATGTCATAACTACCTTCTTGTGTACTCTTCTCTTCACCGTGACTGGTCCAACATTTGTACCCTTTTCTGAAACCCCTTCGAATCAAGTGAGCTTCAATCTGCGCTGAGTTGCTAAACATCTTGAGATTATCACAATCAATACATGGGCAATACATATATTTCATCCCCTTCTTCAACATATCCAGCTCGGCCGCCCTTCTAAAGGCAGACACGCCAGTAATGTACTCTTCACTCACACGGTTCTCAATATACATCCAGCTTCGGTCCATCTACGCTACACAAGTGAAAAATGGGTGTCAAAAATGATTATTACCTCTACTACTAACCTCTGATCAGATCACTAAGAATGTTAAGTAATTGAATACTAATCTCTGATCAGATCACTAAGAATGTTAAGTAATTGAGTATGCTAACCTCTGATCAGATCAATAAGAAGACGGTGATATTTTTTCACCCCCAACTCCCTAAAGCCGGCCGCCTTGCTCCACCGATGCAGCGCAATGAAGACAGATCGGTGTCGACATCCTTCAAGCAAGTACGCCAAGTAATTAATACTACGCAGAATATCACAGACGGTTCCAACTACAAACGGTCTGTGAAAATTATATATCACAGACGGTTCGTATTAATACCCGTCTGCGAATTATCACCGACGGTTATTAATATTAACCGTCTGTGATTTCTGCCTATCATAGACGGTTCGCATAAATAACCGTCTGTGATAGTCTCATTATCACAGACGGTTCGTAACACGAACCGTCTGTGATGTACATAATATCACAGACGGTTCGAAATATCAACCGTCTGTGATTTATGCGTATCACAGACGGTTCGTGTATAGAACCGTCTGTGATAGTCCTTCACAGACGGTTTACACTACAAACCATATGTGATAGTTACACGGGGATGAACTATTTCGTCAGGCGCATGACTGCCAACTCGAAGCATATATAGCATAGCATTCGAGGCACATCCGAGGCCTGCTGCTGTGTCTTGAGGAATGCCAAGAGCTGGTCTTCAGATGTGGCTGCCACATCTGAAGACCAGTGTGATGTGGCAGCCACATCTGAAGACCAGCTCTTGGCATTCCTCAAGACACAGCTGCAGGCCTCGGATGTGCCTCGAATGCTATGCTATATATGCTTCGAGTTGGCAGTCATGCCCTGACGAAACAGTTCATCTTTCCCGACAAAATTCAAGGCAATTTTATTACAATAGTGCAAAGAAAAGACATTCCCAGATTCTTGGTTGAGCAGCCGACATAGCCGACTTCTTCGGTGAGCGACTATCCATCTGCTTCTTCCCACTCCTTTTCTACATCTCTGGTCTCTGTATCACGTACGCCAGTAGCGATGATTCATCTACTACTGAATCATCGCTACTGGCGTACGTGATCTAGAGACCAGAGATGAAGAAAAGGAGTGGAAAGAGGCAGAAGGATAGTCGGCATCGTCGAGGAACATGCAAATACAGAGGCAAGCACAAAAACTCAACAACACATTCAGATCGATCTATTACAGGATAACAAGCTAACAAACCCTTCGTGGCACGACGGTCACACTAAACAAGACACACTTACGACACTTACGGCAAGAGTGTGTTGTTTAGTATGAACCGTTCGTGCCGCGATGGAGGTGCTAGCTCACAGCGGAGGGGAGATGCATACAGGAAGCTAGCTAGTGGATGAACTCACGCGTGACTAGTACCGGTGGAAAGGTTGATGGGGAGTTATTAATAAGGGCCTGGCCGTGGGAGGAACTGGTGCCAGCCATTCGATGTGGAGAGAATAGACGGGTGAGATCAAAATCCTGTGTATACGCCAATTATTGGTGACATGTGATTATTACACACCAATTATCAGTGACATGGGATTATTACAGATGGTTCTTAACAGGAACCGTCTGTGTTATCTGGCTTTTCACAGACGGTTTGTGTTAATAACCGTCTGTGAACTTTCACAGACGGTTCTTAACAGGACCCGTCTGTGTTATCTCGATTGGTATAGACGGTTCGTATTAAGAACCGTCTGTGAAAGTTCACAGACGGTTATTAACAAAAACCGTCTGTGATGTCTCAATTATCACAGACGGTTCATGTTAATAACCGTCTATGAAAATATCACAGACGGTTGCCAGTAAAACCATCTGTCATAACGCTTCGCGCGTGTTTCGATTGCCGGAACGCTTCGCGCGTGTTTCGATTGCCAGAACGCTTCGTGTTTCGATCGTCTAATTAACGTCTCTCGATCGTTATATGAAGCATCTATATCATTAATGTTTGGGTATACGAACCGTCTGTGCTAAAGGTTAAATATGCGCGTCTAATCCAGGTCTCTTCTACGTACGTACAATATGGCGCCTTCTACTATTCTTGTGATCATCTCCTTCCTCTCATCTGTTCATCAAGAATTGTTCGGCCGGAACCTTACACAGGCGGCCAGCAATTTGCATCTGGAGCAGCTTCTCCGCACACGCCCTGCTCTCCTTCCCCGATTTTCTTGCATCCGTTAGCTCGACCTGATCATCCGCCGTCGACGGAGCATCTCGCTGCCGCTCAAGAAAGGGAAACAGCCCTTACCCTGGTTCTTCTCCACAATGTGCGCAAAGTGGAAGAAGCTCTACGCGCATTGGAGAGAATGATGGATAGCCTTGCCGATCAAGCAGAAACGGCAGATTCTGAGGAATCTTATAATGCTATCCTCTACGAGATTATGGGCTATGCTACTGATTATTTTCCCAGGCTGGAGGAGGAAGTGCTGAGGACAAGGACAATCTTAACGGCGTTCGAGCAGTCAGTGGCTGATCCTCCAAGTCCCAAAGTCGAAGAAAAAGCGTACGAAGCCCAAAAGATTACAATCTGGGAAACTCTTTACCTATGCGACTTTTGTAGTAAATTTGCCTCTAATTGAAACTAATAAATTTGCCTTTAATTTGCGATTTCTTGTCTCAGTAATTCTGTAGTAAAGTTATTAGAAGCAATGTGTACTTATATATTAACCTCTGATCATGAACAGATCAGAATATGACAGACAAAGGACATCACAGACGGTTCTTGTCAAAAACCGTCTGTGAACATTCACAGACGGTTTCTTAAGAAGAAGCGTCTGTGATAGTCTAGACAACACTGACGGTTTTTAATTAAAAACCGTCTGGGATATTCGACCACTAACACAGACGGTGTCCAAATTAAAACCGTCTGTGTTAGTGTCAATCACAGACGGTTTTGTCTAACCGTCTGTGATGTAGCCGTCCAGTATAGCCTCTTCTGTAGTAGTGTTCATAGCAAGAGTCATTCTTCACGCGCTCAAAAGGTTACTTATACATCAAGCAGTAATAAAGTAAAAAATCGTATTAAAGCATCAGATGGGAGAGTTGTGACTGCAGTCTACCATATCATATGCACCTGAAGGATTCCACAACAAACAAATATTTTTAATTAAGAAATACTTGATAATCAAGATCATGATAACTCATGCCATAGAAATGCCTCACAGGACATTTAAACACATCATAAGTAGCTCAAATATTTCCTTGGATTAGATTTAACTGCATTCTAATGTAAGGCGCTGATGTAAACTGATAACAAGAATGTTGCCTGTACGAGTACAGAAATAGTGAAAACTTCCTTTTGTTCAAAGTTAATATAAGAGTCAACTGTCATCCATCAGACATGAACAAAAAGTACAGTGCCTGAGAGGTAAGACTGAACTTTCCTCATGCCACATTATCAAAATACTCCCACCTAATACAGGGATAGCTACAAAATAATGGACGTACTGAGGAAAGAGAACAGCCTTAAAATCCTTCATGGACGTTTGCTCAGCACAAGATGCATTATAACAAATGCCAACCTTTGCGTCAATGCATAACACAAAATGTAAAGGGAACTGTTGTTCTCAAGAAAGTCGTGTGGTGCAAGGATTAATATATCACTGACTGATAATAGAATATCTGAGGCTTTGTTGTAAAAGATGAAGTATTATGTAAACAAAACCTTCATCACAAGAACTTTCACTTACTCTCGGTCTATAGCCAAAATTCTTCCCAGCTGATGCCTCAGATTTCCTGGTTCGGATAACTCAATGTTTGCAACTGCAAAGAACCTACAACAAATTGATGTCTATCAACAATAGTTATTTGAATTGTGGACAAAATATCCAACCAACTCTCCTCGATCTCAAATAAAATGGGTTAAGAAGTGCAGAATGAAATTACCATGTACTAAATAAAACTAACATGCACTAAATAAAACTAACTAAATTATTGTCAGGTTTAATTAAGAACCAGCAGATAACATGTTTCTATAAATAATGAACCTGCAAGTTAACTTTCGTTAGAGAAAACCATCTCACTTTATTTACTTTGTCTGTGAAGTACAAACCCGCAAGCATGGAACCATTATCCTTACCTTTGTTCCCACTCTGGAAGCCCAAGGAGGAATATGTGAAACTAAAATAAAATGTCTAAAAGTGGGCCCACAATCCAAGGTACTTATTAGTATTAAGGAATAGTGTAATTCGCTTCAATTCGAGTTATTTTTTATAATTTAATATACATGTGCTTCCAGATTCTGACATTCTTATTGCAATTTCAACATGTGAGTTAGATGCTGAAAGTGATACGCATGCATCCTTCATAAAAAAAAAGGTGATATGCATTCTTTTTTCCCTATATTGAAATTTCATATCCCCTTCTATCTTTTCCAATTCTCATTAGTCCCTCTGGTTGCATATAATCGTCAGACTATTAGAGTACAACCTACTACTCCTTGAAAGTTGCAACGTATTGTTTGGTGTATAACAAGCAGCTCAAATCTACAGAGAAGAGAAGAGGGGCATAAACAAAGAACAGCAGCACTGACCTATGCATCTCAGAACAAAAGTAAAGAAGAGAGAGCTTTCCCGAATCTGAAAGCACAACCAGAATTTCTTTCCCTTCTATCTGAAAAAATATAGCAATTAATTATCATTCAATATGTCAACATTTCAGAAGACAAATAGTGACAGAGACATGCACAAGGAAAAATTGCAAAGTGTTATGCTCTGCTATGAGAAAGAACAACACCTTTGGCATTAAACCAAAGTGTGTATAGCGCCAGTCCAAGACACCAATATCTTTTATAATACCAAACGTGGTTTGTTCACAGATTGACTGTAAAACACCATCGTCACCAACCACAACCAATTCTAGTGAAGTTTCCTGCAGCAATAACCAACTTTTTCAGCAAAACAATAAACAACAACAGCATTATGCACAATTAATCCAGCAGCCTTGCAACCAGAGATTGATAGATTCCTCTCATACTATAGACGAGCTCCCACTGAAATTTTTTTTGCAGATGCACTTCCCTATTAGTTCATCCAACATATGTAGTACTAAAAGAAACTTTCAAATTGTACCTAATATCCTTCGTTCCGATGCAAGCTCTACCAAGATGACTAAAAATAGATTGGAAGATGGTAAAAGCAGGTACATAGATGTCATAATTCGATTCAAGAATAATTGGAAAAAAATCCATCACACAGGTCAAAGAATGGCTTGTTATATTCGTTGAGCTTATTCTGCCAGGCGAGGTCACCATTCACGGTAATTGCATCGTACCTGCAGAGCCAAGTCAAAGACACCAAGTAATTTATCAGACAACCTTTACAGCTAAAAGCAGTCATGCTTACAACAAAGTATGAAATATCAACTCCACCATATGACTGTGGATCCGGGAACTGCATCATGCATTGTCTTGGTTAGGTGTTTGATGAATTCTTTCAGGTTATCGATGAACTGAAAGTCGAGGTCGACCTCAATATTCATCTGAAAGATGATTCAGTATCAGTGAGAGACGTATCTCCAACAACGAAAATACGAATCAGATAAAAACTCTTGCCATTGAACATATTGTTCCGTACCCTTTGTTCCTTTAGATTTTAGAACGTATAATCACATTTAGAACCCAAAATTACAAGATAGCATGAATGAGATTACCAGCCAGCCATCAAAGCCCAAGGTAGCAGCCAGCTCTGTGAGCCTCTCGGCATACATCTGCGCGGAAGCCTCCGTTGCAAGCACCTTCTTGCAGATTTCTGCACCTTTATCCCCCTCTGTGATGAACGTTCCCAAAACCTTCGCTCAAACGGCAAAGAAGAATTACATGTCCAGTTGAGCAAATTCAAGAACCAAGGCAATCGAAGCCGGAAGAAGGCAAGAAAAGAATTTGGAGGGAGGTAAGAAACTATAGGAGGCAGCACCTTGACGCCGTGGAGGTGGGCGGTGTTGGTCCAGCACGGCGGCGGGAGGGTGACGAGGTAGTGGGAGAAGTAGACGAAGACGTCGATGAGGTACCAGTGCCAGATCGCGTAGGCGTCCGGGTTGGTGCCGCCCTGCGGCGCCGCGTCGTCGCGGTACCCGCCCTGCATGTCGTGGCACACCAGGGCACGCGGCCGCGCCGGGAGCGGCGCCCCGGGGGACGGGAGCGGCGTGGAGGCGCGGTTGAAGGGGAGATGGAAGTTGGCGGCCTCGGAGAGGTAGGCGCGGGAGGCGAGCGCGGTGAGGTCGGTGATGGGGTAGGAGATGGGCGGCGCCGGCTTGGACGCGTCGAAGGACGGCTCCCACGGCCGCCGGTCGTCGTCCACGACGACGGCGGCGTCCGCGTTGGAGGGAAGCATGGCGCGGAGGCGATGGAGTAAGAGGCGCGGGGAGAAGGGCATGCGCCGACGTTGACCCTGCGGATGAGACGACGAAGTCGGCGG
Source organism: Dendrocalamus latiflorus (assembly GCA_017311315.1). NCBI lineage: Eukaryota > Viridiplantae > Streptophyta > Magnoliopsida > Poales > Poaceae > Dendrocalamus > Dendrocalamus latiflorus. Next base: position 10,311,138 of record CM029614.1, on the reverse strand, counting down.
ACGAGTGGTTGACTTGCGAGGCTCGGGCGAGGGGTCGCGGGCGTCGGCGCGGGGTGGGGAGGAGGAGGCGGCGGCGGCGCGGGGTGGGGAGGAGGAGGAGGCGGAGCGGAGGGGTGGGGGGAGGAGGAGGCGGCGGCGGAGCGGAGGGGTGGGGGAGGAGGAGGAGGCGGCGACGGCGGAGGAGCGGGGGAGGAGGCAGCGGAGAAATCAGAGGGGCGGAGGCGCACGGGTTCGGTGGGGGAGGCCGGCGGCGGCGGAGGAGGAGGGAGGGGAGGAGGCGGAGGAGGGGTGGGGGAGGAGGAGGCGACGGGGGAGGAGGCGGAGGGGAGGAGGCGGCGGTGGGGGGAGGCAGGCGGCGGCGAAATCCAAGGAGAAGGGTGGGGAGGGTGGTTCGGGAGGAGGGAGGGTGGGGAGGGGTACTGCAGATCCATTGAAGGATGACCGTCGGATATGGTTGAGTAAGGAGAGAGAATGGAGGAGAGTTAATCTGGTGCGGACGTTTTTAGGATGGTGTATTTTTGGGTGCATATTGTGGTGTGGACGTAGTTAAGGTCATGACTGTGGAGCAGGTAATTGTTGGGTGGATGTAGAATAATTTTAACTGGTGGTTTATAGGGGTAGAGATGAAGAAATGGAATCCATTGAGAAGAATTCCACTTGGGAGTTAGTCAAATGGATTTACAAGAAGAAGGAAGGCATGTCTTTGATTGATTAGGTTAGGTACAAGGCAAGGCTCATTGCTAAAGGATACAATCAAATTTTAGGTATTGATTTTACAGATGTTTTCTCCCCTATCATGAAGCATAGTTCTATACAGACCTTACTCAATATTATAGCTATGCATGATTATGATCTTGAGCAACTAGATGTTAAGACCATGCTCTTACATAGGGAATTGGAAAAGGATATCTATATGAAGCAGTTGAAAGGTTAAGTTGTTCCGGGGAAAGAGAAGTTTTCATACAAATTGAAGAAGTCTCTTTACGGGTTGAAGCAATCACCCAGACAATCATAGAAGAGATTTGATTCATTTATGATCTCTCAAGGCTTCAAGAGATCTGATTATGATAGATATGTTTATTTGAAGACCGTCAATGGGTCAGTTATACCTAAGTTAGAGAGGGTATATTGGAAGAGTGCTTTGTTGTTTTAACATATATAAGGCCAAACCGACCAGCACTCTATTGGTTGCACACTTCAAATTCTCTTCACTATCAAGTTCACAAATAGTTGAAGAACTTGAATACATTTCAAGTGTTCTA